>CM051240.1:261126473-261212337 GCA_027917425.1 Gastrophryne carolinensis
GTTATTATACGTTATATAGTGCCGACATATACCACAGCGCTGTACATAGAAGCAGTCACATGACCTCCTGTCCCTCAGAGCTCACACTCTAATGTCTCCACCACACTCACACACTGTTATTATACATTATATAGTGCCGACATATACCACAGCGCTGTACATAGAAGCAGTCACATGACCTCCTGTCCTTCTAATGTCTCCTCTACACTCACACAGTACCACCAATAATTAAGTGGAGCAGCAGCATTGATCTTTATGCGGGATCTCCGGATGATCGTTCATTAGATTGGATCAGTAGCACCAATAAATAAGTGGAGCGCAGCATTGATCTCTCTGGATGATCGTTCATTAGATCGGATCAGTACCACCAATAAATAAGTGGAGCGCAGCATTGATCTCTCTGGATGATCGTTCATTAGATCGGATCAGTACCACCAATAAATAAGTAGAGCGGCAGCATTGATCTCTCTGGGTGATTGTTCATCAGATCGGATCAGTACCACCAATAATTAAGTGGAGCGGCAGGATTGATCTCTCTGGATGATCGTTCATTAGATCGGATCAGTACCACCAATAAATAAGTAGAGCGGCAGCATTGATCTCTCTGGTGATTGTTCATCAGCTCGGATCAGTACCACCAATAATTAAGTGGAGCGGCAGGATTGATCTCTCTAGATGATCGTTCATTAGATCGGATCAGTACCACCAATAAATAAGTGGAGCGGCAGCATTGATCTCTCTGGGTGATCGTTCATTAGATCGGACCAGTACCACCAATAATTAAGTGAAGCGGCGGCATTGATCTTTATGCAGGATCTCCGGATGATCATTCATTGGATCGGACCGGTACCACCAATAATTACGTGGAGCAGTGTGAGGATATATAAAATATATGGCCAGATAAAAATATGACCAAAACTATGGTTGTCAAAACACACCTTGTCAATCAGAGGCATGCTAGTACATTTGTCTGGAGTTACCAACAGGAAGACATTTACATATGACAAGACAGAAGAACAAGCCACTTTGGAACCATGTGCTAAATAGGCCTCCTGTCAGGTGACACCTCCCTATGTGGTAATTGACATCTACTTACTACAATACTACAAAGCAGTGAATGAAACACTTGCTGCACATCTCTCTTCAAAAGAAAATAGACATTAAAGCATAAATCTTTAACAATGGAACGCCCCGATACCCAATTGGCTGCATCCAGCATGCTGCCCGCCCCAATAACCAGTTTAAAAATGAGAGAGATGGGCACAGATGACATGACAGGCCAGGGGATTGCTTCTAATTAGTAGGCTGTTATCATTACTTTCCATGTACCCCTCACAGCAGGACATTATATGAGAGAGATGGGCACAGAGGACATGACATGCCAGGGGATTGCTTCTAATAAGTAGGCTGTTATAATTACTTTCCGTGTACCCCTCACAGCAGGAGATTATATGAGAGAGATGGGCACAGACGGGATGACATGCCAGGGGATTGCTTCTAGTAAGTAGGCTGTTATCATCACTTTCCGTGTACCCCTCACAGCAGGACATTATATGAGAGAGATGGGCACAGAGGACATGACAGGCCAGGGGATTGCTTCTAATAAGTGGCTGTTATCATTTCTTTCCGTGTACCCCTCACAGCAGGACATTATCTTCACAAGAGGTAAAGGATCTCTGTTTATTTCTCCCTTTTATTTTATAAGCATTTTGCGATATATTGTATGTTTGTTATTTTGATTGTACATCTTTGTTTTATATGCACTGCCTCTTATGGATGAATTAAATCCTAAAGATTCATAAAGTGGTCTTCTGTGTGCTAACCCGCTAAACTTAAGAAGAGACATTGTATGTGTGCTAAATCTTGTGCCCTGTGTGCTTGCCTATCGTTACCAGTGCCGGTCTGGGGGTGTGAGATCACTTTACAATCAGTAAATCGGAGGGTGACTTTATAGCTGTATAGTCGGGCCAAGGCCCTAGCGATGTGATTGGGTATATTAAGTGCATAAGGTGAGATCTTAGCTTGAGATCTGTGTGTGTGTGTATGTAGTGTCTGGCTATTAGGGCCAGTGGTGGTGGCGGATGATCGTTTATTAGATCGGATCAGTACCACCAATAATTAAATGGAGCAGCAGCATTGATCTCTCCGGATGATCGTTCATTAGATCGGATCAGTACCACCAATAATTAAGTGGAGCAGCGCCATTGATCTCTCCGGATGATCGTTCATTAGATCGGATCAGTACTCACCCCTCGCTGCGGTACATGGAGCACCTCTCCAGCGGCACCTTCAGCACGCCCCGGTTCAATCCCACGAAGAGCGAGCGGTTGCTGTGCAGGATCTGCAGGCTGAGGATGGGCTCCTGCTGGCCGCCGGGAAGGATGTGCATCTCCTCCAGGTAGCAGCTGCGCAGGCTGCGGTTGGCACTGGACAAGGCCTTCAGGATGGTGCCGTGCTCTGCCAGAGAAAAAACACGACGTTTCGGTACAAGATTCAGAAGTTCAGAATCTGAACCCTAACCTACAAAGCCCCAGGCTGTACATGACAATGTGATGCCCGGCCTGATGGCTTACCCGTGCTCATATACATGACAATGTCACACGCAGCATGATGGCTTACCCGTGCTGATGTACATGAAAATGTCATAAGCAGCATGATGGCTTACCTGTACCCATACACATGATAATGTCATACTGGCAGGATGGCTTACCCGTACCTATGTATACGACAATGTGACGCCTGGGAAGATGGCTTACTTGTGCCCATATACATGACAATGTCACACCTGGCCTGATGGCTTACCTGTGCCCATGTACATGACAATGTCACACCTGGCCTGATGGCTTACCTGTGCCCATGTACATGACAATGTTACGCCTGGCCTGATGGCTTACCTGTGTCCATATACATGACAATGTGACTCCCGGCATGATGGCTTACCCCTGCCCATATACTTGACAATGTCACACGCAGCATGATGGCTTACCCGTACCCATATACATGATAATGCCATACTGGCAGGATGGCTTACCCGTACCTATGTATACGACAATGTGACGCCTGGGATTATGACTTACCTGTGCCCATATACATGACAATGTGACGCCTGGCCTGATGGCTTACCTGTGCCTATGTACATGACAATGTTACGCCTGGCCTGATGGCTTACCTGGGCCTATGTACATGACAATGTTACGCCTGGCCTGATGGCTTACCTGTGCCCATGTACATGACAATGTGACGCCTGGCCTGACGGCTTACCTGTGCCCATATACATGACAATGGGATGCCCGACCTGATGGCTTACCCGTGCCCATATACATGACAATGTGACACCCCGGACTGATGGCTTACCTGTGCCCATATACATGACAATGTGACACCCCGGACTGATGGCTTACCTGTGCCCATATACATGACAATGTGACACCCCGGACTGATGGCTTACCTGTGCCCATATACATGACAATGTGACACCCCGGACTGATGGCTTACCTGTGCCCATATACATGACAATGTGACGCCTGGCCTGATGGCTTACCTGTGCCTATGTACATGACAATGTTACGCCTGGCCTGACGGCTTACCTGTGCCCATATACATGACAATGGGATGCCCGACCTGATGGCTTACCCGTGCCCATATACATGACAATGTGACACCCCGGACTGATGGCTTACCTGTGCCCATATACATGACAATGTGACACCCCGGACTGATGGCTTACCTGTGCCCATATACATGACAATGTGACACCCCGGACTGATGGCTTACCTGTGCCCATATACATGACAATGTGACACCCCGGACTGATGGCTTACCTGTGCCCATATACATGACAATGTGACACCCCGGACTGATGGCTTACCCGTACCATATACATGACAATGTGACACCCCGGACTGATGGCTTACCCGTACCATATACATGACAATGTGACACCCCGGACTGATGGCTTACCCGTACCATATACATGACAATGTGACACCCCGGACTGATGGCTTACCCGTGCCGATGTACATGACGTGGTAGAGGGTGTCCTTGCCCTGCACGATGTCCACCACCAGTTTGGAGAATCGCACGTTGTCCTGCGTCACCAGAGGGTCCACAGACACCGGCTGCACCACGTCGTTCATCAGGAAGAGGCGCTGAGCGTCCTGCAGGCTGCGCTCCGTCAGGTTCTCGTTGGGACTGTCATCATTCAGGATCCCGCACTGCCGACCAATCAGAGAGACGGAGCTCGATCACACAGCCAATGGGAGCCACCAATCACAGCACAGAGGCGGGACAATCACACAGCGAACGGGAGCCACCAATAACAGCACAGATGCGGGTCCCCTTTAAGAGCGTCCACGCTGCGCGGAGGGGGACGTCATTTACTATTTAATCAACTTGGGGTGTTAGATTTAAAAAGAAGTCGGAAGGACTGTTGGGGGGGTTGGTCTACTTCTTTATGGGGCATCCCGAATTGGGGTGCCCCTCTATGTGAAACCCCCGGATCGCCAGAAACACTCACCTCTTCCACCAGCCCACCACGCATTCCCAGCATGCCCCTTGATGGCCGGCGGCGCTCCCTCCATTCTGATTTCCTTAAACCCATGCTAATCTTTAATATTATTATTAACTAATAATTTTTGTAGACGGAATCAATATATCAAGCACTAACTAGTTCTAATATTATAATATTTATATAAATTATACTTAATTATTAATAAATATTATACAATTGCTTCTAACCAATGCAGATAAAATAAAGAATTACATTTAAGTGCGCTCAGAGCCTCTGGCCTTAGGCGAAGGATTAGGGCTTTATTCATGAAGCTCTAGCGCCAGGTAGTGCCTTGTAAGCGGCAGGTAGCGCCAGGTAGCAGCAGGTAGCGCCAGGTAGCGTCAGGTAGCGCCAGGCAGCGTCAGGTAGCACCAGGCAGCGTCAGGTAGCACCAGGCAGCGTCAGGTAGCACCAGGTAGCGTCAGGTAGCACCAGGTAGCGTCAGGTAGCACCAGGTAGCGTCAAGTAGCACCAGGTAGCGTCAGGTAGCGCCAGGTAGCGTCAGGTAGCGCCAGGTAGCGTCAGGTAGCGTCAGGTAGCGTCAGGTAGCACCAGGTGGAGTCAGGTAGCACCAGGTAGCATCAGGTAGCACCAGGTAGCACCAGGTAGCGGCAGGTAGCACCAGGTAGCGGCAGGTAGTGCCTTGTAAGCGCCAGGTAGCGGCAGGTAGTGCCTTGTAAGCAGCAGGTAGCGGCAGGCAGTGCCTTGTAAGCAGCAGGTAGCGTCAGGTAGCGCCACGTAGCACCAGGTAGTGCCTTGTAAGTGGCAGGTAGCGTCAGGTAAGCGGCAGGTAGCGGCAGGTAGCGGCAGGTAGTGCCTTGTAAGCAGCAGGTAGCGGCAGGTAGCGGCAGGTAGTGCCTTGTAAGCAGCAGGTAGCGTCAGGTAGCGGCAGGTAGTGCCTTGTAAGCAGCAGGTAGCGGCAGGTAGTGCCTTGTAAGCAGCAGGTAGCGCCAGGTAGTGCCTTGTAAGTGGCAGGTAGCGGCAGGTAGCGGCAGGTAAGCGCCAGGTAGCGTCAGGTAGCGGCAGGTAGTGCCTTGTAAGCAGCAGGTAACGGCAGGTAGCGGCAGGTAGTGCCTTGTAAGCAGCAGGTAGCGCCAGGTAGCGCCAGGTAGCGTCAGGTAGCGCCTTATAAGTGGCAGGTAGCAGCAGGTAGTGTCAGGCAAGCACCAGGTAGCGGCAGGTAGCGGCAGGTAAACGCCAGGTAGCGTCAGGTAGCAGCAGGTAGCGTCACGTAGCGCCAGGTAGTGTCACGTAGCGCCAGGTAGCAGCAGGTAGCGTCAGGTAGCGTCAGGTAGCGTCAGGTAAGCGTCAGGTAAGCGTCAGGTAAGCGTCAGGTAGCGGCAGGTAGTGCCTTGTAAGCAGCAGGTAGCTCCAGGTAGCGCCAGGTAGCACCAGGTAGCGGCAGATAGCAGCAGGTAGCGTCAGGTAGCGTCAGGTAGCACCAGGTAGCGGCAGGTAGTGCCTTGTAAGCAGCAGGTAGCGGCAGGTAGTGCCTTGTAAGCAGCAGGTAGCGTCAGGTAGCGCCAGGTAGCGCCAGGTAGCGTCAGGTAGCGCCAGGTAGCACCAGGTAGTGCCTTGTAAGTGGCAGGTAGCGGCAGGTAAGCGCCAGGTAGCGTCAGGTAAACGCCAGGTAGCGTCAGGTAGCAGCAGGTAGCGTCACGTAGCGCCAGGTAGTGTCACGTAGCGCCAGGTAGCAGCAGGTAGCGTCAGGTAGCGTCAGGTAAGCGTCAGGTAAGCGTCAGGTAAGCGGCAGGTAGCGGCAGGTAGCACCAGGTAGCAGCAGATAGCGCCAGGTGAACGCCGGACACGGCAGCAATTCCACATTTATGAAGCCGAATCTGTTGAGTGATTAGAACAACGCCATGTAGCGTCCGATTCATCATTATCCCAGGCTCAGCGTACAGCACCGGCGTTCAGCCTTGCACAGCGCCACGTCTTACCTGTCGCTACCTGGCGCTCTCCCATACATTTCTGTGGACGATCCTTAAAGTGGACCAACACCCAGGATTTTGACTATCCTGGGTTTTGGTCCACTTCAGGGGGGCACCCCGATTAGGGGTGCCCCGCTGTGTAAAACCCCCCAGAAACCCCCCAAAACTCACCTCACCACGCTCCCACGTAGCCGCGGACAAGACAGCGCGTCCGCCGCCGCCTCCCGCGCGCCCCTTTGACAGTGCGCGCGCCCGCGCCGGCCATTCACAAACGGCCAGCGCGGGGGCGCGCACGCCTAGAGGGGCCGCCGCCGATCACGTCAGTTTTTTGGGGCTTTTGGGGGGGGGTCCCTCACCACGGGACATCCCGATCTCGGATGTCCCGCGGTGAGGGAGGTGATCGGCCCGGGAATCTTATAGATTCCCGGGCCGATCACCCCTGGGTGACAGTCCACTTTAAATCTCTTTCCTGATCCCAATTTTTTTTTTTTTTTGAATAAACTCTCAAATCTTTCTGACTTGTTTCCTGGGCAAGAAAATGACATTTTTGAAAACTTTTTGGATTAATAATATTTTTATGCAGAATTGTCCTGACATGTCTGGTATTAAAGTGTCATGTTACAGTGTTATAACAATGTAATTCATGTGTTTTCGCTTTGTTACTGGTGGATACATGTTCATTAACAGACTTTAATCACATAGCGTCTGGCACTATGGGCCACAGCGATAAAATTTTGAGTGCTGACACTGTGTGAGGCTGTTTTTTTGATGAATGTGGTGTGAGTCAGTCGCACTGAGCTGGCGCTGACGTTCGCTCCCATACAGCGTAGTACTGCGGCTCACACATCATATTCATCAATGCCGGCCAGCGACTGAGGCGCTCTGAAACAATGATCCGCAGACGAGTGCAGCGACTACTAGCGGTCGCTCTGAAATCCACGCTACAGACGCTCATCTGTCGCTACCTGGCGTTAGTAATCAGCCTGCCCGTAATCATTTTATAGACGGAATCAATATATCAATCACTAACTAGTTCTAATATTATAATATTTATATAAATTATACTTAATTATTAATAAATATTATGCAATTGCTTCTAACCAATGCAGATCGGATAAAGGATTACTTTGAAGTTAAATCGGGATGCCCCGCTGTGTGAAACCCCCAGGTGGCCCCATTCACTTACCTTCTTTCCCGAGCCCAGCGGTGCATGCGCGAGCCCTGGCTGCATCCCTGATATCCCTCTAGCAGGGCGGCTTATGTGAATGGCCAGCACGGCCATGCTCCCTGTTAGAGAGAAGCGGAGGATGCGGGCGCCAGCGTGCTCGGAGACGCTGGCCTTAGACGGCATGATATCAGCGCGCTGATTGAACGAGCAGCCGCGCATGCGCCATAGGACCGGGGAGACGTGAGTTGGCGTTGGCGATCTGGGGGGCACGGACCAAAACCAAGGATAGTCTAAATCCTGGGATTTTGGTCCACTTCACTTCACTAGACGTCCCCATCACTTATCGCACGGTGTCCCTAAATTCCAACAAGCCTTACCTGGAAGTTGGGGATGGGGTTCGGGGTCGGCAGCCAGGCGGAGCGCGGGTTCTCCTGGTACCTGAACGGCCCGTTGAAGGCCTGAGCGATGGCGCTGAGGTTGAAGGCGCACACTGCCGAGGCCGCGATGCTGTTCCTGGAAATACAATGACATCAGAATTATCCCCAGTAATCCCTGATTTACTCACCTATTACCTGCCAACCCCCCGATGCTCCCATAGAATGAGGGATTGAAGGGCCGAGCCAGAGACAGACAGATAGGGGATAGGTAAAGGGGCCATAGATATTGTAGGCCCTTATTTAAGAAGGGATAGCGTCAGGTAGCGGCTGGTTAATGAGAGGTAGCGACAGGTAGCGACTGGTGAACGCCGGACACGGCAGCAATTACACATTTATCAAGCAGAATCTGTGACTGGCATAGCGCCATGTAGCGTCTGATTCATCATTATCACAGCCTCAGCGAACAGCGCCGGCGTTCAGCCTTGCACAGCGCCAGGTATGACCTCTCGCTACCTGTCGTTCTCCCATACATTTCAATGGACGATCCTTTTCTTCTCTTTAAACCAATCTCTTTTTCCAAAAATCACAAATAATTCTGTGACCTCTTCTGGCATTGAATAAGCAGTTTTTTGACAATTTTTTATATATTTCTTCAGAAATGACATCACAGCTCTGCCATTAAAGTGTTCATGTTATAATGTTGTTACAATGTAATTCCATATGTTTTCGCTTTGTTACTAGTGGATAGATGCTGAAAAACAGACTTTAATCACACAGCCTCCGGCGCTCTGGGCTTTAGAGAAGCATTTTTCAGCGCCTGAATTTTGTGAGGATGTTTTTTTGCTGAATATGGTGTGAGTCGGTCGCTATGACCAGTCGCTAACATGCGCTCCCATACAGCGCTGTACTGGTCAAATAGAGACTCCTCACAATGTATTCATCATTGCTGCACAGCGACTGAGTCACTATGAAGTAGCGACCCACGGCCGAGCACAGCGACTACTAGCGGGCGCTCTGAAAATGCCGCTACAGACGCTCATCTGCCGCTAGTAATGAATCAGCCTGCCCGTATATATAGATAATAGTGTACATATGGATAAATAAATAATTATACATCATATAATATATTGTAAAATATAATATATATAACTATACATATGATATATTATTAAAATATATATATATATTATATAGACTGGCCATAGGGAGACCCGGGACAATGCCTGGTGGGCCGCACTGCTTTGGGGCCAGTTCTGCTGCTACTTTTAACATCAACATTCAATCTTTGCCCCTTAGTCTCCCTCTCAGCCCCACTGTACCCACAAGCCAAGGAACCCCAGCCCGTAATGCTATAGCCCCACTGTACCCACAAGCCAAGGAACCCCAGCCCGTAATGCTATAGCCCCACTGTACCCACAAGCCAAGGAACCCCAGCCCCCAATATTATAGCCCCACTGTACCCACAAGCCAAGGAACCCCAGCCCCCAATGTTATAGCCCCACTGTACCCACAAGCCAGGGAACCCCAGCCCCCAATGCTATAGCCCCACTGTACCCACAAGCCAAGGAACCCCAGCCCCCAATGTTATAGCCCCACTGTACCCACAAGCCAAGGAACCCCAGCCCCCAATGTTATAGCCCCACTGTACCCACAAGCCAAGGAACCCCAGCCCCCAATGTTATAGCCCCACTGTACCCACAAGCCAGGGAACCCCAGCCCCCAATGTTATAGCCCCACTGTACCCACAAGCCAGGGAACCCCAGCCCCTAATGCTATAGCCCCACTGTACCCACAAGCCAGGGAACCCCAGCCCCCAATGCTATAGCCTCACTGTACCCACAAGCCAAGGAACCCAAGCCCCCAATGCTATAGCCTCACTGTACCCACAAGCCAGGGAACCCCAGCCCCCAATGCTATAGCCCCACTGTACCCACAAGCCAGGGAACCCCAGCCCCCAATGCTATAGCCTCACTGTACCCACAAGCCAGGGAACCCCAGCCCCCAATGCTATAGCCCCACTGTACCCACAAGCCAAGGAACTCCTGCCTCCAATGCTATAGCCCCACTGTACCCACAAGCCAAGGAACTCCTGCCTCCAATGCTGTAGCCCCACTGTACCCACAAGCCAAGGAACCCCAGCCCCCAATGCTATAGCCCCACTGTACCCACAAGCCAGGGAACCCCAGCCCCCAATGCTATAGCCCCACTGTACCCACAAGCCAAGGAACCCCAGCCCCCAATGCTATAGCCCCACTGTACCCACAAGCCAGGGAACCCCAGCCCCCAATGCTATAGCCCCACTGTACCCACAAGCCAGGGAACCCCAGCCCCCAATTCTATAGCCCCACTGTACCCACAAGCCAGGGAACCCCAGCCCCTAATGCTATAGCCCCACTGTACCCACAAGCCAAGGAACCCCAACCCCCAATGCTATAGCCCCACTATACCCACAAGCCAGGGAACCCCAGCCCCCAATGCTATAGCCCCACTGTACCCACAAGCCAAGGAACCCCAGCCCCCAATGCTATAGCCCCACTGTACCCACAAGCCAGGGAACCCCAGCCCCCAATGCTATAGCCCCACTGTACCCACAAGCCAGGGAACCCCAGCCCCCAATTCTATAGCCCCACTGTACCCACAAGCCAGGGAACCCCAGCCCCTAATGCTATAGCCCCACTGTACCCACAAGCCAGGGAACCCCAGCCCCCAATGCTATAGCCCCACTGTACCCACAAGCCAAGGGACCCCAGCCCCCAATGCTATAGCCCCACTGTACCCACAAGCCAGGGAACCCCAGCCCCCAATGCTATAGCCTCACTGTACCCACAAGCCAGGGAACCCCAGCCTCCAATGCTATAGCCCCACTGTACCCACAAGCCAAGGAACTCCAGCCTCCAATGCTATAGCCCCACTGTACCCACAAGCCAAGGAATCCTAGCCTCCAATGCTATAGCCCCCTGTACCCACAAGCCAGGGAACCCCAGCCCCCAATGCTATAGCCCCACTGTACCCACAAGCCAGGGAACCCCAGCCCCCAATGCTATAGCCCCCTGTACCCACAAGCCAGGGAACCCCAGCCCCCAATGCTATAGCCCCACTGTACCCACAAGCCAGGGAACCCCAGCCCCTAATGCTATAGCCCCACTGTACCCACAAGCCAAGGATCCCCAGCCCCCAATGCTATAGCCCCACTGTACCCACAAGGCAAGGAACCCCAGCCCCCAATGCTATAGCCCCACTGTACCCACAAGCCAAGGAACCCCAGCCCCCAATGCTATAGCCTCACTGTACCCACAAGCCAGGGAACCCCAGCCCCCAATGCTATAGCCCCACTGTACCCACAAGCCAAGGAACCCCAGCACCTAATGCTATAGCCCCACTGTACCCACAAGCCAAGGAACCCCAGCCCCCAATGCTATAGCCCCACTGTACCCACAAGCCAAGGAACCCCAGCCCCCAATGCTATAGCCCCCTGTACCCACAAGCCAAGGAACCCCAGCCCCCAATGCTATAGCCCCACTGTACCCACAAGCCAGGGAACCCCAGCCCCCAATGCTATAGCCCCACTGTACCCACAAGCCAAGGAACCCCAGCACCTAATGCTATAGCCCCACTGTACCCACAAGCCAAGGAACCCCAGCCCCCAATGCTATAGCCCCACTGTACCCACAAGCCAGGGAACCCCAGCCCCCAATGCTATAGCCCCACTGTACCCACAAGCCAAGGAACCCCAGCCCCCAATGCTATAGCCCCACTGTACCCACACGCCAGGGAACCCCAGCCCCTAATGCTATAGCCCCACTGTACCCACAAGCCAAGAAACCCCAGCCCCCAATGCTATAGCCCCACTGTACCCACAAGCCAGGGAACCCCAGCCCCCAATGCTATAGCCCCACTGTACCCACAAGCCAGGGAACCCCAGCCCCCAATGCTATAGCCTCACTGTACCCACAAGCCAAGGAACTCCAGCCTCTAATGCTATAGCCCCCTGTACCCACAAGCCAAGGAACCCCAGCCCCCAATGCTATAGCACCACTGTACCCACAAGCCAAGGAACTCCAGCCTCCAATGCTATAGCCCCACTGTACCCACAAGCCAAGGAACCCTAGCCTCCAATGCTATAGCCCCCTGTACCCACAAGCCAGGGAACCCCAGCCCCCAATGCTATAGCCCCACTGTACCCACAAGCCAGGGAACCCCAGCCCCTAATGCTATAGCCCCACTGTACCCACAAGCCAAGGAACCCCAGCCCCCAATGCTATAGCCCCACTGTACCCACAAGCCAAGGAACCCCAGACCCCTGTATCCCGCCCCGCTGTACCCACAAGCCAAGGAACCCAGACCCCTGTACCCAGACCCACTGTACCCACAAGCCAAGGAACCCCAGCACCCAATGCTATAGCCCCACTGTACCCACAAGCCAGGGATCCCCAGCCCCCAATGCTATAGCCCCACTGTACCCACAAGCCAGGGAACCCCAGCCCCCAATGCTATAGCCCCACTGTACCCACAAGCCAGGGAACCCCAGCCCCCAATGCTATAGCCCCACTGTACCCACAAGCCAAGGAACCCCAGCCCCCAATGCTATAGCCCCACTGTACCCACAAGCCAGGGAACCCCAGCCCCCAATGCTATAGCCCCACTGTACCCACAAGCCAAGGAACCCCAGCCCCCAATGCTATAGCCCCACTGTACCCACACGCCAGGGAACCCCAGCCCCTAATGCTATAGCCCCACTGTACCCACAAGCCAAGAAACCCCAGCCCCCAATGCTATAGCCCCACTGTACCCACAAGCCAGGGAACCCCAGCCCCCAATGCTATAGCCCCACTGTACCCACAAGCCAGGGAACCCCAGCCCCCAATGCTATAGCCTCACTGTACCCACAAGCCAAGGAACTCCAGCCTCTAATGCTATAGCCCCCTGTACCCACAAGCCAGGGAACCCCAGCCCCCAATGCTATAGCCCCACTGTACCCACAAGCCAGGGAACCCCAGCCCCTAATGCTATAGCCCCACTGTACCCACAAGCCAAGGATCCCCAGCCCCCAATGCTATAGCCCCACTGTACCCACAAGGCAAGGAACCCAAGCCCCCAATGCTATAGCCCCACTGTACCCACAAGCCAAGGAACTCCAGCCTCCAATGCTATAGCCCCACTGTACCCACAAGCCAAGGAACCCTAGCCTCCAATGCTATAGCCCCCTGTACCCACAAGCCAGGGAACCCCAGCCCCCAATGCTATAGCCCCACTGTACCCACAAGCCAGGGAACCCCAGCCCCTAATGCTATAGCCCCACTGTACCCACAAGCCAAGGAACCCCAGCCCCCAATGCTATAGCCCCACTGTACCCACAAGCCAAGGAACCCCAGACCCCTGTATCCCGCCCCGCTGTACCCACAAGCCAAGGAACCCAGACCCCTGTACCCAGCCCCACTGTACCCACAAGCCAAGGAACCCCAGCACCCAATGCTATAGCCCCACTGTACCCACAAGCCAGGGATCCCCAGCCCCCAATGCTATAGCCCCACTGTACCCACAAGCCAGGGAACCCCAGCCCCCAATGCTATAGCCCCACTGTACCCACAAGCCAGGGAACCCCAGCCCCTAATGCTATAGCCCCACTGTACCCACAAGCCAAGGAACCCCAGCCCCCAATGCTATAGCCCCACTGTACCCACAAGCCAAGGAACCCCAGACCCCTGTATCCCGCCCCGCTGTACCCACAAGCCAAGGAACCCAGACCCCTGTACCCAGCCCCACTGTACCCACAAGCCAAGGAACCCCAGCACCCAATGCTATAGCCCCACTGTACCCACAAGCCAGGGATCCCCAGCCCCCAATGCTATAGCCCCACTGTACCCACAAGCCAGGGAACCCCAGCCCCCAATGCTATAGCCCCACTGTACCCACAAGCCAGGGAACCCCAGCCCCCAATGCTATAGCCCCACTGTACCCACAAGCCAAGGAACCCCAGCCCCCAATGCTATAGCCCCACTGTACCCACAAGCCAAGGAACCCCAGCCCCCAATGCTATAGCCCCACTGTACCCACAAGCCAAGGAACCCCAGCCCCCAATGCTATAGCCCCTGCATCAGGCTTGTGGGGAGTGGAGGTGCCTCAGCAGGGATGCCTCGGGCCGGCCAGGGGCTGGTAAAATCCAGGGCTGTGTGTATATATAGATAATAAATATATATACTGTATATATGAGAGTGAGAGAGAGAGAGAGAGATAAGGTATAAATAGATATTTAACAGATACACAGAAACAGGATGGATAGATATAGTCATATCAGATTATATATGCGCACCTATATCTGGATAGAGCTTAGATAGCTATAAATAGACAGACAGACAGCTATAAATAGAAGATAGGTATAAATAGATATAGACAGATATCACACCTCTCGGTGCAGATATCGGATGTAGATTAGCGATGTCCTTGGGGCTTCTTCTTCCCATATGGAACATTTTGCTTTTTCTCAGCCCTTAAAGGGACATTTCAGTCTAAATAACTTGTGGTCCACGAGAGTAGCCATGGTGGGATGACTGATGGGATGTACGGGGGGGGGGAACCATACAAGATAGGCTCTTATTCAGGGTGAAGGTCCGGATTAATGTGGGCAATCTGTATGTACAGGGGGGGAAACATATAATATAGGCTCTTATTCAGGGTGAAGGTCCGGATTAATGTGAGCAATCTGTATGAACAGGGTGTGGGAAACATACAAGATAGACTCTCATTCAGGGTGAAGGTCCGAATTATTGTGGGCAATCTGTATGCACGGGGGGGGGGGGGGGACATATAAGATAGGCTCTTATTCAGGGTGAAGGTCCGGATTAATGTATACACGAAGGGTTAAGCCGGCGGAAATGTTGCAAGTCGCTTTAACCGGGCCACAACTTACGCCAAGCGCCCCCGTCACCCGCCGCCCCCGCCTCTAATCTCCACTTTTTATCCAACCTTTTCACATCGCTAAAGAGCACCTGTCACCGAGACACAATCCTGGCTGCGGGCGAAACGCGTAGGGGCAATTATGGACACAATGGCGCGTTCCTGGCTTCGTGACAGGTGACAGGAGAGGCGTCCTGCCATCACTGGCGCGCACAATGGAGCCGCGCGACAGCTCGCAATCACCTCCTCAAAGGTTTTCCACTTTGGCCTCGACTCAATAAACTTCACTAAATAACAAAAAAGGCTCCTGAAAATGTCTATAAATGCCCGGAAGTGCTCATAGGGGGGCAAACAACACCCAAAACCTCCATCATGGGCAGGTAGAAAGGTTAGTAATACTTAAAGCGGACCTTCACCCTGAATAAGAGCCTATCTTATATGTTTCCCACACCCTGTACATACAGATTGCTCACATTAATCCAGACCCTCACCCTGAATAAGAGCCTATCTTATATGTTTCCCACACCCTGTACATACAGATTGCTCACATTAATCCAGACCCTCACCCTGAATAAGAGCCTATCTTATATGTTTCCCACACCCTGTACATACAGATTGCTCACATTAATCCAGACCCTCACCCTGAATAAGAGCCTATCTTATATGTTTCCCACACCCTGTACATACAGATTGCTCACATTAATCCGGACCCTCACCCTGAATAAGAGCCTATCTTATATGTTTCCCACACCCTGTACATACAGATTGCTCACATTAATCCGGACCCTCACCCTGAATAAGAGCCTATCTTATATGTTTCCCACACCCTGTACATACAGATTGCTCACATTAATCCGGACCCTCACCCTGAATAAGAGCCTATCTTATATGTTTCCCACACCCTGTACATACAGATTGCTCACATTAATCCGGACCCTCACCCTGAATAAGAGCCTATCTTATATGTTTCCCACACCCTGTACATACAGATTGCTCACATTAAAAATCATCCTACCTGCATCTACTGCATGTTATGAGCCTTTAAACATTCAAGATGACTGTGTCGCTCTGCATTCTGGGATTGCTGTCCTTTCCCTGACCCCAGTTCTGCTTGGTCTGTACAAAGCACATCTATAACCCCGCCCCCTGCACTTTATCCCGCTCTCCTCTCCTCAGTATGTGTAATGCTTCTGAGGCAAGATGGCGGCGCCCGTATCCTAGAGTCCTAAACAGAGTTGGGGGAAAGAATAATAAGTAAGTGACTAAAAACTTAAAATATATTAACTTTAGATGCTGGGGAATCGTTTTATAAGGGTTTGGGCTTTTCAATAAATCATAGTGAAGGTCCGGTTTAAAATGAACGTAAAAGCATGAATGATACCAGCGCTCATCCAGCTTTAGTGAAGTTTTAGGTGTGACTCAAGTCAGTAACTCCCTCCTCCATTCTCCCCTCTCTGGCTGTCAGGAGACTGTCACTCAATCATAACCGGGCTTCAAAAAGTGGGCACGGTCCTCACCGCTGTTGCCGAGGTCGACGGTTACCATGGCAACATCCTCCGCTGCTCCCAATGTGACCAATTTTCAGAGCTGGCCATCGGATACGGAGAAATGGAGGCCGGCACCACCCCCCCCCCCCCCCCCCGGGGTGAAAAACCTATTTCTCCTCCTGTATCCTCCCTTATATCCTAATAGAGTGTAAGCTCTTCTCCTCCTGTATCCTCCCTTATACCCTAATAGAGTGTAAGCTCTTCTCCTCCTGTATCCTCCCTTATACCCTAATAGAGTGTAAGCTCTTCTCCTCCTGTATCCTCCCTTATACCCTAATAGAGTGTAAGCTCTTCTCCTCCTGTATCCTCCCTTATACCCTAATAGAGTGTAAGCTCTTCTCCTCCTGTATTCTCCCTTATACCCTAATAGAGTGTAAGCTCTTCTCCTCCTGTATCCTCCCTTATACCCTAATAGAGTGTAAGCTCTTCTCCTTCTGTATCCTCCCTTATACCCTAATAGATTGTAAGCTCTTCTCCTCCTGTATTCTCCCTTATACCCTAATAGAGTGTAAGCTCTTCTCCTCCTGTATTCTCCCTTATACCCTAATAGAGTGTAAGCTCTTCTCCTGTATCCTCCCTTATACCCTAATAGAGTGTAAGCTCTTCTCCTTCTGTATCCTCCCTTATATCCTAATAGAGTGTAAGCTCTTCTCCTCCTGTATCCTCCCTTATACCCTAATAGAGTGTAAGCTCTTCTCCTTCGGTATCCTCCCTTATACCCTAATAGAGTGTAAGCTCTTCTGCTTCTGTATCCTCCCTTATATCCTAATAGATTGTAAGCTCTTCTAATTTACTATAAAGTGTCTCTGGAAAAAGAGAATACTCATGCATGTGAATGGCCATGCTGGGCCTTGTAGTCCCCCGAGCTCCGCTGTACTCACACGTTGGTGCTGAAGACGCCATAGATGAGGTCCTGCTCCTGGAGGAGAAAGGTGCTCTGAAGTTCGTTGTAATAAAATGGGATCTCCCCGGATCGGGAGCAGTTCAGTCTCGCCTTCATGAACGTTGTCCATGTGTCCTCCAGCAGAAAACGTCCCCCAAAGTCGTTCTTACAGACGCGCGCAACCCGCGAGTACACCGTCTTGCCGCAGTCGTGCTCCACCGCGTTCTCTCGAAAGAAAAAGAAGGTGAAGAGACCGATGTCGTAGGCGGCCACAAAGTTGGGTTCTGAAAAACACAAGAAACAGGTCACTGTGCGACCACATCCGAGTCCCTCTCAGAAAAAAGGACAAAGGTGCTTGTGATGGTCAGTCGGAGCGATCGTACCTATCTGATCGAACTTTGATCAATACGATCGAGTCTGTCGGGGGGTTTGGGGGAAGATGGCCGTGTGCTGCTTAGAAGTCTGTAGAGAGCTCCCTGGGCCTTATACCCAAATAGAGTGTAAGCTCTTCTCCTTCTGTATCCTCCCTTATACCCTAATAGAGTGTAAGCTCTTCTCCTCCTGTATCCTCCCTTATACCCAAATAGAGTGTAAGCTCTTCTCCTCCTGTATCCTCCCTTATACCCTAATAGAGTGTAAGCTCTTCTCCTCCTGTATCCTCCCTTATACCGTAATAGAGTGTAAGCTCTTCTCCTTCTGTATCCTCCCTTATACCCTAATAGAGTGTAAGCTCTTCTCCTCCGGTATCCTCCCTTATCCCCTAATAGATTGTAAGCTCTTCTCCCCCTGTATCCTCCCTTATACCCTAATAGAGTGTAAGCTCTTCTCCTCCTGTATCCTCCCTTATACCCTAATAGAGTGTAAGCTCTTCTCCTTCTGTATCCTCTCTTATACCCTAATAGAGTGTAAGCTCTTCTCCTTCTGTATCCTCCCTTATACCCTAATAGAGTGTAAGCTCTTCTCCTCCTGTATCCTCCCTTATACCCTAATAGAGTGTAAGCTCTTCTCCTTCTGTATCCTCTCTTATACCCTAATAGATTGTAAGCTCTTCTCCTTCTGTATCCTCTCTTATACCCTAATAGATTGTAAGCTCTTCTCCTTCTGTATCCTCCCTTATACCCTAATAGAGTGTAAGCTCTTCTCCTCCTGTATCCTCCCTTATACCCTAATAGAGTGTAAGCTCTTCTCCTTCTGTATCCTCTCTTATACCCTAATAGATTGTAAGCTCTTCTCCTTCTGTATCCTCTCTTATACCCTAATAGATTGTAAGCTCTTCTCCTTCTGTATCCTCCCTTATACCCTAATAGAGTGTAAGCTCTTCTCCTCCTGTATCCTCCCTTATACCCTAATAGAGTGTAAGCTCTTCTCCTCCTGTATCCTCCCTTATACCCTAATAGAGTGTAAGCTCTTCTCCTTCTGTATCCTCCCTTATACCCTAATAGAGTGTAAGCTCTTCTCCTTCTGTATCCTCCCTTATACCCTAATAGAGTGTAAGCTCTTCTCCTGTATCCTCCCTTATACCCTAATAGAGTGTAAGCTCTTCTCCTCCTGTATCCTCCCTTATACCCTAATAGAGTGTAAGCTCCTCTCCTCCTGTATCCTCCTTTATACCCTAATAGAGTGTAAGCTCCTCTCCTCCTGTATCCTCACCATTCAGCCACTTGGAGTTGTACTGGGCAGTGCGGAGCGGAGGGACGTTCCCCAGGCTGCGGTATACGGCCGGGTCCCGTCCTGAGAAATCGATGACGGTGGCGGCGTACAGCTCTCCCCGTGATGTCATGACGGCGGTGGAGTTGTGCCGCGGGTCGTAGGGGCAGCGCGCCACGCCATTTATCTTCTCAATCACTCGGCTGATGTTCCCCACCTGTATGATAAGACGGAAATCCGATCAGACATTACAACTGTAGATTGCAAGCTCCTGTGGGCAAGGCTCTCATTCATGTCTGCCAATGGGAAAAGCTTTAGAGAGATACAATGTATCAGTGTAGAGAAGGGCGGTTGGAGAGAGATGTAATGTATCAGTGTAGAGCAGGGTGGCTGGAGAGAGATACAATGTATCAGTGTGGAGCAGAGAGGCTGGAGAGAGATACAATGTATCAGTCTGGAGCAGAGAGGCTGGAGAGAGATACAATGTATCAGTGTAGAGCAGGGTGGTTGGAGAGAGATACAATGTATCAGAGTAGAGCAGGGTGGTTGGAGATAGATTCAATGTATCAGTGTAGAGCAGGGTGGTTGGAGAGAGATTCAATGTATCAGTGTGGAGCAGAGTGGTTGGAGATAGATTCAATGTATCAGTGTAGAGCAGGGTGGTTGGAGAGAGATTCAATGTATCAGTGTGGAGCAGAGTGGTTGGAGATAGATTCAATGTATCAGTGTAGAGCAGGGTGGCTGGAGAGAGATTCAATGTATCAGTGTAGAGCAGGGTGGTTGGAGAGAGATTCAATGTATCAGTGTGGAGCAGGGTGGCTGGAGAGAGATTCAATGTATCAGTGTGGAGCAGGGTGGTTGGAGATAGATTCAATGTATCAGGGTAGAGCAGGGTGGTTGGAGATAGATTCAATGTATCAGTGTGGAGCAGGGTGGTTGGAGAGAGATTCAATGTATCAGTGTGGAGCAGGGTGGCTGGAGAGAGATTCAATGTATCAGTGTGGAGCAGGGTGGTTGGAGACAGATTCAATGTATCAGTGTGGAGCAGGGTGGTTGGAGACAGATTCAATGTATCAGTGTGGAGCAGGGTGGTTGGAGACAGATTCAATGTATCAGTGTGGAGCAGGGTGGTTGGAGAGAGATTCAATGTATCAGTGTAGAGCAGGGTGGTTGGAGAGAGATTCAATGTATCAGTGTGGAGCAGGGTGGTTGGAGACAGATTCAATGTATCAGTGTAGAGCAGGGTGGTTGGAGAGAGATTCAATGTATCAGTGTGGAGCAGGGTGGTTGGAGACAGATTCAATGTATCAGTGTAGAGCAGGGTGGTTGGAGAGAGATACAATGTATCAGTGTAGAGCAGGGTGGTTGGAGAGAGATTCAATGTATCAGTGTGGAGCAGGGTGGTTGGAGACAGATTCAATGTATCAGTGTAGAGCAGGGTGGTTGGAGAGAGATACAATGTATCAGTGTGGAGCAGGGTGGTTGGAGAGAGATACAATGTATCAGTGTAGAGCAGGGTGGTTGGAGAGAGATTCAATGTATCAGTGTGGAGCAGGGTGGTTGGAGAGAGATTCAATGTATCAGTGTGGAGCAGAGTGGCTGGAGAGAGATTCAATGTATCAGTGTGGAGCAGAGTGGCTGGAGAGAGATTCAATGTATCAGTGTGGAGCAGGGTGGCTGGAGAGAGATTCAATGTATCAGTGTGGAGCAGGGTGGCTGGAGAGAGATTCAATGTATCAGTGTGGAGCAGGGTGGTTGGAGACAGATTCAATGTATCAGTGTGGAGAAGGGTGGTTGGAGAGAGATACAATGTATCAGTGTGGAGCAGGGTGGCTGGAGAGAGATTCAATGTATCAGTGTTGAGCAGGGTGGCTGGAGAGAGATTCAATGTATCAGTGTGGAGCAGGGTGGCTGGAGAGAGATTCAATGTATCAGTGTAGAGCAGGGTGGCTGGAGATAGATTCAATGTATCAGTGTGGAGCAGGGTGGTTGGAGATAGATTCAATGTATCAGTGTGGAGCAGGGTGGTTGGAGAGAGATTCAATGTATCAGTGTGGAGCAGGGTGGCTGGAGAGAGATTCAATGTATCAGTGTGGAGCAGGGTGGTTGGAGAGAGATTCAATGTATCAGTGTGGAGCAGGGTGGTTGGAGAGAGATTCAATGTATCAGTGTAGAGCAGGGTGGTTGGAGAGAGATTCAATGTATCAGTGTGGAGCAGGGTGGTTGGAGACAGATTCAATGTATCAGTGTAGAGCAGGGTGGTTGGAGAGAGATTCAATGTATCAGTGTGGAGCAGGGTGGTTGGAGACAGATTCAATGTATCAGTGTAGAGCAGGGTGGTTGGAGAGAGATACAATGTATCAGTGTGGAGCAGGGTGGTTGGAGACAGATTCAATGTATCAGTGTAGAGCAGGGTGGTTGGAGAGAGATTCAATGTATCAGTGTGGAGCAGGGTGGTTGGAGACAGATTCAATGTATCAGTGTAGAGCAGGGTGGTTGGAGAGAGATACAATGTATCAGTGTAGAGCAGGGTGGTTGGAGAGAGATTCAATGTATCAGTGTGGAGCAGGGTGGTTGGAGACAGATTCAATGTATCAGTGTGGAGAAGGGTGGTTTGAGAGAGATACAATGTATCAGAGTAGAGCAGGGTGGTTGGAGAGAGATTCAATGTATCAGTGTGGAGCAGGGTGGCTGGAGAGAGATTCAATGTATCAGTGTAGAGCAGGGTGGTTGGAGAGAGATTCAATGTATCAGTGTAGAGCAGGGTGGTTGGAGGGAGATACAATGTATCAGTGTAGAGCAGGGTGGTTGGAGGGAGATACAATGTATCAGTGTAGAGCAGGGTGGTTGGAGGGAGATACAATGTATCAGTGTAGGGCAGGGCGGTTGGAGAGAGATTCAATGTATCAGTGTAGAGCAGGGTGGTTGGAGGGAGATACAATGTATCAGTGTAGAGCAGGGTGGTTGGCGAGAGATTCAATGTATCAGTGTAGAGCAGGGTGGTTGGAGGGAGATACAATGTATCAGTGTAGGGCAGGGTGGCTGGAGAGAGATTCAATGTATCAGTGTATAGCAGGGTGGTTGGAGGGAGATACAATGTATCAGTGTAGAGCAGGGTGGTTGGAGGGAGATACAATGTATCAGTGTAGAGCAGGGTGGTTGGAGGGAGATACAATGTATCAGTGTAGGGCAGGGCGGTTGGAGAGAGATTCAATGTATCAGTGTAGAGCAGGGTGGTTGGAGGGAGATACAATGTATCAGTGTAGAGCAGGGTGGTTGGAGGGAGATACAATGTATCAGTGTAGGGCAGGGCGGTTGGAGGGAGATACAATGTATCAGTGTAGGGCAGGGTGGTTGGAGGGAGATACAATGTATCAGTGTAGAGCAGGGTGGTTGGCGAGAGATTCAATGTATCAGTGTGGAGCAGAGTGGTTGGAGAGTGATACAGTAGGACATCAGTCACCCTCCCCTCACCCGGCTCATCCTCCGTGTACCAGGAGGTATCAGCGCCAGGAATGTACCAGTTGCAGCCATCTTCCCATCACTTTATTTAAGCTTCAGGGAAATAAATCTCATGGCCCCGCCCCCGGCAGGAATGGAGGCCGCTGAGGATTCCAGGGCTGGAGAGACACGGAGCGGCCGGTGCCTGCTATCCGGGATGCCGGGGAATCTCCTTATCAGGGATCTGATTGGTGGACGAGCCAGAGAAATATTAAATGGAAACAGCTGGCGGCTCAGAAACACGCTGCACACCGCACACCATTCCTGAGCTGCTCCAAAACATTCAGCAGACCCCCCCCCCTCCCCCAACAACTGCTTCCAGCAATGTCTCATGTGTAATAATGGGGTGAGGTGAGCACTTGTACAAAGCTACAATGTATCAGTGTATAGCAGGGTGGTTGTAGGGTCATACAATGTATCAGTGTATAGCAGGGTGGTTGTAGAGTCATACAATGTATCAGTGTATAGCAGGGTGGTTGTAGAGTCATACAATGTATCAGTGTAGACCAGTATGGATAGAGACACAATGTATCAGTGTAGAGCAGTATGGATAGAGACACAATGTATCAGTGTAGAGCAGTATGGATAGAGATACAATGTATCAGTGTAGAGCAGTATGGATAGAGATACAATGTATCAGTGTAGAGCAGTATGGATAGAGACACAATGTATCAGTGTAGAGCAGTATGGATAGAGATACAATGTATCAGTGTAGAGCAGTATGGATAGAGACACAATGTATCAGTGTAGAGCAGTATGGATAGAGACACAATGTATCAGTGTAGAGCAGTATGGCTAGAGACACAATGTATCAGTGTAGAGCAGTATGGCTAGAGACACAATGTATCAGTGTAGAGCAGTATGGATAGAGATACAATGTATCAGTGTAGAGCAGTATGGATAGAGACACAATGTATCAGTGTAGAGCAGTATGGATACAGATACAATGTATCAGTGTAGAGCAGCATGGATAGAGGCACAATGTATCAGTGTACAGCAGTATGGATACAGATACAATGTATCAGTGTAGAGACACAATGTATCAGTGTAGAGCAGTATGGATAGAGATACAATGTATCAGTGTAGAGCAGTATGGATAGAGATAAAATGTATCACTGTGGAGCAGTATGGATAGAAACACAATGTATCAGTGTAGAGCAGTATGAATAGAGACACAATGTATCAGTGTAGAGCAGTATGGATAGAGACACAATGTATCAGTGTAGAGCAGTATGGATAGAGACAAAATGTATCAGTGTAGAGCAGTATGGATAGAGACACAATGTATCAGTGTAGAGCAGTATGGATAGAGACACAATGTATCAGTGTAGAGCAGTATTGATAGAGACACAATGTATCAGTGTAGAGCAGTATGGATACAGATACAATGTATCAGTGTAGAGCAGTATGGATACAGATACAATGTATCAGTGTATAGCAGGATGGTTGGATAGAGATACAATGTATCAGTGTAGAGCAGTATATATAGAGACACAATGTATCAGTGTAGAGCAGTATGGATAGAGACACAATGTATCAGTGTAGAGCAGTATGGCTAGAGACACAATGTATCAGTGTAGAGCAGTATGGCTAGAGACACAATGTATCAGTGTAGAGCAGTATGGATACAGATACAATGTATCAGTGTAGAGCAGTATGGATAGAGACACAATGTATCAGTGTAGAGCAGTATGGATAGAGACACAATGTATCAGTGTAGAGCAGTATGGATACAGATACAATGTATCAGTGTAGAGCAGTATGGATAGAGACACAATGTATCAGTGTAGAGCAGTATGGATAGAGATACAATGTATCAGTGTAGAGCAGTATGGCTAGAGACACAATGTATCAGTGTAGAGCAGTATGGATACAGATACAATGTATCAGTGTAGAGCAGTATGGATACAGATACAATGTATCAGTGTAGAGCAGTATGGATAGAGACACAATGTATCAGTGTAGAGCAGTATGGATAGAGATACAATGTATCAGTGTAGAGCAGTATGGCTAGAGACACAATGTATCAGTGTAGAGCAGTATGGATAGAGACACAATGCATCAGTGTAGAGCAGTATGGATAGAGACACAATGTATCAGTGTAGAGCAGTATGGATAGAGACACAATGCATCAGTGTAGAGCAGTATGGATAGAGACACAATGTATCAGTGTAGAGCAGTATGGATAGAGATACAATGTATCAGTGTAGAGCAGTATGGATAGAGACACAATGTATCAGTGTAGGGCAGTATGGATAGAGACACAATGTATCAGTGTAGAGCAGTATGGCTAGAGACACAATGCATCAGTGTAGAGCAGTATATATAGAGACACAATGTATCAGTGTAGAGCAGTATGGATAGAGATACAATGTATCAGTGTAGAGCAGTATGGATAGAGACACAATGTATCAGTGTAGAGCAGTATGGATAGAGACACAATGCATCAGTGTAGAGCAGTATGGATAGAGATACAATGTATCAGTGTAGAGCAGTATGGATAGAGACACAATGTATCAGTGTAGGGCAGTATGGATAGAGACACAATGTATCAGTGTAGAGCAGTATGGCTAGAGACACAATGCATCAGCGTAGAGCAGTATATATAGAGACACAATGTATCAGTGTAGAGCAGTATGGATAGAGACACAATGCATCAGTGTAGAGCAGTATGGATAGAGATACAATGTATCAGTGTAGAGCAGTATGGATAGAGACACAATGTATCAGTGTAGAGCAGTATATATAGAGACACAATGTATCAGTGTAGAGCAGTATGGATAGAGACACAATGCATCAGTGTAGAGCAGTATGGATAGAGACACAATGTATCAGTGTAGAGCAGTATGGATAGAGACACAATGTATCAGTGTAGAGCAGTATGGATAGAGACACAATGTATCAGTGTAGAGACACAATGTATCAGTGTAGAGCAGTATGGATAGAGACACAATGTATCAGTGTAGAGCAGTATGGATAGAGACACAATGTATCAGTGTAGAGACACAATGTATCAGTGTAGAGCAGTATGGATAGAGACACAATGTATCAGTGTAGAGACACAATGTATCAGTGTAGAGCAGTATGGATAGAGACACAATGTATCAGTGTAGAGCAGTATGGATAGAGACACAATGTATCAGTGTAGAGACACAATGTATCAGTGTAGAGCAGTATGGATAGAGACACAATGTATCAGTGTAGAGACACAATGTATCAGTGTAGAGCAGTATGGATAGAGACACAATGTATCAGTGTAGAGCAGTATGGATAGAGACACAATGTATCAGTGTAGAGCAGTATGGATAGAGACACAATGTATCAGTGTAGAGCAGTATGGATAGAGACACAATGCATCAGTGTAGAGCAGTATGGATAGAGACACAATGTATCAGTGTAGAGCAGTATGGATAGAGACACAATGTATCAGTGTAGAGACACAATGTATCAGTGTAGAGCAGTATGGATAGAGACACAATGTATCAGTGTAGAGCAGTATGGATACAGATACAATGTATCAGTGTAGAGCAGTATGGCTAGAGACACAATGTATCAGTGTAGAGCAGTATGGCTAGAGACACAATGTATCAGTGTAGAGCAGTATGGATAGAGACACAATGCATCAGTGTAGAGCAGTATATATAGAGACACAATGTATCAGTGTAGAGCAGTATGGATAGAGACACAATGCATCAGTGTAGAGCAGTATGGATAGAGACACAATGTATCAGTGTAGAGCAGTATGGATAGAGACACAATGCATCAGTGTAGAGCAGTATGGATAGAGACACAATGCATCAGTGTAGAGCAGTATGGATAGAGACTCAATGTATCAGTGTAGAGCAGTATGGATAGAGATACAATGTATCAGTGTAGAGCACTGTACCTGGCGGCTGGTGCACACCGGGGAGAAGGCGTTGGTGCCGCAGGTGAACACTCTCTTGCCGGTGACGATCAGAACCCGCACGTGGTTCTGACACTCCTCCTGTATAGACATATAATCACATGTATGAGCCCAGGCGGCTGCACCGGGGCCCCGCTGGACAAAGGGGCCCCAGACATTGGAGGTTACAGCCTGTACACCCGGCGTGTTGGACTGGTAGCTTTTGGATGAAGGGGAACCTCTGAGATTTGTTACAGATCATTTAAGACAAAATGAAAGTTTGAATTCAGGCGGACCTAAACCAAAGATCGGCTCCGAATCCCACATCCCGGAGTGGCCAGGCCCTTCATTATATCTCAGTCCCAGGTTCATTGTCGCCGGATCTATGTCTAATGCCAGAGACCGTGTCGCCCCCGATAAACATGAGAAGGTTGGGGGGCAGCCAGGTGTGACCCCGCCATATGGATACCTAAGGGGCCCCCCACAGCCCACCCCCATCATTTACATTTGTTAATGGAGCGTCACATCCCCCTCCCCCCCCTCCTTCCTGTAATCTATGTGACGGGATTCAGCCATGTGTGCTGCACGCCACCGCCATATATGGAGCAGGTGAGACATGAAAGGGCCCCACAAGCTGCAAATACACCATAAATCCCACCACCACCAACTGACACCAACCAGGAGGCTCCTGATACCAACCCCCCACCTACCACACCCCTCCCTTATATCCTAATAGATAGTAAGCTCTTCTCCTCCTGTATCCTCCCTTATACCCTAATAGAGTGTAAGCTCTTCTCCTTCTGTATCCTCCCTTATACCCTAATAGAGTGTAAGCTCTTCTCCTCCTGTATCCTCCCTTATACCCTAATAGAGTGTAAGCTCTTCTCCTTCTGTATCCTCCCTTATACCCTAATAGAGTGTAAGCTCTTCTCCTCCTGTATCCTCCCTTATACCCTAATAGAGTGTAAGCTCTTCTCCTTCTATATCCTCCCTTATACCCTAATAGAGTGTAAGCTCCTCTCCTCCTGTATACTCCCTTATACCCTAATAGAGTGTAAGCTCTTCTCCTCCTATATCCTCCCTTATACCCTAATAGAGTGTAAGCTCCTCTCCTCCTGTATCCTCCCTTATACCCTAATAGAGTGTAAGCTCTTCTCCTCCTGTATCCTCCCTTATACCCTAATAGAGTGTAAGCTCTTCTCCTTCTATATCCTCCCTTATACCCTAATAGAGTGTAAGCTCCTCTCCTCCTGTATCCTCCCTTATACCCTAATAGAGTGTAAGCTCTTCTCCTTCTGTATCCTCCCTTATACCCTAATAGAGTGTAAGCTCTTCTCCTCCTGTATCCTCCCTTATACCCTAATAGAGTGTAAGCTCTTCTCCTTCTGTATCCTCCCTTATACCCTAATAGAGTGTAAGCTCTTCTCCTCCTGTATCCTCCCTAATAGAGTGTAAGCTCTTCTCCTTCTGTATCCTCCCTTATACCCTAATAGAGTGTAAGCTCTTCTCCTCCTGTATCCTCCCTAATAGAGTGTAAGCTCTTCTCCTTCTGTATCCTCCCTTATACCCTAATAGAGTGTAAGCTCTTCTCCTCCTGTATCCTCCCTAATAGAGTGTAAGCTCTTCTCCTCCTGTATCCTCCCTTATACCCTAATAGATTGTAAGCTCTTCTGCTGCTGTATCCTCCCTTATACCCTAATAGAGTGTAAGCTCTTCTCCTTCTGTATCCTCCCTTATACCCTAATAGAGTGTAAGCTCTTCTCCTTCTGTATCCTCCCTTATACCCTAATAGAGTGTAAGCTCTTCTCCTCCTGTATCCTCCCTAATAGAGTGTAAGCTCTTCTCCTTCTGTATCCTCCCTTATACCCTAATAGAGTGTAAGCTCTTCTCCTCCTGTATCCTCCCTTATACCCTAATAGAGTGTAAGCTCTTCTCCTCCTGTATCCTCCCTTATACTCTAATAGAGTGTAAGCTCTTCTCCTCCTGTATCCTCCCTTATACCCTAATAGAGTGTAAGCTCTTCTCCTCCTGTATCCTCCCTTATACCCTAATAGAGTGTAAGCTCTTCTCCTCCTGTATCCTCCCTTATACCCTAATAGAGTGTAAGCTCTTCTCCTCCTGTATCCTCCCTTATACCCTAATAGAGTGTAAGCTCTTCTCCTCCTGTATCCTCCCTTATACCCTAATAGAGTGTAAGCTCTTCTCCTCCTGTATCCTCCCTTATATCCTAATAGAGTGTAAGCTCTTCTCCTCCTGTATCCTCCCTTATATCCTAATAGATTGTAAGCTCTTCTCCAGTACAATGGCGACTATGTAACAAACCCTTTGTGTAACTCGTTTCCTTTGCATTGTTTCCAATATAGAATGGTGGGGTCATGTGACCGCTAATGAACATCGCGCTTCGTTGTGTCAGAAGAAAACTCCATTGCGTTTTCGTTCTCTTCCCAGTAATTTTATTGTCAGTGAGAAGCGTGTTATTATGCAGCGCTCACGCTCGCCTCTCTTTAATTTCCCCTCGTGTTTCGTGTTCGCTGTCGGCAGACGCTCGGAAACACGTTGAGATGACTAAGTACGGGGCGGGGGGAGGGGCAGCGTCGATCAAAGGCGCGAGGAAGCGATCTTCCTGTAATAAAAAATGTGCCCCATGGCATCACTGCGCTCTGCGGTGTGACTAACGCATGACACGACTCCTGAGCTGTGACATCACAACCACAAATGGTTCTGATATATTAGAAAATTCCCAACCGCGCGACACTTCCTATTCATTATTAGTGAGGATAAATCAATGGCGAGAACGCGCTCCTGTCACTGATGCGTTCCCATTTACTGCTCGGCCATAACTGCCCCATTGATGTGATCCTATATCCAGATAGTGATTTCATGTCGCCACCTTCTATGCCCAGCCCGGGGCCCCAAAACAGCCCATTATTCATAAAAACATGAACAGGAGGATGCAGTCTGCTGTTCGAATGGTCGGCCATTTAGCTGCTCCCTGGTGCTTTCCAGCGATGATTCAGTACATTCTGTTATACACAGCTGCTCAGCCTTATCCATTATAACTGCAATAAGTGAAACCACTTAAAGCCCAACTGCCATTACGTGGCAGTTTACCTTGGAACTGACGTATGCCCGCCATTGCTCATCAGACTGAATCCTGAATCGGGATGCCCTACTGTATGAAACCTGCTCCAGGACCCCGGTATACACTCACCTTTTCCCGGTACAAAGAGAGATTGTAAGCTCTTCTCCTTCTGTATCCTCCCTTTTACCCTAATAGATTGTAAGCTCTTCTCCTTCTGTATCCTCCATTATATCCTAATAGAGTGCAAGCTCTTCTCCTCCTGTATCCTCCCTTATACCCTAATAGATTGTAAGCTCTTCTCCTCCTGTATCCTCCCTTATACCCTAATGGAGTGTAAGCTCTTCTCCTTCTGTATCCTCCCTTATACCCTAATAGAGTGTAAGCTCTTCTCCTTCTGTATCCTCCCTTATACCCTGATAGAGTGTAAGCTCTTCTCCTCCTGTATCCTCCCTTATACCCTAATAGAGTGTAAGCTCTTCTCCTCCTGTATCCTCCCTTATACCCTAATAGAGTGCAAGCTCTTCTCCTCCTGTATCCTCCCTTATACCCTAATAGATTGTAAGCTCTTCTCCTCCTGTATCCTCCCTTATACCCTAATGGAGTGTAAGCTCTTCTCCTTCTGTATCCTCCCTTATACCCTAATAGAGTGTAAGCTCTTCTGCTTCTGTATCCTCCCTTATACCCTAATGGAGTGTAAGCTCTTCTCCTCCTGTATCCTCCCTTATACCCTAATAGAGTGCAAGCTCTTCTCCTCCTGTATCCTCCCTTATACCCTAATAGATTGTAAGCTCTTCTCCTCCTGTATCCTCCCTTATACCCTAATGGAGTGTAAGCTCTTCTCCTTCTGTATCCTCCCTTATACCCTAATAGAGTGTAAGCTCTTCTGCTTCTGTATCCTCCCTTATACCCTAATAGATTGTAAGCTCTTCTCCTCCTGTATCCTCCCTTATACCCTAATAGATTGTAAGCTCTTCTCCTCCTGTATCCTCCCTTATACCCTAATACAGTGTAAGCTCTTCTCCTTCTGTATCCTCCCTTATATCCTAATAGAGTGTAAGCTCTTCTCCTTCTGTATCCTCCCTTATACCCTAATAGATTGTAAGCTCTTCTCCTCCTGTATCCTCCCTTATACCCTAATAGATTGTAAGCTCTTCTCCTCCTGTATCCTCCCTTATACCCTAATACAGTGTAAGCTCTTCTCCTTCTGTATCCTCCCTTATACCCTAATAGAGTGTAAGCTCTTCTCCTTCTGTATCCTCCCTTATACCCTAATAGATTGTAAGCTCTTCTCCTCCTGTATCCTCCCTTATACCCTAATAGATTGTAAGCTCTTCTCCTCCTGTATCCTCCCTTATACCCTAATACAGTGTAAGCTCTTCTCCTTCTGTATCCTCCCTTATATCCTAATAGAGTGCAAGCTCTTCTCCTCCTGTATCCTCCCTTATACCCTAATAGATTGTAAGCTCTTCTCCTCCTGTATCCTCCCTTATACCCTAATACAGTGTAAGCTCTTCTCCTTCTGTATCCTCCCTTATATCCTAATAGAGTGTAAGCTCTTCTCCTTCTGTATCCTCCCTTATACCCTAATAGAGTGTAAGCTCTTCTCCTTCTGTATCCTCCCTTATACCCTAATAGAGTGTAAGCTCTTCTCCTCCTGTATCTTCCCTTATACCCTAATAGAGTGTAAGCTCTTCTCCTCCTGTATCCTCCCTTATACCCTAATAGAGTGTAAGCTCCTCTCCTCCTGTATCTTCCCTTATACCCTAATAGAGTGTAAGCTCTTCTCCTCCTGTATCCTCCCTTATACCCTGATAGTGTGTAAGCTCTTCTCCTCCTGTATCCTCCCTTATACCCTAATAGAGTGTAAGCTCTTCTCCCTCTGTATCCTCCCTTATACCCTAATAGAGTGTAAGCTCTTCTCCTCCTGTATCCTCCCTTATACCCTAATAGAGTGTAAGCTCCTCTCCTCCTGTATCCTCCCTTATACCCTAATAGAGTGTAAGCTCTTCTCCTCCTTCTGTATCCTCCCTTATACCCTGATAGTGTGTAAGCTCTTCTCCTCCTGTATCCTCCCTTATACCCTAATAGAGTGTAAGCTCTTCTCCCTCTGTATCCTCCCTTATACCCTAATAGAGTGTAAGCTCTTCTCCTCCTGTATCCTCCCTTATACCCTAATAGAGTGTAAGCTCTTCTCCTCCTGTATCCTCCCTTATACCCTAATGGAGTGTAAGCTCTTCTCCTTCTGTATCCTCCCTTATACCCTAATAGAGTGTAAGCTCTTCTCCTTCTGTATCCTCCCTTATACCCTGATAGAGTGTAAGCTCTTCTCCTCCTGTATCCTCCCTTATACCCTAATAGAGTGTAAGCTCTTCTCCTCCTGTATCCTCCCTTATACCCTGATAGAGTGTAAGCTCTTCTCCTCCTGTATTCTCCCTTATACCCTAATGGAGTGTAAGCTCTTCTCCTTCTGTATCCTCCCTTATACCCTAATAGATCGTTAAGGTGGGAGGAGGTGTGTGAGTGAGCTCTGCAGGTGCTGTGAATGTCTGGCTCTAGCCCAGGGCCTGGCTGCCTTGGGTGGGGTCGCTCCCCAGGTGAGCTCCAGGCTTCTGGGTCTGAATCTGGAGTCCATGTTAGAGACCCTCTGGCTGCTGAATATGCTGCTGACCGGCTGACCGCGGTGGATTACAATGAAGGTGGAAGAGTCTTTATGGAAGAAAGTTACAGTAAAGTAAGTGAAGCTGGAATGGAAGTGGTGGATAATAATGATGGGCCGTGTAGCAGTGTCTGTGTGCAGCATGTAATGGAGGGAGGGCGGCAGCCCCAGCAAAGTGACTGTGCTGATCCAGGCCTGATCCAACCTGTTGTGATGGACACTCAGCAGCCAGCTCAGGCCGGCAGTGGGAAGCAGCACAAGCTGAGGAGGACATCTTTGGAAAGACTAACAATGCAGGAAAACCTGCAGCAGAATGTGTGTGTGAGCCAAGAGTCCCGGGCCCTTAGATCCAAGACCCAGCCGGCCACCGGTGACCCCATAACTGGGGGGAAATCTGCTAAATCTGCCACTAGTCATAAATCTGAGAAGTTATCAGACAATGCAAATGCTGAGCTGGGGGCAAATGGCCACAAGTCTCCCAGGACTGAGGCAGCAGAGACATTCAAAGACCCAGCAGAAAAGCCAAGGCGCAAGGCAAGTCTTAAAGAGACAGAGCGCGCACCAGAACTGCAGCTTGCAGACAAGATTCCAGATTTAGTCATTAAAATGAACAGCTTAAGAGCAACCAGGACACAATTGCAAAGACAAATAGATGAAGCAAATAAACTAAAAGCAGTAAACCCCCATAGCGCAACCGCCTATGATGTGCTGATAGAGACTTTACGCACACAGCTTGCTGAAATTGTTAGTGACATTGTGACACTTGAGAAACAAATGGGGCCCATGGCAGAGAGATACAAGAACCTGGATCGGTTTGAGGAGTCTCAAAAGCTCCTAAAACACAGACAGATACCTGAACCCAGCTCAGCCACCCCCTCACCATCAGAGCAGGAGACATCCTCACAGGAGCTGCTGTACAGGACCCCTGTGCTGCAAGATTCTGCCCCTTTTCATGATACCAGCCAAGTAAGCCAACCACCCGCAGGGGGCAGCAGTGAGCAATCCCTGAAAGGTTCCAGCAATGGACTCTGTGTATCACAAGGAGCCCTCCCCCAGCATGAGAATGGAAGTGATGCAGCCAGTGACACTATGGAAGTTGGAGAGACCCCCCAAATTGCAACCCTGGGGTCACATCCGGGACATAGTGACACCTCAGAACTGTCCCCCAATCGAGGAAACAAGCAAGCAAGTCCCACTGCATTGCAATCTGTTTGGGACAATGAACAGCCTGCGGTTCCTGATAGTAATGGGACTGAATCGACTGCATGCACTAATAATGTTTTTCCTCCCACAGGTGACCGACCACAGGTAGCGGGTCCCCCTCAATCAAGACCCCGCAGTGATATTACTGGCAATGCATCTGGCCACGCTCCTCCTCAGAATGCCTGGAGCCGCGGTGCCCCATCTTTTAGCCCCGGCTTACATTACACCGGTCAGGCATTTAAGAGGAGGAACGTGGTAAGATTTAAGAATAAGGGGGCAAAGGAAGATCTGCCAGACAGGAGACATGTGATCCGGGAGCTCCTGTGTAACCAGATGGGGTTCACACCCGCAGATATATTGGCCGTCATAAACCTCCCGGACAGGCAGGGCTACGATATAAGCTTCAAGCTCATGTCCAGCTTGGACAGGTTCTGGGCAAGTGTGACAAAGTTTAGGGGCGCTGAGGGATGGGACCAGTTTATCCTTATCCCGGTATCAAAGCCGGGTACTGTGAGCGTTAATATCTTGTTCTGGAATGAGTCCGTCCCCCCGCAGGATATTGTGATATGGCTGAGGAGACATTGTGATATGGTGTCCGACCTGACAAAGTGTCTTGATGATGATGGGATCTGGACGGGAGGCTGGAGGGTGCTGGTGAAGCTCAGGCAGCACAGTAATGTTACTTTACATTTGCCCAACTCCTTCTTTATCGGCCGTGAGAGGGGTGTGTGCTTCTATGCCGGTCAGCCACGCTTGTGCTTTAAGTGTGGGAAGGCCGGTCATGTGGCCGGAGTGTGTACTGTAGTGAAGTGCAACCTGTGCGGGGAGATTGGTCACACCAGCGCCATGTGTACAAATGTCCGGTGTAACTTGTGTGGTCAGATGGGTCACTACCATAAGGACTGCTCGGAGGCCTTCCATAACCTCTATAGCCAGACTGCAGAGGAGTTGGTGGCAACAGGTGAGGTTACAGAGGAGGAGGCTCTGATGTCTGGGCAGATAGTAACAAGGCCAGGGTCTGAGACAACTGAGATAAGAGATCAGACAGATGTAACCCCACAGCCTGTGGCCACCATCCCACGGCCAGCACCGGGGCAAGCTGATAGCCCATCTTCCCCTGTAGCCCCTTCCCCTGCTATGGCCCATTGCTCTGCTCCGGCCTCTTCTGGAGATAGCAAAGTCCCGGGTGATAAGAGAAAGAAGAAAAAAGACAAGTCCTCCCGCAGACCGGAGGACACATGGTCCTTAGTCCAAAAGCCAGGGAAAAAGTCCAAAGGAAGAACGGATACAGCAGTGACAGTTACATCAAACAGATATAACGTACTTTCTGAGTCAGGTGCAGATATTTCTGGGCACGATACTATGGAGCTGGAGCAAGAGTTAAAGCGTATAGCCAGAGAATGTGACTCGGGGTCAGAGGAGGACCCACCGACTAAGAAAAAGTCATCAGCAGCTATAGACCCGATAGACTCTGATATGGAAGTGACTGGCAGGCAGGGCGACTCTGATTCTGATCTATGATGATGGGGTTTAAGGTGCTGCTGCTCTGCATAATAATGGCAGGCTTCTCTTTAAGTATAGTCACCAGCAATGTGAACAGTATAAAGAATAAGAAAACCCGGCATGCTGTGTATGAACACCTGAAGTATCTAGATGCAGACGTCGTCTTCCTGCAGGAACATCACTTGTCCTCCATCCAGCAGATCCAGGAGGCACAGCGGGAATGGCAGATGGGCCCATCCTTTTGGTCACTGGCTGTGGAGCCTTTTGCAGGCGTTGCAATACTCTTTAAGACCCAAAACGTGATTATTCATAGACTGACTGAGGTCTTGATGGGCAGGTGTCTAATTCTGGAGGTCACAATCCAGGGTAGAAGGCTCAGGCTCATCAATATCTATGGGCCACAGACAGTGACCAGAAGGATCAGCTTATTTAAGGAAATTAAGCCATATCTGTTCACCTCTGTGCCAGTGATATTTGCAGGTGATTTTAATGTAGCCAGGTCATCAAGTGATCGTTTATCTGGCAGAGGAGTAAGCACTGATGCAAGAACACTGAACAGCATTATCCTGCAGGCCGGACTTTGTGATGTCTTTGCCCAAAATGGCCGGAAACCTGGCTTTACTTACTCATGCGCAGGAAGAAGGAGCCGAATAGACTTGGCACTTGTGAGCCCGGCGGAATCTGTTCATTCCTTAAGCGAAAAGTTGGTCCCTTACTCCGACCACGTGGCCTTGTGCTTCTGTATAGGGGCTAGTAAGCGCCCAGACGTCGGCAAAGGACTGTGGAGGCTCAATACAAGGCTCCTAGAGGAACAAGAAGTCCAAGAGCGGGTGGAGGTCCTGATAGAACAGCAGATGGACAGAATAGATTTTTATGAAAGCAGCGCTGAGTGGTGGGAGGACATCAAGAAGGACATTGCCACACTGCTGAGGAAACTATCAGCTAAGAGGGGACAGAGCAGCTACTGCCAGTATATGAAGTTGAGGAAACAACTAGAGTCACTTTATTCACAAGGGCTGGAGGCAAGGGGAAAAATAGATGATCTGAAGTCCCAATTACAGCAACACCAGTATAATCGTTATAAGTCCCTAATAGTGGAGCGGGATTATGGACCCCAAGGGACACCCGACCCTTTTGAAAGCTGCAGGGACAAAGTGGCCAAAAAGTTGGTAATGGCCCTTCGTGATACCCAGGGTAACCTGCAAGAGTCCCAGGCAGGTATTTTGGGAGTTGTTAAGACTTTTTATGAAGATCTTTTCCAGAAAAAGGCGCTAGATCAAGAAAAAATGTTGCATTTTTTGGAATCCTCTCCAAAACCAGACACCAGAGATGTGGACTTTTCCCTTTTAACAGCAGATATAACGATGGAGGAGGTGAAAGAAGCCATAAGTAGCTTGCACTTAAAGAAGACCCCTGGGCCCGATGGCCTACCAGCGGAATTCTATAAGAAATTTAAAGATCTCCTGGCTCCCATCTTGGCTGATGTATATAGTAGTTGTTTTAACAGTTATGTGATGCCGAAGTCGATGAGAGAATCATCCTTGATCCTGCTTTTTAAGGGGAAAGAAGCCAATGATATAAAGAATTGGAGGCCCATTGCCCTCCTTAATGTGGACAGGAAGATCCTGGCAAAAATTCTATTCTCCAGACTCAACTGCTTGTCTCCTGCCCTGTTGTCAACTTGCCAGTATGGGACTGTGAAAGGCCGTAACATCACTGGGGCAGTGATATCGCTTAGAGAAATGCTAGAGAGGTGCAGAGCTTTTGGCCATAGCAAATATGTGGTTAGCCTTGACCAAGCCAAGGCTTTTGACCGGGTTGATCACCAATACCTGTGGATGACTTTACTTCGATACGGCATTCCTGCATCATTCGTGGAGTGGTTAAAAACCTTATACCGTGGGGCAGATGCCTTTCCTTTAATAAATGGGTGGAAAGGAGACACCTTTAGTGTTGAAGCAGGGGTGAGGCAGGGCTGTCCCTTGAGTCCCCTGTTATATGTTTTCGCCATTGACCCCTTTTTGAGATCTCTGCAGGAGTGTGACTTTCAGGGAGTGCCAGTGCCCCGTGCTGAACCGTTTACCGTTCTGGCCTACGCAGATGATGTGACAGTGGTGTTGTCTGACCCAGGTGAGACACAGAGGTTGTCCCAGGTCATCTCATGCTACTCGGAGGCTTCAGGGTCTCTAGTAAACCTCGAGAAAAGCAAGGCATTCTGGACATTGCAGGGTGACCCAACATTTGACCTCCCTCAGTTTGCAAAGGCAGAGACTGAAATCAAGATCCTAGGTATCAAGTTTGGGAGAGGGGACAATGCCAAACTAAACTGGGAAGAGAAGCTAGAGATTGCAAGTTCCAGAGTCCAGCAGTGGAGAAACCCTAAGATCTCCTATCTAGCAAGGGTCAAGCTGATAAAGACTTACCTAGTTCCCATCTTCCTGTATGTTGCAGTCATCTTCCCATTGCCAGAATCCCTATCAGCCAGGCTCTACAGTCTGTTCTTCCGCATTCTTTGGGGTAATAGACTGAACCCAGTAAAGAGGGGGGTGACATATCTAAAAAAGAAGGAAGGGGGGCTGGAAATGCTGAACCCTAAAGTCCTGTATGACTCTCTCTTTTTAAAGACCAATTTTGGAAGCCTGAGCCCTAGTAGCAGTTCCCTGTGGGTTAAAAGCATAATAAATTGGATTATGCCCTTTGCTGAGTCCTGGATGCGGGATGGAAGTCTTAAGCGGGGGAGGTGGACCCAGACTCACCTTCCTACATACCTGGAGGGGGGTTTGAGGTCTTTAAGAACGTGGAAAATTGGGAAGTCCTACTTAGAGGGCAACTCCAGAAAGCAGGTATACAATAGAGTATGTGAGACTTTCTTTTGTTCACCACTCGAGATCACGGACTGCAGCTGCTCAACCCTTCAGGACGGCCTGAGGTTCCTGAATGGGGCCAGGTTACCCCCTAAATTCTATGACACTGCCTGGCTTTCCTTTCACAGGAAGTTATATGTTCGCGGGAACATGAAGTGGTTGTGCCAGCCTGAGCGGAGCTGCCCTTTAGGTTGTGGCGTGGAGGAGACAATGGAGCACTTTCTGGTTCAGTGCTGGGGGGCTTGCAGAATCTGGGAGGAGGTGGCCAGTAGGTTAAAGATTAGGAGGTTAAAAGATCTGACCTACCTAGAAAGAGTCTACGGAGTGTCCCCACTGTGTCCAGAAATCCACCCAGAGACCCTGTACCTCATTATAACCACCATAAAGTATTACCATTGGCACACCGGAACCCGCACCTCCATGTACCGCGAGCCTTTCCAGCACAAGGAGGCCGCAGACCTGATCATCTCTGAGTTACGCTGGATCCGAGGCCGAGAAAACAGGAGGTTATGGCATGATGTGTCCCTGTGATAACCCGGTACCTACCCCCCCCCCCCCCCCCCCCCCCGACCTGTAGCCTGATGGGTCCTTACTGACTAATCATTAACAGTATTGACATGATGGATAATGAATAGTGTGTAGTAGTAGCAGTAGTTCTGCTGTGTTATGTTTATTTTGTATACAATTATGTTTTTTCTTTGTATTCTGTATTAATGCTGATCAGCTGAGTTTTGTTTGTTTGTTTACTAATAAAAATTCCCTTATACCCTAATAGAGTGTAAGCTCTTCTCCTCCTGTATCTTCCCTTATACCCTAATAGAGTGTAAGCTCTTCTCCTCCTGTATCCTCCCTTATACCCTAATAGAGTGTAAGCTCCTCTCCTCCTGTATCTTCCCTTATACCCTAATAGAGTGTAAGCTCCTCTCCTCCTGTATCCTCCCTTATACCCTAATAGAGTGTAAGCTCCTCTCCTCCTGTATCCTCCCTTATACCCTAATAGAGTGTAAGCTCTTCTCCTCCTGTATCCTCCCTTATACCCTGATAGTGTGTAAGCTCTTCTCCTCCTGTATCCTCCCTTATACCCTAATAGAGTGTAAGCTCTTCTCCCTCTGTATCCTCCCTTATACCCTAATAGAGTGTAAGCTCTTCTCCTCCTGTATCCTCCCTTATACCCTTATAGAGTGTAAGCTCCTCTCCTCCTGTATCCTCCCTTATACCCTAATAGAGTGTAAGCTCTTCTCCTCCTTCTGTATCCTCCCTTATACCCTGATAGTGTGTAAGCTCTTCTCCTCCTGTATCCTCCCTTATACCCTAATAGAGTGTAAGCTCTTCTCCCTCTGTATCCTCCCTTATACCCTAATAGAGTGTAAGCTCTTCTCCTCCTGTATCCTCCCTTATACCCTTATAGAGTGTAAGCTCCTCTCCTCCTGTATCCTCCCTTATACCCTAATAGAGTGTAAGCTCTTCTCCCTCTGTATCCTCCCTTATACCCTTATAGAGTGTAAGCTCCTCTCCTCCTGTATACTCCCTTATACCCTAATAGAGTGTAAGCTCTTCTCCTTCTGTATCCTCCCTTATATCCTAATAGAGTGTAAGCTCTTCTCCTTCTGTATACTCCCTTATACCCTAATAGAGTGTAAGCTCTTCTCCTTCTGTATCCTCCCTTATATCCTAATAGAGTGTAAGCTCTTCTCCTCCTGTATCCTCCCTTATACCCTAATAGAGTGTAAGCTCCTCTCCTTCTGTATCCTCCCTTATATCCTAATAGAGTGTAAGCTCTTCTCCTCCTGTATCCTCCCTTATACCCTAATAGAGTGTAAGCTCTTCTCCTTCTGTATCCTCCCTTATACCCTAATAGAGTGTAAGCTCTTCTCCTCCTGTATCCTCCCTTATAACCTAATAGAGTGTAAGCTCTTCTCCTCCTGTATCCTCCCTTATACCCTAATAGAGTGTAAGCTCTTCTCCTCCTGTATCCTCCCTTATACCCTAATAGAGTGTAAGCTCTTCTCCTTCTGTATCCTCCCTTATACCCTAATAGAGTGTAAGCTCTTCTCCCTCTGTATCCTCCCTTATACCCTAATAGAGTGTAAGCTCCTCTCCTTCTGTATCCTCCCTTATACCCTAATAGAGTGTAAGCTCTTCTCCTTCTGTATCCTCCCTTATACCCTAATAGAGTGTAAGCTCTTCTCCCTCTGTATCCTCCCTTATACCCTAATAGAGTGTAAGCTCCTCTCCTTCTGTATCCTCCCTTATACCCTAATAGAGTGTAAGCTCCTCTCCTTCTGTATCCTCCCTTATACCCTAATAGAGTGTAAGCTCCTCTCCTTCTGTATCCTCCCTTATACCCTAATAGAGTGTAAGCTCTTCTCCTTCTGTATCCTCCCTTATACCCTAATAGAGTGTAAGCTCTTCTCCCTCTGTATCCTCCCTTATACCCTAATAGAGTGTAAGCTCTTCTCCTTCTGTATCCTCCCTTATATCCTAATAGAGTGTAAGCTCTTCTCCTCCTGTATTCTCCCTTATACCCTAATAGAGTGTAAGCTCCTCTCCTTCTGTATCCTCCCTTATATCCTAATAGAGTGTAAGCTCTTCTCCTCCTGTATCCTCCCTTATACCCTAATAGAGTGTAAGCTCTTCTCCTTCTGTATCCTCCCTTATACCCTAATAGAGTGTAAGCTCTTCTCCTTCTGTATCCTCCCTTATACCCTAATAGAGTGTAAGCTCTTCTCCTTCTGTATCCTCCCTTATACCCTAATAGAGTGTAAGCTCCTCTCCTCCTGTATCCTCCCTTATACCCTGATAGTGTGTAAGCTCTTCTCCTCCTGTATCCTCCCTTATACCCTAATAGAGTGTAAGCTCTTCTCCCCCTGTATCCTCCCTTATACCCTAATAGAGTGTAAGCTCTTCTCCTCCTGTATCCTCCCTTATACCCTAATAGAGTGTAAGCTCTTCTCCTCCTGTATCCTCCCTTATACCCTAATAGAGTGTAAGCTCTTCTCCTCCTGTATCCTCCCTTATACCCTTGTAAGCTGTCTGCTGGAGGAGCAGAATTTATATATAAGATTCCTCCAGCAGATGGTTGCCGTCCCCTCTCGGAGGGTCCCGCGGGTGCCGGTGGGGGTGACATATGGTGCAGGCTCCCAATTTAACCTTCCGGCACTGCGGGGACCTCTCACCAAGGCAACACGATTATTAAAGTGTTTTATGCAACAGTTGCTCTTGTCTGCAATTAAATGTGCGAGGCGAGGCCGGTGGCAGCGTTCCAGAAAGCCGCGGCGGCTCGGGGGAGAAGATGCTGCGCCGCAGAACAATGCAAATGCCACTCCACTGCGCGCAGCCACATCGCTCTCCATCTCATCTCAAATTATAGATCTCTCGCCCGCGGGTTCACCCGGCGCCTCCGGAGGGGAACATCTCATAACAGCCAATGAGCCGCCTCCGACTGTCACGCAGTGAACTTTCCCGCCTGTGAACTTCTCCGCTGCTGCCGGCGGCGACATGCGGGAAAATCACAGTGCGGCGCATTATTAGAAAGCATCTTTGGGCTAGGCGCGCGCTCCTGCCCCCAGTCAATCATTCGTGCGCCTTAGGATCGGGAAAAGGTAAGTTTCCACACAGCGGGGCATCCCAAAATCAGGGTTCCCCGGGGGACAAGGAAGAAAAAAATCAGGATAGTGTTTTGTTCCGCTTTAAAGTGGACCAAAACTTGTGATTTTTACTATCCCGGGTTTTGGTCCTTTGTCCCAGAGGCATCTCTTTTTGATATGTGGTATCCCCGGATCGCCCCTAAAAACCGAATCAGGATCCACCGGGGGGACTCAAATGGCAGCATGAAGGTTGGTTCTCTTTAAAGTGGACCAAAACCTGGGATTTTCACTATGCCAGATTTTGGTGCTTCCTACTTGGGTACCCCAAAATGGGGTGCGACCCCCCCGAACGCCAATTTAACTCACCTCTGCTCGAGCCCTCGGTGCAGGCGCGGACGCTCATCCAATCAGCTTCTCCTGCTGTACTTATTAAAGTGCGGCTAGAGACAGGGGAGTAGCTTGGCTTTCGTGTACCTGAGGCAAAAATTCAAAATGGCCCCCCCCATCTGTACCCAGGACCCTTTGGCGCCCCCCATCTGTACCCAGGACCCTTTGGTCCCCCCTCACCTGTATCCAGGACCCTTTGGTGCCCCCCACCTGTACCCAGGACCCTTTGGTCCCCCCTCACCTGTATCCAGGACCCTTTGGCACCCCCCACCTGTACCCAGGACACTTTGGCGCCCCTGACCTGCTGCATCCAGGGCACGTGCCCCCGTTACCCCTAGCTACGCCCCTGGCTGACGAAGCTTAATAGAATCCCTAGCTGCACTTACGAGCGGCATCACTTCGTTCCTTTGGGATGACCTGGAGGGAGGGAGCAAGCCTGCCCTAGAGTCTCAGACTCCAGAGTGGGTTTTGGTCCACTTTATAGTGGACCAAAACCCAGCGCCATCGGCCTGGGATTCTATAAGATTCCCGGGCTGATCGATTCCCTCCCCCCTGGGGCATCCAAAATTGGGATGCCTCGCTGTGTGAAACCCCCCTAGGTCGCCCCATACACTTTACTTGATTCATCAGGATGGATGAGGAGGGGGCAGCAGGATGGGTGAGGAGGGGGCAGCAGGATGGGTGGGGTGGGGGCAGCAGGATGGGTGAGGAGGGGGCAGCAGGATAGATGAGGAAGGGGCAGCAGGATGGGTGAGGAGGGGGCAGCAGGATGGGTGAGGAGGGGGCAGCAGGATGGGTGAGGAGGGGGCAGCAGGGGGCAGCAGGATGGGTGAGGAGGGGGCAGCAGGATGGGTGAGGAGGGGGCGGCAGGATGGGTGAGGAGGGGGCGGCAGGATGGGTGAGGAGGGGGCAGCAGGATGGGTGAGGAGGGGGCAGCAGGATGGGTGAGGAGGGGGCAGCAGGATGGGTGAGGAGGGGGCAGCAGGATGGATGAGGAGGGGGCAGCAGGATGGGTGAGGAAGGGGCAGCAGGATGGGTGAGGAGGGGGCAGCAGGATGGGTGAGGAGGGGGCAGCAGGATGGGTGAGGAGGGGGCAGCAGGATGGGTGAAGAGGGGGCAGCAGGATGAATGAGGAGGGGGCAGCAGGATGGGTGAGGAGGGGGCAGCAGGATGAATGAGGAGGGGGCAGCAGGATGGGTGAGGAGGGGGCAGCAGGATGGGTGAGGAGGGGGCAGCAGGATGGGTGAGGGGGGGCAGCAGGATGGGTGAGGAGGGAGCAGCAGGATGGGTGAGGAGGAGGCAGCAGGATGGGTGAGGAGGGAGCAGCAGGATGGGTGAGGAGGAGGAGGCAGCAGGATGGGTGAGGAGGAGGCAGCAGGATGGGTGAGGAGGGGCAGCAGGATGGATGAGGAAGGGGCAGCAGGATGGGTGAGGTGGGGGCAGCAGGATGGATGAGGAAGGGGCAGCAGGATGGGTGAGGAGGAGGCAGCAGGATGGGTGAGGAGGGAGCAGCAGGATGGGTGAGGAGGAGGAGGCAGCAGGATGGGTGAGGAGGAGGCAGCAGGATGGGTGAGGAGGGGGCAGCAGGATGGGTGAGGAGGGGCAGCAGGATGGATGAGGAAGGGGCAGCAGGATGGGTGAGGTGGGGGCAGCAGGATGGATGAGGAAGGGGCAGCAGGATGGGTGAGGAGGGGGCAGCAGGATGGGTGAGGTGGGGGCAGCAGGATGGGTGAGGAGGGGGCAGCAGGATGGGTGAGGTGGGGGCAGCAGGATGGGTGAGGAGGGGGCAGCAGGATGGGTGAGGTGGGGGCAGCAGGATGGGTGAGGAGGGGGCAGCAGGATGGGTGAGGTGGGGGCAGCAGGATGGGTGAGGAAGGGGCAGCAGGATGGGTGAGGAGGGGGCAGCAGGATGGGTGAGGAGGAGGCAGCAGGATGGGTGAGGAGGAGGCAGCAGGATGGGTGAGGAGGAGGCAGCAGGATGGATGAGGAAGGGGCAGCAGGATGGGTGAGGAGGAGGCAGCAGGATGGGTGAGGAGGGGGCAGCAGGATGGATGAGGAAGGGGCAGCAGGATGGGTGAGGAGGGGGCAGCAGGATGGATGAGGAAGGGGCAGCAGGATGGGTGAGGAAGGGGCAGCAGGATGAATGAGGAGGGGGCAGCAGGATGGGTGAGGAGGGGGCAGCAGGATGGGTGAGGTGGGGGCAGCAGGATGGGTGAGGTGGGGGCAGCAGGATGGGTGAGGTGGGGGCAGCAGGATGGGTGAGGAGGGGGCAGCAGGATGGATGAGGAAGGGGCAGCAGGATGAATGAGGAGGGGGCAGCAGGATGGGTGAGGAGGGGGCAGCAGGATGGGTGAGGTGGGGGCAGCAGGATGGGTGAGGAGGGGGCAGCAGGATGGGTGAGGAGGGGGCAGCAGGATGGATGGGGAGGGGGCAGCAGGATGGGTGAGGAGGGGGCAGCAGGATGAATGAGGAGGGGGCAGCAGGATGGGTGAGGAGGGGGCAGCAGGATGGATGGGGAGGGGGCAGCAGGATGGATGAGGAGGGGGCAGCAGGATGGATGAGGAGGGGGCAGCAGGATGGATGAGGAAGGGGCAGCAGGATGGATGAGGAGGGGGCAGCAGGATGGGTGGGGTGGGGGCAGCAGGATGGATGAGGAGGGGGCAGCAGGATGAATGAGGAGGGGGCAGCAGGATGGGTGAGGAGGGGGCAGCAGGATGAATGAGGAGGGGGCAGCAGGATGGGTGAGGAGGGGGCAGCAGGATGGATGGGGAGGGGGCAGCAGGATGGATGAGGAGGGGGCAGCAGGATGGATGAGGAGGGGGCAGCAGGATGGATGAGGAAGGGGCAGCAGGATGGATGAGGAGGGGGCAGCAGGATGGGTGGGGTGGGGGCAGCAGGATGGATGAGGAGGGGCAGCAGGATGGGTGAGGAGGGGGCAGCAGGATGGATGAGGAAGGGGCAGCAGGATGGGTGGGGTGGGGGCAGCAGATGGATGAGGAGGGGGCAGCAGGATGGGTGAGGAGGGGGCAGCAGGATGGGTGAGGAGGGAGCAGCAGGATGGGTGAGGAGGGGGCAGCAGGATGGGTGAGGAGGGGGCAGCAGGATGGGTGAGGAGGGGGCAGCAGGATGGGTGAGGAGGGGGCAGCAGGATGGGTGAGGAGGGGGCAGCAGGATGGGTGAGGAGGGAGCAGCAGGATGGGTGAGGAGGAGGCAGCAGGATGGGTGAGGAGGGAGCAGCAGGATGGGTGAGGAGGGGGCAGCAGGATGGGTGAGGAGGGGGCAGCAGGATGGGTGAGGAGGGAGCAGCAGGATGGGTGAGGAGGAGGCAGCAGGATGGGTGAGGAGGGGGCAGCAGGATGGGTGAGGAGGGGGCAGCAGGATGGGTGAGGAGGGGGCAGCAGGATGGGTGAGGAGGAGGCAGCAGGATGGGTGAGGAGGAGGCAGCAGGATGGGTGAGGAGGGGGCAGCAGGATGGGTGAGGAGGGGCAGCAGGATGGATGAGGAAGGGGCAGAAGGATGGGTGAGGTGGGGGCAGCAGGATGGATGAGGAAGGGGCAGCAGGATGGGTGAGGAGGGGGCAGCAGGATGGGTGAGGTGGGGGCAGCAGGATGGGTGAGGAGGGGGCAGCAGGATGAATGAGGAGGGGCAGCAGGATGGGTGAGGAGGGGGCAGCAGGATGGGTGAGGAGGGGGCAGCAGGATGGGTGAGGTGGGGGCAGCAGGATGGGTGAGGAAGGGGCAGCAGGATGGGTGAGGAGGGGGCAGCAGGATGGATGAGGAAGGGGCAGCAGGATGGGTGAGGAGGAGGCAGCAGGATGGGTGAGGAGGAGGCAGCAGGATGGATGAGGAAGGGGCAGCAGGATGGGTGAGGAGGGGGCAGCAGGATGGATGAGGAAGGGGCAGCAGGATGGGTGAGGAAGGGGCAGCAGGATGAATGAGGAGGGGGCAGCAGGATGGGTGAGGAGGGGGCAGCAGGATGGGTGAGGAGGAGGCAGCAGGATGGGTGAGGAGGGGGCAGCAGGATGGATGAGGAAGGGGCAGCAGGATGGGTGAGGAGGGGGCAGCAGGATGGATGAGGAAGGGGCAGCAGGATGGGTGAGGAGGGGGCAGCAGGATGGGTGAGGAGGGGGCAGCAGGATGGATGAGGAAGGGGCAGCAGGATGGGTGAGGAGGGGGCAGCAGGATGGATGAGGAAGGGGCAGCAGGATGGGTGAGGAAGGGGCAGCAGGATGAATGAGGAGGGGGCAGCAGGATGGGTGAGGAGGGGGCAGCAGGATGGGTGAGGTGGGGGCAGCAGGATGGGTGAGGAGGGGGCAGCAGGATGGGTGAGGAGGGGGCAGCAGGATGGATGAGGAAGGGGCAGCAGGATGGGTGAGGAGGGGGCAGCAGGATGGATGAGGAAGGGGCAGCAGGATGGGTGAGGAGGGGGCAGCAGGATGGGTGAGGAGGGGGCAGCAGGATGGATGGGGAGGGGGCAGCAGGATGGGTGAGGTGGGGGCAGATTCTTCCTACACTGGGCGCTGTCCTGATCAGGGTGGTCCTCAAGGACCGGATATCTGGTCAGCAGTTGGCACCACTTCCAAGTGCCCCTTACTGCAGTGCCCCGCGCCACGCTCCAGCGGGAGACCCTCCACACATACGACTCAGTATAGAATGTCCTTTGCAACTGCCTTCCATACAAATGGCAACGGCCAACCGACCAATCACAGAGCTTTGGCACCACAGTTGGGTGACACAATGGGGTCGATTCAGAGCCTAGTGAGAGAACTCACTCCTTGTTAAGGAGAGAAAATTGCCATTCGCTTTCATTGTCTACCTTGGGGCTGATTCAGAGCCAGGTGAAAATCTACACCCGGTAGACAATGAGAGTGAATGGCAGTTTTCTCTCATAAAGAAGAAGTGAGTTTTCTCGCCAGGCTCTGAATCGACCCCAATGTGTCTGGTGATTGTCAATGCCCAGCCAATGACTTCCTACTGGATCGGACTGGCCTACTAGGAAATTCCCCAGTGGGCCCCTGGTCCCAGAGGGCCTTTATCACCACAGTCCGAACCATGTATAAGTTACTTGTGGCATCCCGAGTGCACACACAGACAATACAGTTTGGTGCAATGGGCCCTGAATTTAAACCAGTGATACTTACATCTAAGTGTGGGGTGGGCGTGCAGGGTCAGACACCCCAGACTGACAACCTGCTGTGTATCGCCAGCAGTGACGGACTGGGGCCAAAAAGCAGCCCTGGAATTGCCAGCCCCTGTCTGGCCCCAGGCATCCTTGCTGAGGCTCCTCAACATTGATGGCTATAGCATTGGGGGCTCGGGTTCCCTGGCTTGTGGGTACAGTGGGGCTATAGCATTGGGGGCTGGGTTCCCTGGCTTGTGGGTACAGTGGGGCTATATCATTGGGGGCTGGGGTTCCTTGGCTTGTGGGTACAGTGGGGCTATAGCATTGGGGGCTGGGGTTCCTTGGCTTGTGGGTACAGTGGGGCTATAGCATTGGGGGCTGGGATTCCCTGGCTTGTGGGTACAGTGGGGCTATAGCATTGGGGGCTGGGGTTCCCTGGCTTGTGGGTACAGTGGGGCTATAGCATTGGGGGCTGGGGTTCCTTGGCTTGTGGGTACAGTGGGGCTATAGCATTGGGGGCTGGGGTTCCTTGGCTTGTGGGTACAGTGGGGCTATAGCATTGGGGGCTGGGATTCCCTGGCTTGTGGGTACAGTGGGGCTATAGCATTGGCGGCTGGGGTTCCCTGGCTTGTGGGTACAGTGGGGCTATAGCATTGGAGGCTGGGGTTCCTTGGCTTGTGGGTACAGTGGGGCTATAGCATTGGGGGCTGGGGTTCCTTGGCTTGTGGGTACAGTGGGGCTATAGCATTGGGGGCTGGGGTTCCTTGGCTTGTGGGTACAGTGGGGCTATAGCATTGGGGGCTGGGGTTCCTTGGCTTGTGGGTACAGTGGGGCTATAGCATTGGGGGCTGGGGTTCCCTGGCTTGTGGGTACAGTGGGGCTATAGCATTGGGGGCTGGGGATCCCTGGCTTGTGGGTACAGTGGGGCTATAGCATTGGGGGCTGGGGTTCCCTGGCTTGTGGGTACAGTGGGGCTATAGCATTGGGGGCTGGGGTTCCCTGGCTTGTGGGTACAGTGGGCTATAGCATTGGGTGCTGGGGTTCCTTGGCTTGTGGGTACAGTGGGGCTATAGCATTGGAGGCTGGGGTTCCTTGGCTTGTGGGTACAGTGGGGCTGAGAGGGAGACTAAGGGGCAGGAACTGAATGTGGGTGTTAAAAGCAGCAGCACAACTGGCCCCAAAGGAAAGAGGCCCACCGGGCATTGTCCCAGGTCTCCCTATGGCACGGCCCGCCATGCACTCACTTACCTCCGACTTGCCTTTACTCTGGCAGGAGCGGCGCGTGTCCTCGTCTGAGCCCCACTCGGCCACCTAAAAGACAAAGCCCATGGAAGAGTCACCCACCTCCGGCATCATTCTTAAAGGAGATCTAAAGCGTCAAATGCAAAAAATGTCCAGAAAAAAAAAATGGATAATAAAAAGACAAACAATGGCCTTGATTCAATAAAGGTAGAAAAAAATTCTCACGGTAGTAAAAGATTCAATTCATGAGAAAAAAGCCTGAGAATGTCACTGTTACTGAATCACCAGATAAAAAGACAATGAAAGTCAATGTCACTGTTACTGAATCACCAGATAAAAAGACAATGAAAGTCAATGTCACTGTTACTGAATCACCAGATAAAAAGACAATGAAAGTCAATGGCACTGTTACTGAATCACCAGATAAAAAGACAATGAAAGTCAATGGCACTTGTTTACTTCTGAGAAAAGTAGAGAAGTGTTTCCTCCTTTCTACACTGTAGTAAAAGCTGCCATTGACTTTCATTGTCTTTTTATCTGGTGATTCAGTAACAGTGACATTCTCAGGCTTTTTTCTCATGAATTGATTTTTTTGAGAATGAGAATTTTTTTCTACCTTTATTGAATCGAGGCCAATGTGTTTTATACGAATGTTATTATGATAACATGACAATAGAAAAATACACAGTGGATAAAAGACGACTTAAAGTGGACCAAAACCCACGGAGAATGGCCCAGGAATCTATAAGATTTCTTGGTTGATCGATCCCCCCACCTCCCGGGGCTTTAAAAATTAATCCCCCCAGGTCGCCCCATAGACTTACCTGGTTTCCTGGTCCAACTGCGCATGTGTGAGCCACGGCCGCATCCCCGCTATCCATCTAGCAGGGCACGTGCCCGCCTCAGGCATTTGTGAATGGTCGGCACAGGCACGCTCACTGTTAGAGGGAAGCAGGGGATGCGGCCACCAGTGCGCTCGGAGCCGCTCGCCTTAGACGATGTGACATCAGCGGATCTGAGTGCACTGATTGGACGAGCGGCCACACATGCGCCGTAGGACCTGGCAAAGGTGAGTTGGTTTCGGCGATTTGGGGGGTTTCACATAGCGGGGCATCCCCTGATCGGGGGCAAGGACCAAAACCCAGGATAGTCAAAATCCTGGGTTTTGGTCCACTTTTAAAAGCAGCCCAAATAGCTGTAAAGACTGTACCAGTCAAGCCCACGCACATCTAATTAGCAGACCCCATATAGTTCATAGAGACAATACTATGTGTCTACAAAATGTTAAAGCATACTAAATATAATTCACCACAATTATTCAAATTGGACCTAAAACCATCCTGGCGTCTATGAGACTCCAGGGCAGGTTTGCTTGCTCCCCCCGAACCGGAATGCCCCCCAGGGCGCCCCGTAAACTCACCTTTCCCCCTCAGCCCGTGGCACACGCGCGGCCGGCATCCCTTGTCTTCCTTCTCGGCTGTGCGCGTCAACTGAATGGCTGTGCACAGCCGGAGGGAGGAAGTGACGCCGCTTCTAGGTGCGCCTAGGATTACCATTCAGATTCTCCAGTCGTGGGCTCGAGGAGAGGCGAGTTATCTCTATTCTGACCCAACCAAGGAGTCCGAATAGAACCAGGGCACTCAACCAGATAACATCTATGACAAATAAAGTTATTGTGTAGACTTAGACCCTTATTTAAGAAGGGATAGCGTCAGGTAGTGGCTGGTTAATGACAGGTAGCGACAGGTAGCGACTGGTGAACGCCGGACACGGCAGCAATTACACATTTATCAAGCAGAATCTGTTTAGCGACTGGGATAGCGCCATGTAGCGTCTGATTCATCATTTTCACAGCCTCAGCAAACAGCGCCAGCGTTCAGCCTTGCACAGCGTCAGGTATGACCTCTCGCTACCTGTCGCTCTCCCATACATTTCAATGGACGATCCTTTTCTTCTCTTTAAACGGGTTGTTTTTTTTTTTCCCAAAAAAATCACAAATAATTCTGTGACCTCTCCTGACATTGAAAAAGCTGTTTTTTCATAATTTTTTCATTTTTTATATATTTCCTCAGAAATGACATCACAGCTCTGCCATTAAAGTGTCATGTTACAATGTTGTTACAATGTAATTCCATATGTTTTCGCTTTGTTACTGGTGGATAGATGCTGAAAAACAGACTTTAAACACACAGCCTCCTGCGCTCTGGACTTCAAACAACTATTTTTCAGCGCCAGAGATTTGTGAGGCTGTTTTTTTGCTGAATATGGTGTGAGTCGGTCGCTATGAGCAGTTGCTACCATGCGCTCCCATACAGCGCTGTACTGGTCAAATAGCGACTCCTCACAATGTATTCAACATTACTGAACTGCGACTGAGTTGCTATAAACTAGCGACTCACGGCCGAGCACTGCGACTACTAGCGGACGCTCTGAAAATGCCGCTACAGACGCTCATCTGTCGCTACCTGCCGCTATTAATGAATCAGCCGGTTAGCCATCATATAAAAAACAAAAAGCACAATGAAAACACACATTGAAAACATGACTATAAAATACCCGGGAAGTATAGGACACCAATAATTATATAGAATTAATAAAGATATAATAGATCACAATACTATTGATATAATAGATCACAATACTATTGATATAATAGATCACAATACTATTGGTATAATAGATCACAATACTATTGATATAATAGATCACAATACTGCTGATACTTTACAAACCAATAAATGTATTTTACATGCGGCTACTCAGAAGATATAAATAAATAATATTCAATCCCTAAATACACAATTCATAAGAAATATAATAATGACATAGTAAATTAATCCCCTAATCTCTCATAAATACTCAATATATAAAGTGACCGCGCTCAAGTGTTACTAATGCCAAATACAATGTGCTGAAAGCGCCAATATGTTTCCAAACTGCGATTCATCAAAAAAAAACACAACAACTCTATTTTTAGTGATATTAATGTAAGCTAAAGTGCTAGTGAAATACCGAATATAATATATGAAATAATAATATACAAGGACAAGAATAAATAGTGCACAAGAGTAGACTGAAATTGGGGAGGCCAATTCATTAATATCGCCAGGTAGCGACAGATGAGCGACTATAGCGTGATTTTTTCAGCGCCAGCCAGTATTCGCTGTGCTTGGCCGGCGTTAGCTTGATGACAGCGACTCAGTCAGTGTGCGGTAATGTTGAATACGGGCTGGGGGGTCGCTGTTTCACAGGTCCAGCGTTGTATGTGAGCGCCTGACAACGAATGGCCAGAGCGAACGGCTAGCTTCATATTCATCAACAAATCACGCTCCGAATGTGCTGTCGCTGTCCATTCCTTGTTTAAACCCCAGAGCGCTGGCGGCGATGGGTGTTAACTAGTTTTTAACCCCTAAACAACCATATTTTTGGAATGTAACATTATACATGTTTTTAGAATCATTTTGTTATATGAATACATTAATCTCAGACCTGTTAGATCAATTCTGCACAAATTTTTTTTTTAATTTTTTTTTTACTTAAAAATAAATCCTAACATTGCAGAAGTGGTCTCCGATTTTTTGACAAAAAAATAAAAAAAATACCAATTAATTATGAATAATTATAGCTTGCTCCATTGAAATGCATTGGACATCGCCAGGGAGCGACAGCTCATACCTGGCGCTGTGAGGGAATTTGCAGCGGCGCTGTTCGGTCCAGGCGGCTTCATGATGAATGCCGCGCTAGCCGTCGCTCTCGCCGGCGCTAGCCTCATTTTGCTTGATAAATGCGTCATTGTGACCGCCGCCGGGCGTACTTGAGTCGGTAGTCGCCGTTAGCTGCCGCTACCTGGCGCTCGTCAGACACTACCTGGTGCTATCGCTTGATGAATAAGGGCATATGAGCAGCTTTCATAGAAAGGCCAGAACCAATGACAAGGAATTGATAAAAAGCGAAGGATACCGAACGTCTGATACCATTCCATCCCGAGAATAAGAGGCTCCCCTCTTATCTCTATTCTGTATTATTATATTCTGGGGGGTAAAAATGGGGAAAAAGCAGCAGGATAGTGAAAATCACGGGTTTGGGTCTACTTTAACGCATACGGGCAGGCTGATTCATCACTAACGCCAGGTAGCGACAGATGAGCGTCTGTAGCAGGCATTTTCAGAGCGCCCGCTAGCAGTCGCTGTGCTCGGCCGTGGGTCGCTAGTTTATAGCGACTCAGTCGCTGTTCAGTAATGTTGAATACATTGTGAGGAGTCGCTATTTGACCAGTACAGCGCTGTATGGGAGCGCATGTTAGCGACTGGTCAGTGCAACCGACTCACAGAGGCCGATTCATTAATAGCGCCAGGTAGCGACAGATGAGCGCCAGTAGCGTGATTTTCACAGCGCCAGCTAGTATTCGCTGTGCTTGGCTGGGGTTTGCTTGTTGACAGCGACTCAGTCGGTGTGCGGTAATGTTGAATACGGGGTTAGGAGTCGCTGTTTCACAGGTTCCGCGTTGTATGGGTGCGCCTGACAGCGAACGGCCATAGCGAACGGCTTGCTGCAGATTCATTAAAAAGTCACGCTCAAAAATTTCTCGCGCTGTGAATTCCTTGTTTAAACCCCAGAGCGCTGGCGGCGATGGGTGTAAAGTAGTTTTTAACCCCCAAACAACCATTTTTTTTTATATGTAAAAATTATACAAGTTTTTCTAAACATTTTGTAATATGAATACATTAATATCAGACCTGTAATATCAATTCTGCACAATTTCTATTTTTTTTTTTTTTTTACTTAAAAAAAAATCCTAACATTGCAGAAGTGGTCACAGAATTTTTGACATTAAAAAAAAAAAAAAAACATTAATAGCAATTAATTAGGATTATTTAAAGATTGCTCCATTGAAATGCATTGGACATCGCCAGGGTGCGCCAGGTCATACCTGTCGCTGTGATGGGATTAGCAGCGGCGCTGTTCGTTGCAGTCGGCTACATGATGAATCCCGCGCTAGCTGACGCTCTCGCCGGCGCTAGCCTCATTTAGCGTGATAAATGCGTCATTGTGACCGCCGCCGGGCGTACTTGATTCGGTAGCCGCCGTTAGCTGGCGGTACCTGGCGCTCGTCAGACACTACCTGGCGCTAGCCCTTGATAAATAAGGCCGACAGCACATTCAGCAAAAAAACAGCCTCACAAAACTCTGGCGCTGAAAAATGCTTCTCTGAAGCCCAGGAGGCGGTGTGATTAAAGTCTGTTTTTTACCTTGTAAAGCGCTACGGAAGTTGATGGCGCTATATAAATAAACATTAATAATAATAATAATAATAATGATTAAAGTCAGTTTTTCAGCATCTATCCACCAGTAACAAAGCGAAAACATATGGAATTACATTGTAACAACATTGTAACATGAACACTTTAATGGCAGAGCTGTGATGTCATTTCTGAGGAAATATATAAAACATGAAAAAATTTTGGAAAAACTGCTTATTCAATGTCAGGAGAGGTCACAGAATTATTTGTGATTTTTTGAAAAAAATAAATAAATAAATAAAAACCCCTGTTTAAAGAGAAGAAAAGTATCGTCCATTGAAATGTATGGGAGAGCGACAGGTAGCGAGAGGTCATACCTGGCGCTGTGCAAGGCTGAACGCCGGCGCTGTTCGCTGAGGCTGTGAAAATGATGAATCAGACGCTACATGGCGCTATCCCAGTCGCTAAACAGATTCTGCTTGATAAATGTGTAATTGCTGCCGTGTCCGGCGTTCACCAGTCGCTTACCTGTCGCTACCTCTCATTAACCAGCCGCTACCTGACGCTATCCCTTCTTAAATAAGGGCCTAAGTGAAAAATAGGTTAAATAAGAGGGCTAAAAGAAAAAATAACCCAAACATAATCCCTCCACATGTCTCATATGATATACACCCACCCAGCTAATAAAACACTCCTACGCAGGGCCGGCGCCAGCACAGGGCAGACCTGGGCAATTGCCTGGGCCCCTGGCATCTTCCCAATCAGACCCCTGAATGCCGGGTGCGATCATGTGACTCACTACTTTGGGGCCCACTGAAACTGTGTGTATATGCCCCTGTGTCATATGCTTGTCTAAAGAATCCCTTCCTCCGCTCCCCTTCTCTCATCAAAGCTGAACTGTGTGTTCTGTAACTGAATAAATCACTTCTGGAGAGCACCAGATGGCGCTGCTGCGTGGCCAAGGGAGCCATATGGCTGCCGTTCGAACATCAGACTGCATCCAGTTAGTGTTTTTATGAATACTGAGCAAAAATAATAAAAAATGGACCTGAACCACTGAATGCCGGGTGCGATCATGTGACTCACTACTTTGGGGCCCGCTGAGACTCTCTTGCACAAGGGCCCTCACAAACCTGGAACCGGCCCTGCGCCTACGCCATACAAAGTGCGCAACATATACCCAAAGATTATATAGAACCAAAGGAGCAGAAGAAGAAAAAGCTCAACGCACCAACCGGACGGATCAGGCGTCAGGGCAGAGGGACGGCGCCGGCTCCTACGCGTTACGTGACCGCACCCGGGAGTGAACCGGCCCCTTCCACGGCGATGATCCACACAACACCGTTACATAGGCTTTAGCGAAATGTTTAGGTCAACTTTGAGGGGTTTTGGTTCTCTTTAAAGCGGAACGAAACCCATGGGCCTGTTGCATCCTAGACCGGGATGCCCTGCTGTTTGAAACCCCCAGTCCCAGCAAAACTCACCTTTTCCAGCGGCGGTGTAAACGATAAGGCATCCCCAGCATCTCTAGGCTGAGGCACATTCCCTGGGGATGCGACAGTTTCCGATCCCAATGAGCATCACCAGGCTGACTCTGATTGGATGAGAGTCTGCGCATACGCCCTAGAACTGGGGAAAGGTTAGTATGTACTGAGCCATCAGACAGCGGGGAAACATCGAGATGCCCCCGGGGCAACGACCAAAACCTGGGTTCAATGGCTGATTCTTTTTCCACTGTAAAATTAAATTAATTAGCTAAACCGGACCTTCACCAGGATTTAATGAAAAGCCCAAACCCTTATAAAACAATTCCCCAGCATCTAAAATTAATATATTTTACGTTTTTAGTCACTTACTTATTATTCTTTCCCCCACTGGGCTGCAACTCTGTTCAGGGCTCTAGGATACGGGCGCCGCCATCTTGCCTCAGAAGCATCACATACTGAGGAGAGGAGAGCGGGATAAAGTGTAGAGGACGGGGTTATAGCTGTGCTTTGCTCAGACAGAGCAGAGCTGGGGTCAGGAAAAGGTCAGCAATCCCAGAATGCAGAGCAGCACAGTCAGAATGTAGGATGATTTTTAATGTGAGTCTGTATGTACAGGGTGTGGAAAACATATAAGATAGGCTCTTATTCAGGGTGAGGGTCCGGAATAATGTGGGCAATCTGTATGTACAGGGTGTGGGAAACATATAAGATAGGCTCTTATTCAGGGTGAGGGTCCGGATTAATGTGGGCAATCTATATGTACAGGCTGTGGGAAACATACAAGATAGGCTCTTATTCAGGGTGAGGGTCCGGATTAATGTGGGCAATCTGTATGTACAGGGTGTGGGAAACATACAAGATAGGCTCTTATTCAGGGTGAGGGTCAGGATTAATGTGGGCAATCTGTATGTACAGGGTGTGGGAAACATACAAGATAGGCTCTTATTCAGAGTGAGGGTCTGGATTAATGTGGACAATCTGTATGTACAGGGTGGGGGAAACATATAAGATAGGCTCTTATTCAGGGTGAGGGTCCGGATTAATGTGGGCAATCTGTATGTACAGGGTGGGGGAAACATACAAGATAGGCTCTTATTCAGGGTGAGGGTCCGGATTAATGTGGACAATCTGTATGTACAGGGTGGGGGAAACATACAAGATAGGCTCTTATTCAGGGTGAGGGTCAGGATTAATGTGGGCAATCTGTATGTACAGGGGGGTAAACATATAAGATAGGCTCTTATACAGGGTGAGGGTCCGGATTAATGTGAGCAATCTGTATGTACAGGGTGGGGGAAACATACAAGATAGGCTCTTATTCAGGGCGAAGGTCCGGATTAATGTGAGCAATCTGTATGTACAGGGTGTGGGAAACATATAAGATAGGCTCTAATTCAGGGTGAGGGTCCGGATTAATGTGGGCAATCTGTATGTACAGGGTGAGAGTCCACTTTATTTGTGTTGTTTTCATTGGTGCAGTGCTTGGAGGAATTCATATTTCTCAGCTTTAGCCTCACTCTCGAGGCCGAACCCAAAATAATCTGCCAAACAGCATAATTGTCACAGGTGAGTATTTATGTTTTATTGAGTTTTATTCCCCTGCTGAAAGCGCTGAGCGGTGTCCAATGGCTGAATGATGAGCGATCCCAGGGATAAATCCTCGCCGGCGTTATTCCAGATGGCGCCGAGAAGAAGCAATTGTGGAGATGAAACGCGCGGGGCGAGGCGAGAGATGCGAGACCTTCATCTAACAATACAGACAATTCATTCATCCGAAAAGAAAAGAAACTCATCAACATTCCCAAGAGAAGCCGATGGCAATTCCTTCATATGCCGGATAAAATCCCCCCCCACCAATATCCAGAGCCACAAACCAGGAGGCCGAGGGTTAATGTCCTAATAATACATCAAAGGGGAACCACATGAGAATCCCGAAAGACAAAGACCCCCTTCTGTATCCTCCCTTATACCCTAATAGAGTGTAAGCTCTTCTCCTCCTGTATCCTCCCTTATACCCTAATAGAGTGTAAGCTCTTCTCCTTCTGTATCCTCCCTTATACCCTAATAGAGTGTAAGCTCTTCTCCTTCTGTATCCTCCCTTATACCCTAATAGATCGTTAAGGTGGGAGGAGGTGTGTGAGTGAGCTCTGCAGGTGCTGTGAATGTCTGGCTCTAGCCCAGGGCCTGGCTGCCTTGGGTGGGGTCGCTCCCCAGGTGAGCTCCAGGCTTCTGGGTCTGAATCTGGAGTCCATGTTAGAGACCCTCTGGCTACTGAATATGCTGCTGACCGGCTGACCGCGGTGGATTACAATGAAGGTGGAAGAGTCTTTATGGAAGAAAGTTACAGTAAAGTAAGTGAAGCTGGAATGGAAGTGGTGGATAATAATGATGGGCCGTGTAGCAGTGTCTGTGTGCAGCATGTAATGGAGGGAGGGCGGCAGCCCCAGCAAAGTGACTGTGCTGATCCAGGCAGGAGGGAGATCCAACAACCTGTTGTGATGGACACTCAGCAGCCAGCTCAGGCCGGCAGTGGGAAGCAGCACAAGCTGAGGAGGACATCTTTGGAAAGACTGACAATGCAGGAAAACCTGCAGCAGAATGTGTGTGTGAGCCGAGAGTCCCGGGCCCTGCGATCCAAGACCCAGCCGGCCACCGGTGACCCCATAACTGGGGGGAAATCTGCTAAATCTGCCACTGGACATAAATCTGGCAAGTTATCAGACAATGCAAATGCTGAGCTGGGGGCAAATGGCCACAAGTCTCCCAGGACTGAGGCAGCAGAGACATTCAAAGACCCAGTAGAAAAGCCAAGGCGCAAGGCAAGTCTTAAAGAGACAGAGCGCGCACCAGAACTGCAGCTTGCAGACAAAATTCCAGATTTAGTCAATAAAATGAACAGCTTAAGAGCATCCAGGACAGAGCTGCAAAGACAAATAGATGGAGTAAATAAACTAAAAGCAGCAAACCCCCGTTGCGCAACCGCCTGTGATGGAGTGATAGAGACTTGCCGCACACAGCTTGCTAAAATTGTTAGTGAGATTGAGACACTTGAGAAACAAATGGGGCCCATGGCAGAGAGATACAAGAACCTGGATCGGTTTGAGGAGTCTCAGAAGCTCCTAAAACACAGTCAGATACCTGAACCCAGCTCAGCCACCCCCTCATCATCAGAGCAGGAGACATCCTCACAGGAGCTGCTGTACAGGACCCCAGTGCTGCAAGATTCTGCCCCTTTTCGTGATACCAGCCAAGTAAGCCAACCACCCCCAGGGGGCAGCAGTGAGCAATCCCTGTATGGCTCCAGCAATGGACTCTGTGTTTCACAAGACGCCCTCCCCCAGCCTGAGAATGGAAGTGATGCAGCCAGTGACACTATGGAAGTTGGGGAGACCCCGCAATTTGCAACCCTGGGGTCACAGCCGGGACATAGTGACACCTCTGAACTGTCCCCCAATCGAGGAAACAAGCAAGCAAGTCCCAATGCATTGCAATCTGTTTGGGACAATGAACAGCCTGCGGTTCCTGATAGTAATGGGACTGAATCGTCTGCATGCACTAATAATGTTTTTCCTCCCACAGGTGACCGACCACAGGTAGCGGGTCCCCCTCAATCAAGACCCCGCAGTGATAATACTGGCAATGCATCTGGCCACGCTCCTTCTCAGAATGCCTGGAGCCGCGGTGCCCCATCTTTCAGCCCCGGCTTACATTACACCGGTCAGGCATTTAAGAGGAGGAACGTGGTAAGATTTAAGAATAAGGGGGCAAAGGAAGATCTGCCAGACAGGAGACATGTGATCCGGGAGCTCCTGTGTAACCAGATGGGGTTCACACCCGCAGATATATTGGCCGTCATAAACCTCCCGGACAGGCAGGGCTACGATATAAGCTTTAAGCTCATGGCCAGCTTGGACAGGTTCTGGGCAAGTGTAACAAAGTTTAGGGGCACTGAGGGATGGGACCAGTTTATCCTTATCCCGGTATCAAAGCCGGGCACTGTGAGCGTTAATATCTTGTTCTGGAATGAGTCCGTCCCCCCGCAGGATATTGTGATATGGCTGAGGAGACATTGTGATATGGTGTCTGACCTGACAAAGTGTCTTGATGATGATGGGATCTGGACGGGAGGCTGGAGGGTGCTGGTGAAGCTCAGGCAGCACAGTAATGTTACCTTACATTTGCCCAACTCCTTCTTTATTGGCCGTGAGAGGGGGGTGTGCTTCTATGCCGGTCAGCCCCGCTTGTGCTTTAAGTGTGGGAAGGCCGGTCATGTGGCCGGAGTGTGTACTGTAGTGAAGTGTAACCTGTGCGGGGAGATTGGTCACACCAGCGCCATGTGTACAAATGTCCGGTGTAACTTGTGTGGTCAGATGGGTCATTACCATAAGGATTGCTCGGAGGCCTTCCATAACCTCTATAGCCAGGCTGCGGAGGAGCTGGTGGCACCAGGTGAGGTTACAGAGGAGGAGGCTCTGATGTCTGGGCAGATAGTAACAAGGCCAGGGTCTGAGACAACTGAGATAAGAGATCAGACAGATGTAACCCCACAGCCTGTGGCCACCATCCCACGGCCAGCACCGGGGCAAGCTGATAGCCCATCTTCCCCTGTAGCCCCTTCCCCTGCTATGGCCCATTGCCCTGCTCCAGCCTCTGCAGATAGTAAAGTCCCTGGTGATAAGAGAGGGAAAAAAAAAGACAAGTCCACCCGCAGACCGGAGGGCGCATGGTCCTTAGTCCTAAAGCCAGGGAAAAAGCCCAAGAGCAGAACGGATACAGCAGTGACAGTTACATCCAACCGATATAACATACTGTCTGAGTCAGGTGCAGATATTTCTGGGCACGATACTATGGAGCTGGAGCAAGAGTTAAAGCGTATAGCCAGAGAATGTGACTCGGGGTCAGAGGAGGACCCACCGACTAAGAAAAAGTCACCGGCAGCTATAGACCCTATAGACTCTGATATGGAAGTGACTGGCAGGCAGGGCGACTCTGATGATTCAGATCTATGATGGTGTTTAATGTGTTACTGCTCTACATAATGATGGGACCTGACCCCTGATCTGTAACCTGATGTATCTGCACTGAGTAATCATTAAGAGTATAGACACGATAGATAATATATAGTATGTAGTATTCTGCTGTGTTATGTTTATTGTATACAAGTATACGTTATCTTTATATTATGTATTAATGCTGATTAGCTGAGTTTTTGTTTGTTTGTTTACCAATAAAAATTCCCTTATATCCTAATAGAGTGTAAGCTCTTCTCCTCCTGTATCCTCCCTTATACCCTAATAGAGTGTAAGCTCTTCTCCTCCTGTATCCTCCCTTATATCCTAATAGAGTGTAAGCTCTTCTCCTCCTGTATCCTCCCTTATACCCTAATAGAGTGTAAGCTCTTCTCCTCCTGTATCCTCCCTTATACCCTAATAGAGTGTAAGCTCTTCTTCTCCTGTATCCTCCCTTATACCCTAATAGAGTGTAAGCTCTTCTCCTTCTGTATCCTCCCTTATACCCTAATAGAGTGTAAGCTCTTCTCCTCCTGTATCCTCCCTTATACCCTAATAGAGTGTAAGCTCTTCTCCTCCTGTATCCTCCCTTATATCCTAATAGAGTGTAAGCTCTTCTCCTCCTGTATCCTCCCTTATACCCTAATAGAGTGTAAGCTCTTCTCCTCCTGTATCCTCCCTTATACCCTAATAGAGTGTAAGCTCTTCTCCTCCTGTATCCTCCCTTATATCCTAATAGAGTGTAAGCTCTTCTCCTCCTGTATCCTCCCTTATACCCTAATAGAGTGTAAGCTCTTCTCCTCCTGTATCCTCCCTTATACCCTAATAGAGTGTAAGCTCTTCTTCTCCTGTATCCTCCCTTATACCCTAATAGAGTGTAAGCTCTTCTCCTCCTGTATCCTCCCTTATACCCTAATAGAGTGTAAGCTCTTCTCCTCCTGTATCCTCCCTTATATCCTAATAGAGTGTAAGCTCTTCTCCTCCTGTATCCTCCCTTATACCCTAATAGAGTGTAAGCTCTTCTCCTCCTGTATCCTCCCTTATACCCTAATAGAGTGTAAGCTCTTCTTCTCCTGTATCCTCCCTTATACCCTAATAGAGTGTAAGCTCTTCTCCTCCTGTATCCTCCCTTATACCCTAATAGAGTGTAAGCTCTTCTCCTCCTGTATCCTCCCTTATATCCTAATAGAGTGTAAGCTCTTCTCCTCCTGTATCCTCCCTTATACCCTAATAGAGTGTAAGCTCTTCTTCTTTCCTCATTCCCTTCAGTACTGTTGCTATGGGGCCCAGGAGCTTAGACTCTCTGGGGAATGAGAACCGCTGTAAATGTTTCCTAATTCCGCAGTAGCAGCTGTCGGGGAGCGACACAAGGCGCCTGATTGGCGGCATCGCGTTCCTGAAGTGCGGCTGATTTCTGGATTGTTCGGATTGGATCATCCGCTAACGATCGTCATTCAAGAGGAGCTGAAATATTGATTCCAGGTAATTACCCGTCATGGCGCCCGCCCCCCCCCCCCCCCCCCCCCGGGGATTTTGGGTGACGGGGCAAAATGTCTGATGATGATAAACTCTGAATCTCTGTGGGGTATCTCCAGTTGGCCCAACGCACAATCCTAATCTGCGCGCCCCCGTACACCCCGGATGCCCTAATGGGGTCAGAACACTAAGGGCCTTAATCATGAAGGGATAGCGCCTTGTAAACGCCAGGTAGCGACAGGTAGCGGAAGGTGAACGCCGGACACGGCAGCAATTACACATTTATCAAGCAGATTCTGTTGAGCGACTGGGATAACGCCATGTAGCGTCCGATTCATCATTATCCCAGCCTCAGCGAACAGCACCGGCGTTCAGCCTTGCAGAGCGCCACGTCTTACCTCTCGCTACCTATCGCTCTCCCATACATTTCTATGGACGTTCTTTGACTTCTTTTTAAACAGGGGGTTTTTATTATTATTTTTATTTTATTCTCAAATAATGTTGTGACCTCTCTTGGCCTAGAAAAAGCCATTTTTTCCAACTTTTTTCTTTTTTTACATATTTATGCAGAATTGACATTACATGTTTGGCATTGATGTGTTCATGTCACAATGTTATAACAATGTAATTCCATATGTTTTCGCTTTGTTACTGGTGGATATATGTTCAGAAACAGCCTTTAATCACACAGACTCCGGCTCTGGGCTACAGCGAAGCATTTTTGAGCGCCAACGGTGTGTGAGGCTGTTTTTTTGATGAATATGGTGTGAGTCGGCCGCACTGACCAGCTGCTACCATTCGCTCCCATACAGCGCTGTACTGCTCATATAGTGACTCCCCACAACGTATTCAACAATGCTGCACAGCGACTGAGGCGCTCTGAACTAGCGAACCACGGCCGAGCACAGTGACTACTAGCGGGCGCTCTGAAATCCGCTCTACAGATGCTCATCTGTCGCTACCTGGCGCTAGTTATGAATCAGCCTGCCTTTTTTTTTTTCATTTGCACAATTTTTTGTTTCCTTTCCATCGATTGTTTGGGTCAAATCGATCTAATCTTTGGCATTTTGGAAAATGGCATCATGTGACCTCTGCTCCCCCGAGTGCAACAAGGATTCTCCCACAATGCACCGGGATGAGAACCTTATCGCACCATCGATTTACGCCGGCCCCGGATCTGCATGCGGAGGGAGCGATCGGGCGGGAGATAAGGAGGCACTCCGCAGCCGCAGGACACACAGGTCTGATGATGTCATAAGGGGCGAGAACACATTCCAAACAAGGAAAACAAACTGATTGGGCTTCTATTAGTGTGGTGAACCATAATGCCCAGCAAGCCCAGGATGCTTCTTACTGTATACTATATATTCAGTATGGAAGAATGCATGTGCCACAAACTGTCTGTACTGTTACATTGTATCACCTGTCTCTGCCCTGTTACATTGTATCACCTGTCTCTGCCCTGTTACATTGTATCACCTGTCTCTGCCCTGTTACATTGTATCACCTGTCTGTCTGTCTGTCCTGTTACATTGTATCACCTGTCTCTGCCCTGTTACATTGTATCACCTGTCTGTCTGTCTGTCTGTCCTGTTACATTGTATCACCTGTCTGTCCTGTTACATTGTATCACCTGTCTGTCTGCCCTGTTACATTGTATCACCTGTCTGTCTGTCTGTCTGTCCTGTTACATTGTATCACCTGTCTGTCCTGCTACATTGTATCACCTGTCTCTGCCCTGTTACATTGTATCACCTGTCTCTGCCCTGTTACATTGTATCACCTGTCTGTCTGTCTGTCTGTCCTGTTACATTGCATCACCTGTCAGCCCTGTTACATTGTATCACCTGTCTGTCAGCCCTGTTACATTGTATCACATGTCTGTCCTGTTACATTGTATCACCTGTCTGTCCTGTTACATTGTATCACCTGTCTGTCCTGTTACATTGCATCACCTGTCAGCCCTGTTACATTGTATCACCTGTCTGTCTGCCCTGTTACCTTGTATCACCTGTCTGTCCTGTTACATTGTATCACCTGTCTGTCTGTCCTGTTACATTGTATCACCTGTCTGTCTGCCCTGTTACATTGTATCACCTGTCTGTCCTGTTACATTGTATCACCTGTCTGTCCTGTTACATTCTATCACCTGTCTGTCCTGCTACATTGTATCACCTGTCTGCCCTGTTACATTGTATCACCTGTCTGTATGTCCTGTTACATTGTATCACCTGTCTGTCTGCCCTGTTACCTTGTATCACCTGTCTGTCTGTCCTGTTACATTGTATCACCTGTCTGTCTGTCCTCTTACATTGTATCACCTGTCTGTCTGCCCTGTTACATTGTATCACCTGTCTGTCCTGTTACATTGTATCACCTGTCTGTCTGCCCTGTTACATTGTATCACCTGTCTGTCCTGTTACATTCTATCACCTGTCTGTCCTGCTACATTGTATCACCTGTCTGCCCTGTTACATTGTATCACCTGTCTGTCCTGTTACATTGTATCACCTGTCAGTCCTGTTACATTGTATCACCTGCCTGTCCTGTTACATTGTATCACCTGCCTGTCCTGTTACATTGTATCACCTGCCTGTCCTGTTACATTGTATCACCTGCTTGTCCTGTTACATTGTATCACCTGTCTGTCCTGTTACATTGTATCACCTGTCAGTCCTGTTACATTGTATCACCTGTCAGTCCTGTTACATTGTATCACCTGTCTGTCTGTCCTGTTACATTGTATCACCTGTCTGTCCTGTTACATTGTATCACCTGTCAGTCCTGTTACATTGTATCACCTGTCTGTCCTGTTACATTGTATCACCTGCCTGTCTGTCCTGTTACATTGTATCACCTGCCTGTCTGTCCTGTTACATTGTATCACCTGTCTGTCCTGTTACATTGTATCACCTGTCAGTTCTGTTACATTGTATCACCTGTCTGTCCTGTTACATTGTATCACCTGTCTGTCCTGTTACATTGTATCACCTGTCAGTCCTGTTACATTGCATCACCTGTCTGTCTGTCCTGTTACATTGTATCACCTGTCTGTCTGTCCTGTAACATTGTATCACCTGTCTGTCAGTCTTGTTAGATTGTATCACCTGTCTGTCAGTCTTGTTACATTGTATCACCTGTCTGCCTGTCCTGTTACATTGTATCACCTGTCTGTCCTGTTACATTGTATCACCTGTCTGTCTGTCCTGTTACATTGTATCACCTGTCTGTCCTGTTACATTGTATCACTCGTCAGTCTGCACTATATTGTATCATCTATCCAAGGATGGGGCACTGGCCTATGCCCTCTAAAGAGGGGTTCTGCGGCAGCGCCCCTGAAGCTTTTCCTACCCGAAAGGGGGTCTTGGAAGTCGCTGAGGAGCCTCTAGTGGTGACCGGAGGGAGGAGCACCCAGTTTAATGGGACTCCTTAAAGAGGAGGGTGGGCACCTATGTGCCGGCTAACCCTCCAATAAAGAGGGGATACCCCGTTAACCCCTTAAGAGACTCTGATTTTGTTCCCGCACTCAAGAGGACCTAAAGCTGCCTGGGACAGCAGCCCAGTGAGTACTTGAGCATCCCTATTCCCCTGACACCAGGATGCAATGTAGGTCTAGCTTAGGGTCACCCCCTCCCTCACACCGCCCTATGTGGAACCTGTCACTCCCAGGGTTTGTGGGTCTGTTCCCTACATTGGTAGTGGGGGCATCCCAAAGCCTCTGGGTATCCAGGGGGTATGACCCTGTGAAGGGTCAAAGTGGACCAAAACCCTGCTCGGGCCACATGATTTCCTCTCTCAGGGGCATCCCTCCAAAAACCCCAAAAAAATCCCACGGCACATGCACAGGCCATGGCTGCACTACACTATACACTATACACACCAGGCATTGCTGGTACGGGCACGGCCCCTGCTAACGGGAATATGGCCGTCGGCTAAAATCAGCCCTAAGGGCTTCACACAATGGGGCATCCCATATAGGGGTGATGATCAAAACCCCAGATAGTCCGAATCTCAGGTTTTGGTCCACTTTAAGATGAGAGGAAAAGGATCCACAGGATTGTCCACTCACACTTTCACCTGCCTCAGCATTAAAGTGGACCAAAATCCAGGATTCCCCCTGGGGCACCCCGATCAGGGATGCCCCGCTGTGTGACACCCCCCAGATCGCCCCCATCAACTCACCTATTCCTGGTCCTACGGCACATGTGCGGCCACTCATCCAATCAGCGCGCTCGGAGCCGACATCCCATCCAATCTCGCCGCTGTTTGCTCACCTTTCCCAGCATCCTTTGCATCTATAGGAATCTAAAGTCCTCTCGCCTTGCATGTTAAATCGGACCCTCACCCTGAATAGGAGCCTATCTTATATGTTTCCCACACCCTGTACATACACATTGCCCACATTAATCCGGACCCTCACCCTGAATAAGAGCCTATCTTATATGTTTCCCACACCCTGTACATACAGATTGCCCACATTAATCCGGACCTTCACCCTGAATAAGAGCCTATCTTATATGTTTCCCACACCCTGTACATACAGATTGCCCACATTAATCCGGACCTTCACCCTGAATAAGAGCCTATCTTATATGTTTCCCACACCCTGTACATACAGATTGCTCACAATAAAAATCATCCTACCTGCAATTACTGCATGTTATGAGCCTTTAAACATCCAAGATGGCGGCTCATGGAGCATCAGGCAGCCTGCAATCAGGAAGTGCCTTCTGACTGTGCTGCTCTGCATTCTAGGATTGCTGTCCTTTCCCTGACCCCAGCTCTGCTCTGTCTGTGCAAAGCACAGCTAACCCCCCCACTGCACTTTATCCCGCTCTCCTTTCCTCAGTATGTGTAATGCCATGAGTCAAGATGGCGGCGCCTGTATCCTAGAGTCCTGAACAGAGTTGCAGCCCAGTGGGGGAAAGAATAATAAGTGGCTAAAAACGTAAAATATATGAATTTTAGATGCTGGGGAATCGTTTTATAAGAGTTTGGGCTTTTCATTAAATCACGGTGAAGGTCCGGTTTAAGAGTCGGCTGACCCGAAACGTTGGGGCCGCTGAGCCGCAGAGCTGACGCTCACTTTCCTGATGGTTTGTGTGGCCTGAGGAGGACCCAAACTGAAGTGTCGGGGACAATACGCAGCTGCACAAGGGCCCAAGACGCTGGGGGGCCCAGATACAAGCTTGTGAAGAATTATCTAAAGGGCACATTAAAGGGGACCAAAACCCTCCACGCCTTCTGGCGCTTGTCGTATCGCTGATGATGTCATCGGAGGGCGGCGCGCACTCACCTGTATGAGGGAGACGTTGAACAGGCTGAGTCTGAAGAGGTAGTTCCTGAAACGACAAGAAGAACCAATCAGCGACAGGTATCGCGCTGCATAGACACGCCCCCAACTTAAAGGGGAACAACAAGTATTATTGTTACATTATAGTAATACATAGTTACATAGTAACAGTTATATAGTTACATATTGTTACATATAGTTATATAGTTACAGAGTTATATAGTTACATATAGTTATATAGATACATAGTTATATAGTTACATATAGTTATATAGTTACATAGTTACAGAGTTATATAGTTATATAGTTACATATAGTTATATAGTTACATAGTTACATATAGTTATATAGTTACACAGTTATATAGTTACATAGTTATATAGTTACATATAGTTATATAGATACATAGTTATATAGTTAAATTGTTATATAGTTACATAGTTCTATAGTTACATATAGTTTATATAGATACATAGTTATATAGTTAAATAGTTACATAGTTATATAGTTAAATAGTTATAATGTTACATATAGTTACATAGTTACATATAGTTATATAGATACATAGTTATATAGTTAAATAGTTACATAGTTATATAGTTAAATAGTTATAATGTTACATATAGTTATATAGTTACATATAGTTAAATAGTTAAATAGTTATATAGTTAAATAGTTATATAGTTACATATAGTTATATAGTTACATATAGTTATATAGTTATATAGTTACATATAGTTATATAGTTATATAGTTACATATAGTTATATAGTTACATATAGTTATATAGTTATATAGTTACATATAGTTATATAGTTATATAGTTACATATAGTTATATAGTTACATAGTTAATACGCTTGAAAAAAGACAAGTGTCCATCAAGTTCAACCAATGGTGTTGGGGTAGAGGAAGTTATTTATTTTATAGGGGAATTTATTTATATTATTTTATTTTTTTTTTTTTTTACTGATAACCGCTAATAGTAACTGTTAATGTAATAACAGTTAGGTGTCAGGGAGGGTCCTTATCCAGAGAGATATGGGGATAGCAGGAAACTTACCTCACCTCCCCTGACTGGGCCCTACATTAGGGAGATACTCACCTTTTCTTAGCATCAAATGGAGCTCTGCTGGAAAAAGGTGAGTACTTCTCTAATGCAGGGCTCACTGATGGTGTGAGGGGGGAAGTGCAGTAGTTTCCTGTCCCCCATCAGATGGAGCTCTGCTAGGAAAAGGTGAGTATCTCTCTAATGCAGGGTCACTGTTGGTGTGAGGGGGGGATGTGCAGTAGTTTCCTGTCCCCCATCAGATGGAGCTGTGCTAGGAAAAGGTGAGTATCTCTCTAATGCAGGGCATATTTGTCGGCGGCAGCAGGTAAGCGCGGGCACACGGCGCATGCTAAGCAGGTCGTGCAGCAGATTCCGCATTCCGCACCCGTTCTCGCTCTCTCCGAACAGAAGAATAAAATGAACCCACGCCCGGCGAGGAAATGGTGAGGAACGACACCGCCGCCGCCGTATAGAGGTCTCCCCGAGGCCAGAGAGCTTGTTACATTGTAATGTAGCGCTCGTCATAGAGGAAGCTGCCAATCAAAGCAAGAGAAGCTGCAATCTGATTGGTTACTCTGGACATCTGGAATTTATGGGCCCCATAAAGCAGCAATGTCTGGGCCTCCTTCAGGATCCAGGGCCCAGCCATCACATTATAGGTTATAAGGGGCCCAGCCATCACATTATAGGTTATACGGGGCCCAGCCATCACATTATAGGTTATAAGGGGCCCAGCCATCACATTATAGGTTATAAGGGGCCCAGCCATCACATTATAGGTTATACGGGTCCCAGCCATCACATTATAGGTTATAAGGGGCCCAGCCATCACATTATAGGTTACAAGGGGCCCAGCCATCACATTATAGGTTATAAGGGGCCCAGCCATCACATTATAGGTTATAAGGGGCCCAGCCATCACATTATAGGTTATAAGGGGCCCAGCCATCACATTATAGGTTATAAGGGCCCAGCCATCACATTATAGGTTATGAGGGGCTCAGCCATCACATTATAGGTTATAAGGGCCCAGCCATCACATTATAGGTTATGAGGGGCTCAGCCATCACATTATAGGTTATAAGGGGCCCAGCCATCACATTATAGGTTATGAGGGGCCCAGCCATCACATTATAGGTTATAGGGGCCCAGCCATCACATTATAGGTTATGGGGGCCCAGCCATCACATTATAGGTTATAAGGGGCCCAGCCATCACATTATAGGTTATGGGGGGCCCAGCCATCACATTATAGGTTATAAGGGGCCCAGCCATCATATTATAGGTTATAAGGGGCCCAGCCATCACATTATAGGTTATGAGGGGCTCAGCCATCACATTATAGGTTATGAGGGGCTCAGCCATCACATTATAGGTTATGAGAGGCTCAGCCATCACATTATAGGTTATGAGGGGCTCAGCCATCACATTATAGGTTATGAGGGCCCCAGCCATCACATTATAGGTTATGAAGGGCTCAGCCATCACATTATAGGTTATAAGGGGCCCAGCCATCACATTATAGGGTATAAGGGGCTCAGCCATCACATTATAGGTTATAAGGGGCCCAGCCATCACATTATAGGTTATAGGGGCCCAGCCATCGCCATTATAGGTTATGAAGGGCTCAGCCATCACATTATAGGTTATAAGGGGCCCAGCCATCACATTATAGGTTATGAGGGACCCAGCCATCACATTATAGGTTATGAGGGGCCCAGCCATCACATTATAGGGTATAAGGGGCCCATCCATCACATAATAGGTTATGAGGGGCCCAGCCATCACATTATAAGTTATGATGGGCTCAGCCATCACATTATAGGGTATAAGAGGCCCAGCCATCACATTATAGGTTATGAGGGGCCCAGCCATCACATTATAGGTTATAGGGGCCCAGCCATCACATTATAGGTTATAGGGGCCCAGCCATCACATTATAGGTTATAGGGGCCCAGCCCTCACATTATAGGTTATGAGGGGCCCAGCCATCACATTATAGGTTATAGGGGCCCAGCCATCACATTATAGGTTATGAGGGGCCCAGCCATCACATTATAGGTTATAGGGGCCCAGCCATCACATTATAGGTTATAGGGGCCCAGCCATCACATTATAGGTTATAGGGGCCCAGCCCTCACATTATAGGTTATGAGGGGCCCAGCCATCACATTATAGGTTATAGGGGCCCAGCCATCACATTATAGGTTATAGGGGCCCAGCCATCACATTATAGGTTATAGGGGCCCAGTCATCACATTATAGGTTATAAGGGGCCCAGCCATCACATTATAGGTTATGAGGGGCCCAGCCATCACATTATAGGTTATAGGGGCCCAGCCATCACATTATAGGTTATAGGGGCCCAGCCCTCACATTATAGGTTATGAGGGGCCCAGCCATCACATTATAGGTTATAGGGGCCCAGCCATCACATTATAGGTTATAAGGGGCCGAGCCATCACATTATAGGTTATAAGGGGCCCAGCCATCACATTATAGGTTATGGGGGGCCCAACCATCACATTATAGGTTATAAGGGGCCCAGCCATCACATTATAGGTTATGAGGGGCCCAGCCATCACATTATAGGTTATAGGGGCCCAGCATCACATTATAGGTTATGGGGGGCCCAGCCATCACATTATAGGTTATAAGGGGCCCAGCCATCACATTATAGGTTATAGGGGCCCAGCCATCACATTATAGGTTATGAGGGGCTCAGCCATCACATTATAGGTTATGAGGGGCTCAGCCATCACATTATAGGTTATAAGGGCCCAGCCATCACATTATAGGTTATGAGGGGCTCAGCCATCACATTATAGGTTATAAGGGGCCCAGCCACCACATTATAGGTTATGAGGCGCTCAGCCATCACATTATAGGTTATAAGGGCCCAGCCATCACATTATAGGTTATGAGGGGCTCAGCCATCACATTATAGGTTATAAGGGGCCCAGCCATCCCATTATAGGTTATAAGGGGCCCAGCCATCACATTATAGGTTATGAAGGGCTCAGCCATCACATTATAGGTTATAAGGGGCCCAGCCATCACATTATAGGTTATGAGGGACCCAGCCATCACATTATAGGTTATGAGGGGCCCAGCCATCACATTATAGGGTATAAGGGGCCCATCCATCACATAATAGGTTATGAGGGGCCCATCCATCACATTATAAGTTATGAGGGGCCCAGCCATCACATTATAAGTTATGAGGGGCTCAGCCATCACATGATAGGTTATAAGGGGCCCAGCCATCACATTATAGGGTATAAGAGGCCCAGCCATCACATTATAGGTTATGAGGGGCCCAGCCATCACATTATAGGTTATGAGGGGCTCAGCCATCACATTATAGGTTATAAGGGCCCAGCCATCACATTATAGGTTATAGGGGCCCAGCCATCACATTATAGGTTATGAGGGGTCCAGCCATCACATTATAGGTTATAAGGGGCCCAGCCATCACATTATAGGTTATGAGGGACTCAGCCATCACATGATAGGTTATAAGGGGCCCAGCCATCACATTATAGGTTATGAGGGGCTCAGCCATCACATTATAGGTTATAAGGGGCCCAGCCATCACATTATATGTTATGAGGGACCCAGCCATCACATTATAGGTTATGAGGGGCCCAGCCATCACATTATAGGGTATAAGGGGCCCATCCATCACATAATAGGTTATGAGGGGCCCAGCCATCACATTATAAGTTATGAGGGGCTCAGCCATCACATTATAGGTTATAGGGGCCCAGCCATCACATTATAGGTTATGAGGGGCTCAGCCATCACATTATAGGTTATGAGGGGCCCAGCCATCACATTATAGGGTATAAGGGGCCCATCCATCACATAATAGGTTATGAGGGGCTCAGCCATCACATTATAGGTTATAAGGGGCCCAGCCATCACATTATAGATTACAAGAGGCCCAGCCATCACATTTTAGGTTATAAGGGGCCCATCCATCACATAATAGGTTATGAGGGGCTCAGCCATCACATTATAGGTTATAAGGGGCCCAGCCATCACATTATAGATTACAAGAGGCCCAGCCATCACATTTTAGGTTATAAGGGGCCCATCCATCACATAATAGGTTATGAGGGGCTCAGCCATCACATTATAGGTTATAAGGGGCCCATCCATCACATAATAGGTTATGAGGGGCTCAGCCATCACATTATAGATTACAAGAGGCCCAGCCATCACATTTTAGGTTATGAGGGGCTCAGCCATCAAATTATAGGTTATAAGGGGCCCAGCCATCACATTATAAGTTATGAGGGGCTCAGCCATCACATTATAGGTTATAAGGGGCCCAGCCATCACATTATAGGTTATAGGGGCCCAGCCATCACATTATAGGTTATAAGGGGTCCAGCCATCACATTATAGGTTATAAGGGGCTCAGCCATCACATTATAGGTTATGAGGGGCCCAGCCATCACATAATAGGTTATAAGGGGCCCAGCCATCACATTATAGGTTATAAGGGGCCCAGCCATCACATTATAGGTTATGAGAGGGGGACAAATCCGGCAAAGCGAGCGGTAATGATCCGGTGACGTTGGTGGGATGGAGGAGGGGAAGAGGGGCGTGCAGCGCTGATGATCGGTAACGACGCAGCGTTTAGCGGGATGGATAACGAGCCCCGCGGGATGATGAATATTTCAGGCGCTAATCTCGCCGCTCTCTTCTTCCCTGTGAGCTGTCGGCTTTAATCAGACGGCGTCGCGCCAACCCGAGAAGCGCAGCCGCGGGATGCCCGCACCGACTGCGCACAAGAGCCACGTACCCGGCGCTGAGCCCGAACCTGATCTTCAGAACGGGTCACTTTTTTCAATCTATGCCTGTGAAGCGGCATGGGAGCTGCGTGCGCGGGTGTTTAACTGCATCTACCTCTGTGGGCTGCCCTGAGATCTACACTAGGGACGCGCTCCCCAACGCCACACCTGAAACTAACGCCCACAGGGCGCGACTCATTCATCCACCATACCACAGGGCGCAACACCGACGGCAGCACCACCCTACTCTCTTAACGGACACAGAGGGAGCTGATCTCTAGACGGATTTCACATAACAATAAGGATACGACTTGGGATAACCCTCCACATCAATATCACATAAAGGAGAAACCACAGCAAGCCACACTTCAGGCACCTGGGCACCGTCATAAGGAGACACGGGCAGGCTGATTCATCACTAACGCCAGGTAGCGACAGATGAGCGTCTGTAGCGGCATTTTCAGAGCGCCCGCTAGTAGTCGCTGTGCTCGGCCGTGAGTCGCTAGTTTATAGCGACTCTGTCCCTGTGCAGCAATGATGAATACATTGTGAGGAGTCGCTATTTGACCAGTACAGCGCTGTATGGGAGCGCATGTTAGCGACTGGTCAGTGCGACCGACTCACAACATATTCAGCAAAAAAACAGCCTCACAAATCTCTGGCGCTGAAAAATGCTTCTCTGAAGCCCAGAGCGCAGGAGGCGGTGTGATTAAAGTCTGTTTTTCAGCATCTATCCACCAGTAACAAAGCGAAAACATATGGAATTACATTGTAACAACATTGTAACATGACACTTTAATGGCAGAGCTGTGATGTCATTTCTGAGGAAATATATAAAAAATGAAAAAATTGTGAAAAAACTGCTTTTTCAATGTCAGGAGAGGTCACAGAATTATTTGTGATTTTTGGGGGAAAAAAAACAACAAAAACCCTATTTAAAGAGAAGAAAAGGATATGTGGGAGAGCGACAGGTAGCGAGAGGTCATACCTGGCGCTGTGCAAGGCTGAACGCCGGCGCTGTTCACTGAGGCTGTGATAATGATGAATCAGACGCTACATGGCGCTATCCCAGTCGCTAAACAGATTCTGCTTGATAAATGTGTAATTGCTGCCGTGTCCGGCGTTCACCAGTCGCTACCTCTCATTAACCAGCCGCTACCTGACGCTATCCCTTCTTAAATAAGGGCCTAAACCACGGACCCTCACACTGAGGAAGCTATAGGCGAAACGCGTATATGATGGAGTACCGATACCTTGCTACAACCTACTGAGGGGTAACAGCTTGCTACAGACTATTGTGGAGACACACCCCATACTCATTATTCGCTACAAGCTGCGGGAATTACCAACAAAAAGGATCATCAACGGGAGGGCAAGTACCTAAGGCTCATCCGACACAAAAAAAATCTGCCCATAGACATAAGCCGAAAAGGCTCTGATCACTTATGTAAAGAACGGTAACAACACCAACGTATAACCTATAAAAAAGATGTTCCTATTACTAATTACCAATTGTTCTATTGTAAGAATTTGTATAACAACCAGGAATAAATATGCTGCAATAAAAAACATTCACGACAGAGTTAAACTTAGGGGGTTATTCATGAAGGGATAGCGTCAGGTAGCGGCTGGTTAATGAGAGGTAGCGACAGGTAGCGACTGGTGAACGCTGGACACGGCAGCAATTACACATTTATCAAGCAGAATCTGTTTAGCGACTGGGATAGCGCCATGTAGCGTCCGATTCATCATTATCCCAGGCTCAGCGAACAGCGCCGGCGTTCAGCCTTGCACAGCGCCAGGTATAACCTCTCGCTACCTGTCGCTCTCTTATACATTTCAATGGACGATCCTTTTTCTTTAAACAGGGTTATTGTTTTGTTTTTTTTTGTTAAAAAAAAATCTCAAATAATGTTGTGACCTCTCCTGGCCATTTATCCTAAAATTTTTCATGTTTTATATATTTCCTCAGAAATGACATCACAGCTCTGCCATTAAAGTGTCATGTTACAATGTTGTTACAATGTAATTCCATATGTTTTCGCTTTGTTACTGGTGGATAGATGCTGAAAAACAGACTTTAATCACACCGCCTCCTGCGCTCTGGGCTTCATTTTTCAGCACCAGAGATTTGTGAGGCTGTAATGATATGTTGTGAGTCGGTCGCACTGACCAGTCGCTAACATGCGCTCCCGTACAGCGCTGTACTGGTGAAATAGCGGCTCACCACAATGTATTCATCAGTGCTGCACGGCGACTGAGCCGCTATGAACTAGCGACCCACGGCCGAGCACAGCGACTACTGAAAATGCCTGCTACAGACGCTCATCTGTCGCTACCTGGCGTTAGTGATGAATCAGCCTGCCGTGTATTTGTGGTCCCCTTTTTTGTATTTTACAGGGGATTCTTAGCATGTGAGCACTTTATAAGCACAATTATATTTGTACATAATTAGAATAGGTTTTGTGCCGGCACAAAAGCATTTAGGGTGTTGAGTCATTTGGGGTCTATATTTATTGATTCCCCTTTATGGGCATCTTTCATTTTTTGAGTGTTTGGAGATTATAGGGTGTAGTGCAGTTGTTTTTAAATGTTTTGTGTTGTACGTATTTTAGCCTTTTTTCTGATTTAATAATAAAGAATATGACATTTTTATTATGTGTTGTTGCTCCTCATTGGGAGGAAGGTGAGGTCTGTGTCACGTCCGCTTCATTTTTCGCTTATGGCCAGTGTATGGTTGCGCACACGTATGAATTTATCCTCCACGTTTTAACGCATCCGTGCAGTGAGTGTGCGCACACCCAGGAATGTGGGATGCCCTAATCATGGGGAGCAGTTGGGCCCCCTTATATGGAATCCGGATGGGCACACCCGGGAATGTGGGATGCCCTAATCATGGGGAGCAGTTGGGCCCCCTTATATGGAATCCGGATGGGAACACCCGGGAATGTGGGATGCCCTAATCGTGGGGAGCAGTTGGGCCCCCTTATATGGAATCCGGATGGGCACACCCGGGAATGCGGGATGCCCTAATCGTGGGGAGCAGTTGGGCTCCCTTATATGGAATCCGGATGGGCACACCCGGGAATGCGGGATGCCCTAATCGTGGGGAGCAGTTGGGCCCCCTTATATGGAATCCGGATGGGCACACCCGGGAATGTGGGATGCCCTAATCATGGGGAGCAGTTGGGCCCCCTTATATGGAAACAGGATGGGCACACCCGGGAATGTGGGATGCCCTAATCAGGGGGAGCAGTTGGGCCCCCTTATATGGAATCCGGATGGGCACACCCGGGAATGTGGGATGCCCTAATCGTGGGGAGCAGTTGGGCCGCCTTATATGGAATCCGGATGAGCACACCCGGGAATGTGGGATGCCCTAATCATGGGGAGCAGTTGGGTCCCCTTATATGGAATCCGTATGGGCACACCCGGGAATGTGGGATGTCCTAATCATGGGGAGCAGTTGGGCCCCCTTATATGGAATCCGTATGGGCACACCCGGGAATGTGGGATGTCCTAATCATGGGGAGCAGTTGGGCCCCCTTATATGAAATCCGGATGGGCACACCTGGGAATGTGGGATGCCCTAATCATGGGGAGCAGTTGGGCGCCCTTATATGGAATCCGGATGGGCACACCCGGGAATGTGGGATGCCCTAATCATGGGGACCAGTTGGGCCCCCTTATATGGAATCCGGATGGGTACACCCAGGAATGTGGGATGCCCTTATCGTGGGGAGCAGTTGGGTCCCCTTATATGGAATCCGGATGGGCACACCCGGGAATGTGGGATGCCCTAATCATGGGGAGCAGTTGGGCCCCCTTATATGGAATCCGGATGGGCACACCCGGGAATGTGGGATGCCCTAATCATGGGGAGCAGTTGGGCCCCCTTATATGGAATCCGGATGGGCACACCCGGGAATGTGGGATGCCCTAATCATGGGGAGCAGTTGGGCCCCCTTATATGGAATCCGGATGGGCACACCCGGGAATGTGGGATGCCCTAATCATGGGGAGCAGTTGGGCGCCCTTATATGGAATCCGGATGGGCACACCCAGGAATGTGGGATGCCCTAATCATGGGGAGCAGTTGGGCCCCCTTATATGGAATCCGGATGGGCACACCCTGGAATGTGGGATGCCCTAATCATGGGGAGCAGTTGGGCCCCCTTATATGGAATCCGGATGGGAACACCCGGGAATGTGGGATGCCCTAATCATGGGGAGCAGGTGGGCCCCCTTATATGGAATCCGGATGGGCACACCCTGGAATGTGGGATGCCCTAATCATGGGGAGCAGTTGTGCCCCCTTATATGGAATCCGGATGAGCACACCCGGGAATGTGGGATGCCCTAATCATGGGGAGCAGTTGGGCCCCCTTATATGGAATCCGGATGGGCACACCCAGGAATGTGGGATGCCCTAATCATGGGGAGCAGTTGGGCCCCCTTATATGGAATCCGGATGGGCACACCCTGGAATGTGGGATGCCCTAATCATGGGGAGCAGTTGGGCCCCCTTATATGGAATCCGGATGGGCACACCCAGGAATGTGGGATGCCCTTATCGTGGGGAGCAGTTGGGTCCCCTTATATGGAATCCGGATGGGCACACCCAGGAATGTGGGATGCCCTAATCATGGGGAGCAGTTGGGCCCCCTTATATGGAATCCGGATGGGCACACCCAGGAATGTGGGATGCCCTAATCATGGGGAGCAGTTGGGCCCCCTTATATGGAATCCGGATGGGCACACCCGGGAATGTGGGATGCCCTAATCATGGGGAGCAGGTGGGTCCCCTTATATGGAATCCGGATGGGCACACCCGGGAATGTGGGATGCCCTAATCATGGGGAGCAGTTGTGCCCCCTTATATGGAATACGGATGAGCACACCCGGGAATGTGGGATGCCCTAATCATGGGGAGCAGGTGGGCGCCCTTATATGGAATCCGGATGGGCACACCCTGGAATGTGGGATGCCCTAATCATGGGGAGCAGTTGGGCCCCCTTATATGGAATCCGGATGGGCACACCCAGGAATGTGGGATGCCCTTATCGTGGGGAGCAGTTGGGTCCCCTTATATGGAATCCGGATGGGCACACCCAGGAATGTGGGATGCCCTAATCATGGGGAGCAGTTGGGCCCCCTTATATGGAATCCGGATGGGCACACCCAGGAATGTGGGATGCCCTAATCATGGGGAGCAGTTGGGCCCCCTTATATGGAATCCGGATGGGCACACCCGGGAATGTGGGATGCCCTAATCATGGGGAGCAGGTGGGCCCCCTTATATGGAATCCGGATGGGCACACCCGGGAATGTGGCATGCCCTAATCATGGGGAACAGTTGGGCCCCCTTATATGGAATCCGGATGGGCACACCCGGGAATGTGGGATGCCCTAATCATGGGGAGCAGTTGGGCCCCCTTATATGGAATCCGGATGGGCACACCCGGGAATGCGGGATGCCCTAACCATGGGGAGCAGTTGGGCCCCCTTATATGGAATCCAGATGGGGACACCCAGGAATGTGGGATGCCCTAATCATAGGGAGTAGTTGGGCCCCCTTATATGGAATCCGGATGGGCACACCCGGGAATGTGGGATGCCCTAATCATGGGGAGCAGTTGGGCCCCCTTATAAGGAATCTGGATGGGCACACCCGGGAATGTGGGATGCCCTAATCATGGGGAGCAGTTGGGCCCCCTCATACGGAAACCAGATGGGCACACCCAGGAATGTGGGATGCCCTAATCATGGGGAGCAGTTGGGCCCCCTTATATGGAATCTGGATGGGCACACCCGGGAATGTGGGATGCCCTAATCATGGGGAGCAGTTGGGCCCCCTTATATGGAATCTGGATGGGCACACCCGGGAATGTGGGATGCCCTAATCATGGGGAGCAGTTGGGCCCCCTTATATGGAATCCGGATGGGCACACCTGGGAATATGGGATGCCCTATTCATGGGGAGCAGTTGTGCCCCCTTATATGGAATACGGATGAGCACACCCGGGAATGTGGGATGCCCTAATCATGGGGAGCAGTTGGGCGCCCTTATATGGAATCCGGATGGGCACACCCAGGAATGTGGGATGCCCTAATCATGGGGAGCAGTTGGGCCCCCTTATATGGAATCCGGATGGGCACACCCAGGAATGTGGAATGTCCTAATCATGGGGAGCAGTTGGGCCCCCTTATATGGAATCCGGATGGACACACCCGGGATTGTGGGATGCCCTAATCATGGGGAGCAGTTGGGCCCCCTTATATGGAATCCGGATGGGCACACCCAGGAATGTGGGATGCCCTAATCATGGGGAGCAGTTGGGCCCCCTTATATGGAATCCGGATGGACACACCCGGGATTGTGGGATGCCCTAATCATGGGGAGCAGTTGGGCCCCCTTATATGGAATCCGGATGGGCACACCCAGGAATGTGGGATGCCCTAATCATGGGGAGCAGTTGGGCCCCCTTATATGGAATCCGGATGGGCACACCCTGGAATGTGGGATGCCCTAATCATGGGGAGCAGTTGGGCCCCCTTATATGGAATCCGGATGGACACACCCAGGAATGTGGGATGCCCTAATCATGGGGAGCAGTTGGGCCCCCTTATATGGAATCCGGATGGGCACACCCGGGATTGTGGGAGGCCCTAATCATGGGGAGCAGGTGGGCCCCCTTATATGGAATCCAGATGGGCACACCCGGGAATGTGGGATGCCCTAATCATGGGGAGCAGTTGGGCCCCCTTATATGGAATCCAGATGGGCACACCCGGGAATGTGGGATGCCCTTCTCGTGGGGAGCAGTTGGGTCCCCTTATATGGAATCCGGATGGACACACCCGGGAATGTGGGATGCCCTAATCATGGGGAGCAGTTGGGCCCCCTTATATGGAATCCGGATGGGCACACCCGGGAATGTGGAATGTCCTAATCATGGGGAGCAGTTGGGCCCCCTTATATGGAATCCAGATGGGCACACCCGGGAATGTGGGATGCCCTAATCATGGGGAGCAGTTGGGTCCCCTTTACACTGTGCGACAGACCCGACTCCATGTGTATGAAAGATGCCAACATGGAGCAAGAAGAGGGCGGCTTTGCCTGGAATGTTCCTTTAAAGTGGACCAAAACCCACAGAGATCGGTTCAGGAATCTATAAGACTCCAGAGCCAATTGATTCCCTCCCTCCCGGGGTATCCAATATCGGTGTGTGAAACCCCCCAGGTTGCCCATAACCTTTTTTCCCGGTCCAACGGCGCATGTGCGAGCAGCAGCCGCATCCCCGCTTTCCCTCTAGCAGGGCGCATGCCCGTGCTAGGATTCTATGAATGGCCGGCGTGGGCACCCTCCCTGTTAAAGTGGACCAAAACCCACGCCCCATCAGCCCTGAAATCTATAAGATTCCTCGGCTGATTGATTCCCTCCCCCCAGGGCATCCAAAATAGGGATGCCCCGCTGTGTGAAACCCCCCCCAGGTCACCCCATACACTTACCTTGAATCCCCGATCCGACGGCGCATGTGCAAGCCGCATCCCCGCTATCCCTCAAGCAGGGCCAGGCATTTGTGAATGGCCGGCGAGGGCACACTCCCTGTTAGAGGGAAGCGGGGGATGCGGCTGCCGGCGTGCTCAGAGCCACTTCCCTTAGACAAAGGCTTAGACAATGTGACATCAGCGGCTCCGAGCGTGCTGATTGGACGAGCGGCCGCACATAGGACCATGGTGCCCCGGGGGCAAGGATCAAAACCCAGGGTTTTGTTCCACTTTAAAGGATAGCAGAGGATGCAGCTTCTGTATGCAGGGAAGGGAGCGGATCTGAGCACTGATTGGACGAGCGGCGTAGGACCGGGAAGAGGTGAGTGAAATTGGGCAACCTGGGCGTTTTCACACAGCGGGGCATCCCTGATCAGGGTGACCAAAACCCAAGCTGTGCCGCTCTGCATTCTGGGATTGCTGTCTTTTCCCAGCTCTGCTCTGTCTGTGCAATGCACAGCTATAACCCCACCCCCCCTGCACTTTATCCCGCTCTCCTCTCTTCAGTATGTGTGATGCTTCTGAGCCAAGATGGCGGCGACGGTATCCTAGAGTCCTGAACAGAGTTGCAGCCCAGTGGGGGAAAGAATAATAAGTGACTAAAAACTTAAAGTATATTAATTTTAGATGCTGAGGAATCGTTTTTTTAAGGATTTGGGCTTTTTATTAAATCATGGTGAAGGTTCGGTTTAAATACTGGGTTTGGGTCCACTTTAAAAATCATCAATTTTCCCGGCTTCAGGGCAACAGATGCAGCTTCACCAGGGCAATAGAGCGTCGGGGTCGCGTCCTCTGCGCTAAGCGTATTGCAGCAGCGGTTGGCGAGCACGCAAACATCTGAGCAGGACGAGGAGCTTACGCAGCAGAACGGCTCTTCTACAGCGCCGCTCGCGGGTAGAAAATTCCCTGCGGACCCGTTAATTGACCAAATGGCGGCGGCCCATAAACACACGCGCGGTAATTGCTCGGATTGGCTGATGTACTTTGTACAGCGCTACGGAAGATGATGGCGCTATATAAACAAACAATAATAATAATAATAATAATGGTCACGAGAGACCCCGCACCGCACCCACAGGGGATAATTTCCGCCGGCTCAGCGCCACCGACAAAAAATAAACCCCCTCATTACGGCAAAGGTGCCCACGAGACGCCGCGGCGGGGGCGCGCCGAGATAGCGCCGGAATTCCCGTACAGGAGCTGCAACGCCACGTTCCTGCAGAGAACACGCTGACACTGCCGTGACATCATCTGTCTGCTAACTGTCACCGAGAAGAAGACGGCCAATTATATTCCAGCATGTTACAGGAGGGACACGGCCGCTCTCCAGATATAAGTTATATGTTACAGGAGGGACACGGCCGCTCTCCAGATATAAGTTATATGTTACAGGAGGGACACGGCCGCTCTCCAGATATAAGTTATATGTTACAGGAGGGACACGGCCGCTCTCCAGATATAAGTTATATGTTACAGGAGGGACACGGCCGCTCTCCAGATATAAGTTATATGTTACAGGAGAGACACGGCCGCTCTCCAGATATAAGTTATATGTTACAGGAGGGACACGGCCGCTCTCCAGATATAAGTTATATGTTACAGGAGGGACACGTCCGCTCTCCAGATATAAGTTATATGTTACAGGAGGGACACGGCCGCTCTCCAGATATAAGTTATATGTTACAGGAGGGACACGGCCGCTCTCCAGATATAAGTTATATGTTACAGGAGAGACACGGCCGCTCTCCAGATATAAGTTATATGTTACAGGAGGGACACGGCCGCTCTCCAGATATAAGTTATATGTTACAGGAGAGACACGGCCGCTCTCCAGATATAAGTTATATGTTACAGGAGGGACACGGCCGCTCTCCAGATATAAGTTATATGTTACAGGAGGGACACGTCCGCTCTCCAGATATAAGTTATATGTTACAGGAGGGACACGGCCGCTCTCCAGATATAAGTTATATGTTACAGGAGGGACACGGCCGCTCTCCAGATATAAGTTATATGTTACAGGAGGGACACGGCCGCTCTCCAGATATAAGTTATATGTTACAGGAGGGACACGGCCGCTCTCCAGATATAAGTTATATGTTACAGGAGAGACACGGCCGCTCTCCAGATATAAGTTATATGTTACAGGAGGGACACGGCCGCTCTCCAGATATAAGTTATATGTTACAGGAGGGACACGTCCGCTCTCCAGATATAAGTTATATGTTACAGGAGGGACACGGCCGCTCTCCAGATATAAGTTATATGTTACAGGAGGGACACGGCCGCTCTCCAGATATAAGTTATATGTTACAGGAGAGACACGGCCGCTCTCCAGATATAAGTTATATGTTACAGGAGGGACACGGCCGCTCTCCAGATATAAGTTATATGTTACAGGAGGGACACGTCCGCTCTCCAGATATAAGTTATATGTTACAGGAGGGACACGGCCGCTCTCCAGATATAAGTTATATGTTACAGGAGGGACACGGCCGCTCTCCAGATATAAGTTATATGTTACAGGAGGGACACGGCCGCTCTCCAGATATAAGTTATATGTTACAGGAGGGACGCGGCCGCTCTCCAGATATAAGTTATATGTTACAGGAGAGACACGGCCGCTCTCCAGATATAAGTTATATGTTACAGGAGAGACACGGCCGCTCTCCAGATATAAGTTATATGTTACAGGAGGGACACGGCCGCTCTCCAGATATAAGTTATATGTTACAGGAGGGACACGGCCGCTCTCCAGATATAAGTTATATGTTACAGGAGGGACACGTCCGCTCTCCAGATATAAGTTATATGTTACAGGAGGGACACGGCCGCTCTCCAGATATAAGTTATATGTTACAGGAGGGACACGGCCGCTCTCCAGATATAAGTTATATGTTACAGGAGGGACACGGCCGCTCTCCAGATATAAGTTATATGTTACAGGAGGGACGCGGCCGCTCTCCAGATATAAGTTATATGTTACAGGAGAGACACGGCCGCTCTCCAGATATAAGTTATATGTTACAGGAGAGACACGGCCGCTCTCCAGATATAAGTTATATGTTACAGGAGAGACACGGCCGCTCTCCAGATATAAGTTATATGTTACAGGAGGGACACGGCCGCTCTCCAGATATAAGTTATATGTTACAGGAGGGACACGTCCGCTCTCCAGATATAAGTTATATGTTACAGGAGAGACACGGCCGCTCTCCAGATATAAGTTATATGTTACAGGAGAGACACGGCCGCTCTCCAGATATAAGTTATATGTTACAGGAGAGACACGGCCGCTCTCCAGATATAAGTTATATGTTACAGGAGGGTCACGGCCGCTCTCCAGATATAAGTTATATGTTAGAGGAGAGACACGGCCGCTCTCCAGATATAAGTTATATGTTACAGGAGGGACACGGCCGCTCTCCAGATATAAGTTATATGTTACAGGAGAGACACGGCCGCTCTCCAGATATAAGTTATATGTTACAGGAGGGACACGATCGCTCTCCAGATATAAGTTATATGTTACAGGAGGGACACGGCCGCTCTCCAGATATAAGTTATATGTTACAGGAGGGACACGGCCGCTCTCCAGATATAACTTATATGTTACAGGAGAGACACGGCTGCTCTCCAGATATAAGTTATATGTTACAGGAGGGACACGGCCGCTCTCCAGATATAAGTTATATGTTACAGGAGGGACACGGCCGCTCTCCAGATATAAGTTATATGTTACAGGAGGGACACGGCCGCTCTCCAGATATAAGTTATATGTTACAGGAGGGACACGGCCGCTCTCCAGATATAAGTTATATGTTACAGGAGGGACACGGCCGCTCTGCAGATATAAGTTATATGTTACAGGAGGGACACGGCCGCTCTCCAGATATAAGTTATATGTTACAGGAGGGACACGGCCGCTCTCCAGATATAAGTTATATGTTGCAGGAGGGACACGGCCGCTCTCCAGATATAAGTTATATGTTACAGGAGGGACACGGCCGCTCTCCAGATATAAGTTATATGTTGCAGGAGGGACACGGCCGCTCTCCAGATATAAGTTATATGTTGCAGGAGGGACACGGCCGCTCTCCAGATATAACTTATATGTTACAGGAGAGACACGGCTGCTCTCCAGATATAAGTTATATGTTACAGGAGGGACACGGCCGCTCTCCAGATATAAGTTATATGTTACAGGAGGGACACGGCCGCTCTCCAGATATAAGTTATATGTTACAGGAGGGACACGGCCGCTCTCCAGATATAAGTTATATGTTACAGGAGAGACACGGCCGCTCTCCAGATATAAGTTATATGTTACAGGAGGGACACGGCCGCTCTCCAGATATAAGTTATATGTTACAGGAGGGACACGTCCGCTCTCCAGATATAAGTTATATGTTACAGGAGGGACACGGCCGCTCTCCAGATATAAGTTATATGTTACAGGAGGGACACGGCCGCTCTCCAGATATAAGTTATATGTTACAGGAGGGACACGGCCGCTCTCCAGATATAAGTTATATGTTACAGGAGGGACGCGGCCGCTCTCCAGATATAAGTTATATGTTACAGGAGAGACACGGCCGCTCTCCAGATATAAGTTATATGTTACAGGAGAGACACGGCCGCTCTCCAGATATAAGTTATATGTTACAGGAGGGACACGGCCGCTCTCCAGATATAAGTTATATGTTACAGGAGGGACACGGCCGCTCTCCAGATATAAGTTATATGTTACAGGAGGGACACGTCCGCTCTCCAGATATAAGTTATATGTTACAGGAGGGACACGGCCGCTCTCCAGATATAAGTTATATGTTACAGGAGGGACACGGCCGCTCTCCAGATATAAGTTATATGTTACAGGAGGGACACGGCCGCTCTCCAGATATAAGTTATATGTTACAGGAGGGACGCGGCCGCTCTCCAGATATAAGTTATATGTTACAGGAGAGACACGGCCGCTCTCCAGATATAAGTTATATGTTACAGGAGAGACACGGCCGCTCTCCAGATATAAGTTATATGTTACAGGAGAGACACGGCCGCTCTCCAGATATAAGTTATATGTTACAGGAGGGACACGGCCGCTCTCCAGATATAAGTTATATGTTACAGGAGGGACACGGCCGCTCTCCAGATATAAGTTATATGTTACAGGAGAGACACGGCCGCTCTCCAGATATAAGTTATATGTTACAGGAGAGACACGGCCGCTCTCCAGATATAAGTTATATGTTACAGGAGAGACACGGCCGCTCTCCAGATATAAGTTATATGTTACAGGAGGGACACGGCCGCTCTCCAGATATAAGTTATATGTTACAGGAGAGACACGGCCGCTCTCCAGATATAAGTTATATGTTACAGGAGAGACACGGCCGCTCTCCAGATATAAGTTATATGTTACAGGAGGGACACGGCCGCTCTCCAGATATAAGTTATATGTTACAGGAGGGACACGGCCGCTCTCCAGATATAAGTTATATGTTACAGGAGGGACACGGCCGCTCTCCAGATATAAGTTATATGTTACAGGAGGGACACGGCCGCTCTCCAGATATAAGTTATATGTTACAGGAGAGACACGGCCGCTCTCCAGATATAAGTTATATGTTACAGGAGGGACACGGCCGCTCTCCAGATATAAGTTATATGTTACAGGAGGGACACGGCCGCTCTCCAGATATAAGTTATATGTTACAGGAGGGACACGGCTGCTCTCCAGATATAAGTTATATGTTACAGGAGGGACACGGCCGCTCTCCAGATATAAGTTATATGTTACAGGAGGGACACGGCCGCTCTCCAGATATAAGTTATATGTTACAGGAGGGACACGGCCGCTCTCCAGATATAAGTTATATGTTACAGGAGGGACACGGCCGCTCTCCAGATATAAGTTATATGTTACAGGAA
>CM051240.1:261212537-261292537 GCA_027917425.1 Gastrophryne carolinensis
TATATGTTACAAGGAGGGACACGGCCGCTCTCCAGATATAAGTTATATGTTACAGGAGGGACACGGCCGCTCTCCAGATATAAGTTATATGTTACAGGAGGGACACGGCCGCTCTCCAGATATAAGTTATATGTTACAGGAGAGACACGGCCGCTCTCCAGATATAAGTTATATGTTACAGGAGGGACACGGCCGCTCTCCAGATATAAGTTATATGTTACAGGAGGGACACGGCCGCTCTCCAGATATAAGTTATATGTTACAGGAGAGGACACGGCCGCTCTCCAGATATAAGTTATATGTTACAGGAGGGACACGGCCGCTCTCCAGATATAAGTTATATGTTACAGGAGAGACACGGCCGCTCTCCAGATATAAGTTATATGTTACAGGAGAGACACGGCCGCTCTCCAGATATAAGTTATATGTTACAGGAGGGACACGGCCGCTCTCCAGATATAAGTTATATGTTACAGGAGGGACACGGCCGCTCTCCAGATATAAGTTATATGTTACAGGAGGGACACGGCCGCTCTCCAGATATAAGTTATATGTTACAGGAGGGACACGGCCGCTCTCCAGATATAAGTTATATGTTACAGGAGGGACACGGCCGCTCTCCAGATATAAGTTATATGTTACAGGAGAGACACGGCCGCTCTCCAGATATAAGTTATATGTTACAGGAGGGACACGGCCGCTCTCCAGATATAAGTTATATGTTACAGGAGGGACACGGCCGCTCTCCAGATATAAGTTATATGTTACAGGAGAGGACACGGCCGCTCTCCAGATATAAGTTATATGTTACAGGAGGAGACACGGCCGCTCTCCAGATATAAGTTATATGTTACAGGAGGGACACGCCGCTCTCCAGATATAAGTTATATGTTACAGGAGGGACACGGCCGCTCTCCAGATATAAGTTATATGTTACAGGAGGGACACGGCCGCTCTCCAGATATAAGTTATATGTTACAGGAGGACACGGCCGCTCTCCAGATATAAGTTATATGTTACAGGAGGGACACGGCCGCTCTCCAGATATAAGTTATATGTTACAGGAGGGACACGGCCGCTCTCCAGATATAAGTTATATGTTACAGGAGAGACACGGCCGCTCTCCAGATATAAGTTATATGTTACAGGAGGGACACGGCCGCTCTCCAGATATAAGTTATATGTTACAGGAGGGACACGGCCGCTCTCCAGATATAAGTTATATGTTACAGGAGGGACACGGCCGCTCTCCAGATATAAGTTATATGTTACAGGAGGGACACGGCCGCTCTCCAGATATAAGTTATATGTTACAGGAGGGACACGGCCGCTCTCCAGATATAAGTTATATGTTACAGGAGGGACACGGCCGCTCTCCAGATATAAGTTATATGTTACAGGAGGGACACGGCCGCTCTCCAGATATAAGTTATATGTTACAGGAGGGACACGGCCGCTCTCCAGATATAAGTTATATGTTACAGGAGGACACGGCCGCTCTCCAGATATAAGTTATATGTTACAGGAGGGACACGGCCGCTCTCCAGATATAAGTTATATGTTACAGGAGGGACACGGCCGCTCTCCAGATATAAGTTATATGTTACAGGAGGGACACGGCCGCTCTCCAGATATAAGTTATATGTTACAGGAGGGACACGGCCGCTCTCCAGATATAAGTTATATGTTACAGGAGGGACACGGCCGCTCTCCAGATATAAGTTATATGTTACAGGAGGGACAACGGCCGCTCTCCAGATATAAGTTATATGTTACAGGAGGGACACGGCCGCTCTCCAGATATAAGTTATATGTTACAGGAGGGACACGGCCGCTCTCCAGATATAAGTTATATGTTACAGGAGGGACACGGCCGCTCTCCAGATATAAGTTATATGTTACAGGAGGGACGCGGCCGCTCTCCAGATATAAGTTATATGTTACAGGAGAGACACGGCCGCTCTCCAGATATAAGTTATATGTTACAGGAGAGACACGGCCGCTCTCCAGATATAAGTTATATGTTACAGGAGGGACACGGCCGCTCTCCAGATATAAGTTATATGTTACAGGAGGGACACGGCCGCTCTCCAGATATAAGTTATATGTTACAGGAGGGACACGTCCGCTCTCCAGATATAAGTTATATGTTACAGGAGGGACACGGCCGCTCTCCAGATATAAGTTATATGTTACAGGAGGGACACGGCCGCTCTCCAGATATAAGTTATATGTTACAGGAGGGACACGGCCGCTCTCCAGATATAAGTTATATGTTACAGGAGGGACACGGCCGCTCTCCAGATATAAGTTATATGTTACAGGAGAGACACGGCCGCTCTCCAGATATAAGTTATATGTTACAGGAGGGACACGGCCGCTCTCCAGATATAAGTTATATGTTACAGGAGAGACACGGCCGCTCTCCAGATATAAGTTATATGTTACAGGAGGGACACGGCCGCTCTCCAGATATAAGTTATATGTTACAGGAGGGACACGTCCGCTCTCCAGATATAAGTTATATGTTACAGGAGAGACACGGCCGCTCTCCAGATATAAGTTATATGTTACAGGAGAGACACGGCCGCTCTCCAGATATAAGTTATATGTTACAGGAGAGACACGGCCGCTCTCCAGATATAAGTTATATGTTACAGGAGGGTCACGGCCGCTCTCCAGATATAAGTTATATGTTAGCAGGAGAGACACGGCCGCTCTCCAGATATAAGTTATATGTTACAGGAGAGACACGGCCGCTCTCCAGATATAAGTTATATGTTACAGGAGAGACACGGCCGCTCTCCAGATATAAGTTATATGTTACAGGAGGGACACGGCCGCTCTCCAGATATAAGTTATATGTTACAGGAGGGACACGGCCGCTCTCCAGATATAAGTTATATGTTACAGGAGGGACACGGCCGCTCTCCAGATATAAGTTATATGTTACAGGAGGGACACGATCGCTCTCCAGATATAAGTTATATGTTACAGGAGGGACACGGCCGCTCTCCAGATATAAGTTATATGTTACAGGAGGGACACGGCCGCTCTCCAGATATAAGCTTATATGTTACAGGAGAGACACGGCTGCTCTCCAGATATAAGTTATATGTTACAGGAGGGACACGGCCGCTCTCCAGATATAAGTTATATGTTACAGGAGGGACACGGCCGCTCTCCAGATATAAGTTATATGTTACAGGAGGGACACGGCCGCTCTCCAGATATAAGTTATATGTTACAGGAGGGACACGGCCGCTCTCCAGATATAAGTTATATGTTACAGGAGGGACACGGCCGCTCTGCAGATATAAGTTATATGTTACAGGAGGGACACGGCCGCTCTCCAGATATAAGTTATATGTTACAGGAGGGACACGGCCGCTCTCCAGATATAAGTTATATGTTGCAGGAGGGACACGGCCGCTCTCCAGATATAAGTTATATGTTACAGGAGGGACACGGCCGCTCTCCAGATATAAGTTATATGTTGCAGGAGGGACACGGCCGCTCTCCAGATATAAGTTATATGTTGCAGGAGGGACACGGCCGCTCTCCAGATATAACTTATATGTTACAGGAGAGACACGGCTGCTCTCCAGATATAAGTTATATGTTACAGGAGGGACACGGCCGCTCTCCAGATATAAGTTATATGTTACAGGAGGGACACGGCCGCTCTCCAGATATAAGTTATATGTTACAGGAGGGACACGGCCGCTCTCCAGATATAAGTTATATGTTACAGGAGGGACACGGCCGCTCTCCAGATATAAGTTATATGTTACAGGAGAGACACGGCCGCTCTCCAGATATAAGTTATATGTTACAGGAGGGACACGGCCGCTCTCCAGATATAAGTTATATGTTACAGGAGGGACACGGCCGCTCTCCAGATATAAGTTATATGTTACAGGAGGGACACGGCCGCTCTCCAGATATAAGTTATATGTTACAGGAGGGACACGGCCGCTCTCCAGATATAAGTTATATGTTACAGGAGAGACACGGCCGCTCTCCAGATATAAGTTATATGTTACAGGAGGGACACGGCCGCTCTCCAGATATAAGTTATATGTTACAGGAGGGACACGGCCGCTCTCCAGATATAAGTTATATGTTACAGGAGGGACACGGCCGCTCTCCAGATATAAGTTATATGTTACAGGAGGGACACAGCCGCTCTCCAGATATAAGTTATATGTTACAGGAGAGACACGGCCGCTCTCCAGATATAAGTTATATGTTACAGGAGGGACACGGCCGCTCTCCAGATATAAGTTATATGTTACAGGAGGGACACAGCCGCTCTCCAGATATAAGTTATATGTTACAGGAGAGACACGGCCGCTCTCCAGATATAAGTTATATGTTACAGGAGGGACACGGCTGCTCTCCAGATATAAGTTATATGTTACAGGAGGGACACGGCCGCTCTCCAGATATAAGTTATATGTTACAGGAGGGACACGGCCGCTCTCCAGATATAAGTTATATGTTACAGGAGAGACACGGCCGCTCTCCAGATATAAGTTATATGTTACAGGAGGGACACAGCCGCTCTCCAGATATAAGTTATATGTTACAGGAGAGACACGGCCGCTCTCCAGATATAAGTTATATGTTACAGGAGAGACACGGCCGCTCTCCAGATATAAGTTATATGTTACAGGAGGGACACGGCCACTCTCCAGATATAAGTTATATGTTACAGGAGAGACACGGCCGCTCTCCAGATATAAGTTATATGTTACAGGAGGGACACCGGCCGCTCTCCAGATATAAGTTATATGTTACAGGAGGGACACGGCCGCTCTCCAGATATAAGTTATATGTTACAGGAGGGACACGGCCGCTCTCCAGATATAAGTTATATGTTACAGGAGGGACACGGCCGCTCTCCAGATATAAGTTATATGTTACAGGAGGGACACGGCCTCTCTCCAGATATAAGTTATATGTTACAGGAGAGACACGGCCGCTCTGCAGATATAAGTTATATGTTACAGGAGAGACACGGCCGCTCTCCAGATATAAGTTATATGTTACAGGAGGGACACGGCCGCTCTCCAGATATAAGTTATATGTTACAGGAGGGACACGGCCTCTCTCCAGATATAAGTTATATGTTACAGGAGAGACACGGCCGCTCTCCAGATATAAGTTATATGTTACAGGAGAGACACGGCCGCTCTCCAGATATAAGTTATATGTTACAGGAGGGACACGGCCGCTCTCCAGATATAAGTTATATGTTACAGGAGGGACACGGCCGCTCTCCAGATATAAGTTATATGTTACAGGAGAGACACGGCCGCTCTCCAGATATAAGTTATATGTTACAGGAGAGACACGGCCGCTCTCCAGATATAAGTTATATGTTACAGGAGGGACAACGGCCGCTCTCCAGATATAAGTTATATGTTACAGGAGGGACACGGCCGCTCTCCAGATATAAGTTATATGTTACAGGAGGGACACGGCTGCTCTCCAGATATAAGTTATATGTTACAGGAGAGACACGGCCGCTCTCCAGATATAAGTTATATGTTACAGGAGGGACACGGCCGCTCTCCAGATATAAGTTATATGTTACAGGAGGGACACGGCCGCTCTCCAGATATAAGTTATATGTTACAGGAGGGACACGGCCGCTCTCCAGATATAAGTTATATGTTACAGGAGGGACACGGCCGCACTCCAGATATAAGTTATATGTTACAGGAGAGACACGGCCACTCTCCAGATATAAGTTATATGTTACAGGAGGGACACGGCCGCTCTCCAGATATAAGTTATATGTTACAGGAGGGACACGGCCGCTCTCCAGATATAAGTTATATGTTACAGGAGGGACACGGCCGCTCTCCAGATATAAGTTATATGTTACAGGAGGGACACGGCCGCTCTCCAGATATAAGTTATATGTTACAGGAGGGACACGGCCGCTCTCCAGATATAAGTTATATGTTACAGGAGGGACACGGCCGCTCTCCAGATATAAGTTATATGTTACAGGAGGGACACGGCCGCTCTCCAGATATAAGTTATATGTTACAGGAGGGACACGGCCGCTCTCCAGATATAAGTTATATGTTACAGGAGGGACACGGCCACTCTCCAGATATAAGTTATATGTTACAGGAGAGACACGGCCGCTCTCCAGATATAAGTTATATGTTACAGGAGGGACACGGCTGCTCTCCAGATATAAGTTATATGTTACAGGAGAGACACGGCCGCTCTCCAGATATAAGTTATATGTTACAGGAGAGACACGGCCGCTCTCCAGATATAAGTTATATGTTACAGGAGGGACACGGCCACTCTCCAGATATAAGTTATATGTTACAGGAGAGACACGGCCGCTCTCCAGATATAAGTTATATGTTACAGGAGGGACACGGCCGCTCTCCAGATATAAGTTATATGTTACAGGAGGGACACGGCCGCTCTCCAGATATAAGTTATATGTTACACGAGGGACACGGCCGCTCTCCAGATATAAGTTATATGTTACAGGAGGGACACGGCCACTCTCCAGATATAAGTTATATGTTACAGGAGGGACACGGCCGCTCTCCAGATATAAGTTATATGTTACAGGAGGGACACGGCCGCTCTCCAGATATAAGTTATATGTTACAGGAGGGACACGGCCGCTCTCCAGATATAAGTTATATATTACAGGAGGGACACGGCCGCTCTCCAGATATAAGTTATATGTTACAGGAGGGACACGGCCGCTCTCCAGATATAAGTTATATGTTACAGGAGGGACACGGCCGCTCTCCAGATATAAGTTATATGTTACAGGAGAGACACGGCCGCTCTCCAGATATAAGTTATATGTTACAGGAGGGACACGGCCGCTCTCCAGATATAAGTTATATGTTACAGGAGGGACACGGCCGCTCTCCAGATATAAGTTATATGTTACAGGAGAGACACGGCCGCTCTCCAGATATAAGTTATATGTTACAGGAGGGACACGGCCGCTCTCCAGATATAAGTTATATGTTACAGAAGGCAGCTCTCTGGACGTTATATGTTACAGGAGGCAGCTCTCCGGATGTATAATATATAGGGGTATTTATGTACCTGGCCCCGGCGATGAGCTGGTTCCGGTTGGGGTCCAGCGTCAGTTGGGAGAAGTCCTGGGCGTCCGGGTGGGAGAAATTCGCCAGCCAGGGATTTAGTTCTGGAAGAGAAGAACATTGCGTGTTATCTGGGCACACGGTAATTACATACATGAAGCGTGTTATTACATGGAGCACGCCCCCCCCCCCCCCCCCGGAATGGGACCGTTTTAGTTTAATTACAACATGCGGAGCGACAAGAGGGACAATGACGTGTCACTGCTACATTATATGACCCGCCGGAGGAAGAGATAATGGGGCGATTAAAGAGGAACTCCGCTGGAATAACGCTTACAGGGGGAAAGGTGAGTATCTCTCTAATGCAGGGCTCACTGATGGTGTGAGGAGGAAGGTGCAGTCGTTTCCTGTCCCCCATCAGATGGAGCTCTGCTAGGAAAAGGTGAGTATCTCTCTAAAATAAATGTATTAGGATAAAAGGCTTTAGCAATATCAAATGAATTAGTGTTAATAAAGGAAGCTTGGCCAATAAGCCAAACAACCTCTATGGAGTTTAGGGGGGAACTCCGCTCGCCCAAAGTCTTGCATTGTCTTTGCTCATCCAACCCATTTGCGGGCATCCTGCTGCTTTAGTCATTGTCATTAGGGGAGACGGACTCTGATTGGTTGCTCTGGGTCATGTGACCGACACATCAGACAAGAACAAATACAGAGGTCAGACTTTTCTGGCAGGTAATCCGAATTCCTGGTCGGATAATGGCACTGTGGGCCACCGGGCATTGTCCCGCGTCTCCCTATGGCCAGTTCTGGATGCTAAGACCATGGGGGGGGGGGGGGGGGGGGGGGGGGAAGGGGGGGCTGATTTTGGCAAGTTCTCCCCCTAGTGGCTAAAAATCAGGCCACATGCATGCAGAATCCTGCTGCACACCAGTACCTATATAACATGGGTGTGATAATAATAATAATATAATAATAATAATAATAATAATAAATAACATACATTATATAGGTATAAATATAATATTATTTATTAAATTATTATTATTATTATAAGTAATAATAATAAAAATAATAAATACCATAATGATATAGGTATAAATATATTATCATAAATATATAATTTATAATATAATTAATGGTAATAAAATAATAATAATAATAATAAAAATAATAATAAATACCATAAATGATATATGTATAAAGATATTATCCTAAATATATAATTTATAATATAATTAAAGGTAATAAAATAATAATAATAATAATAATAAATACCATTAATGATATATGTATAAAGATATTATCATAAATATATCATTTATAATATAATTAATGGTAATAAAATAATAATAATAAATACCATAAATGATATATGTATAAAGATATTATCCTAAATATATAATTTATAATATAATTAAAGGTAATAAAATAATAATAATAATAATAAATACCATTAATGATATATGTATAAAGATATTATCATAAATATATCATTTATAATATAATTAATGGTAATAAAATAATAATAATACGGTAATAATAATAATAATAATAATAATAAATACCATTAATGATATATGTATAAAGATATTATCATAAACATATCATTTATAATATAATTAGAGGTAATAATAATAATAATAATAATAATAAATACCATTAATGATATAGGTAAAAAGATATCATAAAGATATCATTTATAATATTATTATTATTATTATTATTATTATTATTAGAGGTAAGGAAGAGATCTTGGGACTGGAGGGCTGCAGATTGTCGTCCATAGGTCCGGATGTAAGTGCTCTTGAGCAATGATACCCAACCCCACAACTGCCCCCCAGGCACCGTAATAAGGGTATCTCACCGCTCGGGGCATGTGTACACGCAGTGCACAGATGGGTTAAATTGAGAGGAAGAATTCTTATGTGTGCGCAAGCATACAATGGTCACCAAAGCCCCCTCCCAAAAAATCTATAAAAATTGAAATATATCATTTATATTAATAATATTATCATCATTATAAATGTTGTTGTTATTGTTGTTGTTATTAATGTTGTTTTTGTTAATGTTGTTGTTGTTAATGTTGTTGTTGTTATATAATAATAATAATAATAATAATAATAAAATACTCTTTATGTTAGTATTTTATTGATAAAATTAATGACATAAATTATATTTTAATAATGATATAAATGCTATATTTATAACGATGATAATAATAATAGTATTATTAATATAAATTATATATTTTATCATTTATATTAATAATATCATCATCATTATAAATCTACCATTGTTAATATCATCATCATCCTCATCATCATTAATAATAATATCTCCTTTGTTATTATTAACATAAATAACATAACAATAATAATAATAATAATAATAATAACAATAATAATGATAATAATAATAATAATAATAATAATAATAATAATAATAATAATAATAATAATAATAATAATAATAAATTATATTTATAATGATGATAAAAATGATATATGTGTAACAATGATAATAATAAAATAATTATTATATAAATGACATATTAATAATGATGATAGCAATAATGTGGAGGAAGAAGACGCCATGAAAATAAACAATGGATTTCCTGTACACAGATTCCCCGGGAAGCTGCGGGCGCGTTACGCTTGGCGCTGTGAGCAGGACGCGCATTGCGCATGCAGAGCAGATCTGCGGTTTGGGGCCCTCGGGTGGGAGGGGCCCGGCGTCATATTTCTCAGAAACGATAGAATAGGGAGCGATACACTTCCATAAAACACGGCTTTCCTCTTTAACGACTCTCTCCCCCGCGGGGCGCTGCGTCACCTTCAGGCACTCTCTCGCATTTTATGGCGCCGCTGCCGTGTTTGCTTCTACGTTTCTTCGTCTATTTTTTAGAGCAACTTTGGGACGCGGCTTCATAAAGACATTTCCCGAAGCCCAAGAGCCGAAATAAGAGCAGCGCCGGCGATTGCCAGGCTGTATTTATTATGCGTCAGTGTGCGTCTTATGGGGAACGCCGATGCAGCGAAGACCATTGAAACCTGATGGAGGAGGGGGAGGTGCTGGAGAGTGTTAAGGCCCGCCCCCGAGGATCCTAAATGCCAAGACTCCGCCCTCTCCATTCACTACAATAGAGTGGGAGTGTCAGAAAAGAGAGAAAGATGGAGGGAATGTGGGAAAGGGAGAAAGATGGAGGGAATGTGAGAAAGAGAGAAAGATGGAGGGAATGTGGGAAAGAGAGAGAGATGGAGGGAATGTGGGAAAGAGAGAAAGATGGAGGGAATGTGGGAAAGAGAGAAAGATGGAGGGAATGTGAGAAAGAGAGAAAGATGGAGGGAATGTGGGAAAGAGAGAGAGATGGAGGGAATGTGGGAAAGAGAGAGAAAGATGGAGGGAATGTGGGAAAGAGAGAAAGATGGAGGGAATGTGGGAAAGAGAGAAAGATGGAGGGAATGTGGGAAAGAGAGAAAGATGGAGGGAATGTGGGAAAGAGAGAAAGATGGAGGGAATGTGGGAAAGAGAGAAAGATGGAGGGAATGTGGGAAAGAGAGAAAGATGGAGGGAATGTGGAATAGAGAGAAAGATGGAGGGAATGTGGGAAAGAGAGAAAGATGGAGGGAATGTGAGAAAGAGAGAAAGATGGAGGGAATGTGGGAAAGAGAGAAAGATGGAGGGAATGTGAGAAAGAGAGAAAGATGGAGGGAATGTGGGAAAGAGAGAAAGATGGAGGGAATGTGGGAAAGAGAGAAAGATGGAGAGAATGTGGGAAAGAGAGAGAGAGATGGAGGGAATGTGGGAAAGAGAGAAAGATGGAGGGAATGTGGGAAAGAGAGAGAAAGATGGAGGGAATGTGGGAAAGAGAGATAGATGGAGGATATGTGGGAAAGAGAGAAAGATGGAGAGAATGTGGGAAAGAGAGAAAGATGGAGGGAATGTGGGAAAGAGAGAAAGATGGAGGATATGTGGGAAAGAGAGAAAGATGGAGAGAATGTGGGAAAGAGAGAAAGATGGAGGGAATGTGGGAAAGAGAGATAGATGGAGGATATGTGGGAAAGAGAGAAAGATGGAGAGAATGTGGGAAAGAGAGAAAGATGGAGGGAATGTGGGAAAGAGAGAAAGATGGAGGGAATGTGGGAAAGAGAGAAAGATGGAGGGAATGTGGGAAAGAGAGAAATATTGAGGGAATGTGGGAAAGAGAGAAAGATGGAGGGAATGTGGGAGAGAGAGAAAGATGGAGGATATGTGGGAAAGAGAGAAAGATGGAGGGAATGTGGGAGAGAGAGAAAGATGGAGGGAATGTGGCAAAGAGAGAAAGATGGAGGGAATGTGGGAAAGAGAGAAAGATGGAGGGAATGTAGGAAAGAGAGAAAGATGGAGGGAATGTGGGAAAGAGAGAAAGATGGAGGGAATGTGGGAGAGAGAAAGATGGAGGGAATGTAGGAAAGAGAGAAAGATGGAGGGAATGTGGGAAAGAGAGAAAGTTGGAGGGAATGTGGGAAAGAGAGAAATATTGAGGGAATGTGGGAAAGAGAGAAAGATGGAGGGAATGTGGGAAAGAGAGAAATATGGAGGGAATGTGGGAAAGAGAGAAAGATGGAGGGAATGTGGGAAAGAGAGAAATATTGAGGGAATGTGGGAAAGAGAGAAAGATGGGGGGAATGTGGGAAAGAGAGAAAGATGGAGGGAATGTGGGAAAGAGAGAAAGATGGAGGGAATGTGGGAAAGAGAGAAAGATGGAGGGAATGTGGGAAAGAGAGAAATATTGAGGGAATGTGGGAAAGAGAGAAAGATGGGGGGAATGTGGGAAAGAGAGAAAGATGGAGGGAATGTGGGAAAGAGAGAAAGATGGAGGGAATGTGGGAGAGAGAGAAAGATGGAGGGAATGTGGGAAAGAGAGAAAGATGGAGGGAATGTGGGAAAGAGAGAAATATTGAGGGAATGTGGGAAAGAGAGAAAGATGGGGGGAATGTGGGAAAGAGAGAAAGATGGAGGGAATGTGGGAAAGAGAGAAAGATGGAGGGAATGTGGGAAAGAGAGAGAAAGATGGAGGGAATGTGGGAAAGAGAGAAAGATGGAGGGAATGTGGAAAGAGAGAAATATTGAGGGAATGTGGGAAAGAGAGAAAGATGGGGGAATGTGGGAAAGACAGAAAGATGGAGGGAATGTGGGAAAGAGAGAAAGATGGAGGGAATGTGGCAAAGAGAGAAAGATGGAGGGAATGTGGGAAAGAGAGAAAGATGGAGGGAATGTAGGAAAGAGAGAAAGATGGAGGGAATGTGGGAGAGAGAGAAAGATGGAGGGAATGTGGGAAAGAGAGAAAGATGGAGGGAATGTGGGAGAGAGAAAGATGGAGGGAATGTAGGAAAGAGAGAAAGATGGAGGGAATGTGGGAAAGAGAGAAAGTTGGAGGGAATGTGGGAAAGAGAGAAAGATGGAGAGAATGTGGAAAGAGAGAAAGATGGAGGGAATGTGGGAAAGAGAGAAAGATGGAGGGAATGTGGGAGAGAGAGAAAGATGGAGGGAATGTGGGAGAGAGAGAAAGATGGAGGGAATGTGGGAAAGAGAGAAAGATGGAGAGAATGTGGGAAAGAGAGAAAGATGGAGAGAATGTGGGAAAGAGAGAAAGATGGAGGGAATGTGGCTAAGAGAGAAAGATGGAGGGAATGTGGGAAAGAGAGAAAGATGGAGAGAATGTGGGAAAGAAAGAGAAAGATGGAGGGAATGTGGGAAAGAGAGAAAGATGGAGAGAATGTGGGAAAGAGAGAGAAAGACGGAGGGAATGTGGGAAAGAGAGAAAGATGGAGAGAATGTGGGAAAGAGAGAGAAAGATGGAGGATATGTGGGAAAGAGAGAAAGATGGAGGGAATGTGGGAAAGAGAGAAAGATGGAGAGAATGTGGGAAAGAGAGAAAGATGGAGGGAATGTGGGAAAGAGAGAAAGATGGAGGGAATGTGGGAAAGAGAGAGAAAGATGGAGGGAATGTGGGAAAGAGAGAAAGATGGAGGGAATGTGGGAAAGACAGAAAGATGGAGGGGATGTGGGAAAGAGAGAGAAAGATGGAGGGAATGTGGGAAAGAGAGAAAGATGGAGGGAATGTGGCTAAGAGAGAAAGATGGAGAGAATGTGGGAAAGAGAGAGAAAGATGGAGGATATGTGGGAAAGAGAGAAAGATGGAGGGAATGTGGGAAAGAGAGAAAGATGGAGAGAATGTGGGAAAGAGAGAAAGATGGAGGGAATGTGGGAAAGAGAAAGATTGAGGGAATGTGGGAAAGAGAGAAAGATGGAGGATATGTGGGAAAGAGAGAAAGATGGAGGGAATGTGGGAAAGAGAGAAAGATGGAGGGAATGTGGGAAAGAGAGAAAGATGGAGAGAATGTGGGAAAGAGAGAAAGATGGAGGATATGTGGGAAAGAGAGAAAGATGGAGGGAATGTGGGAGAGAGAGAAAGATGGAGGGAATGTGGGAAAGAGAGAAAGATGGAGGGAATGTGGGAGAGAGAGAGAAAGATGGAGGGAATGTGGGAAAGAGAGAGAAAGATGGAGGGAATGTTGGAAAGAGAGAAAGATGGAGGGAATGTGGGAAAGACAGAAAGATGGAGGGGATGTGGGAAAGAGAGAGAAAGATGGAGGGAATGTGGCAAAGAGAGAAAGATGGAGGGAATGTGGGAAAGAGAGAAAGATGGAGGGAATGTGGGAAAGAGAGATAGATGGAGGATATGTGGGAAAGAGAGAAAGATGGAGGGAATGTGGCTAAGAGAGAAAGATGGAGGGAATGTGGGAAAGAGAGAAAGATGGAGGGAATGTAGGAAAGAGAGAAAGATGGAGGGAATGTGGGAGAGAGAGAAAGATGGAGGGAATGTGGGAAAGAGAGAAAGATGGAGGGAATGTGGGAGAGAGAAAGATGGAGGGAATGTAGGAAAGAGAGAAAGATGGAGGGAATGTGGGAAAGAGAGAGAAAGATGGAGGATATGTGGGAAAGAGAGAAAGATGGAGGGAATGTGGGAAAGAGAGAAAGATGGAGAGAATGTGGGAAAGAGAGAAAGATGGAGGGAATGTGGGAAAGAGAAAGATTGAGGGAATGTGGGAAAGAGAGAAAGATGGAGGATATGTGGGAAAGAGAGAAAGATGGAGGGAATGTGGGAAAGAGAGAAAGATGGAGGGAATGTGGGAAAGAGAGAAAGATGGAGAGAATGTGGGAAAGAGAGAAAGATGGAGGATATGTGGGAAAGAGAGAAAGATGGAGGGAATGTGGGAGAGAGAGAAAGATGGAGGGAATGTGGGAGAGAGAGAAAGATGGAGGGGATGTGGGAAAGAGAGAGAAAGATGGAGGGAATGTGGCAAAGAGAGAAAGATGGAGGGAATGTGGGAAAGAGAGAAAGATGGAGGGAATGTGGGAAAGAGAGATAGATGGAGGATATGTGGGAAAGAGAGAAAGATGGAGGGAATGTGGCTAAGAGAGAAAGATGGAGGGAATGTGGGAAAGAGAGAAAGATGGAGGGAATGTAGGAAAGAGAGAAAGATGGAGGGAATGTGGGAGAGAGAGAAAGATGGAGGGAATGTGGGAAAGAGAGAAAGATGGAGGGAATGTGGGAGAGAGAAAGATGGAGGGAATGTAGGAAAGAGAGAAAGATGGAGGGAATGTGGGAAAGAGAGAAAGTTGGAGGGAATGTGGGAAAGAGAGAAATATTGAGGGAATGTGGGAAAGAGAGAAAGATGGGGGGAATGTGGGAAAGAGAGAAAGATGGAGGGAATGTGGGAAAGAGAGAAAGATGGAGGGAATGTGGGAGAGAGAGAAAGATGGAGGGAATGTGGCAAAGAGAGAAAGATGGAGGGAATGTGGGAAAGAGAGAAAGATGGAGGGAATGTGGGAAAGAGAGAAAGTTGGAGGGAATGTGGAAAGAGAGAAAGATGGAGGGAATGTGGGAGAGAGAGAAAGATGGAGGGAATGTGGGAGAGAGAGAGAAAGATGGAGGGAATGTGGGAAAGAGAGAAAGATGGAGAGAATGTGGGAAAGAGAGAAAGATGGAGAGAATGTGGGAAAGAGAGAAAGATGGAGGGAATGTGGCTAAGAGAGAAAGATGGAGGGAATGTGGGAAAGAGAGAAAGATGGAGAGAATGTGGGAAAGAGAGAGAAAGATGGAGGGAATGTGGGAAAGAGAGAAAGATGGAGAGAATGTGGGAAAGAGAGAGAAAGATGGAGGGAATGTGGGAAAGAGAGAAAGATGGAGAGAATGTGGGAAAGAGAGAGAAAGATGGAGGATATGTGGGAAAGAGAGAAAGATGGAGGGAATGTGGGAAAGAGAGAAAGATGGAGAGAATGTGGGAAAGAGAGAAAGATGGAGGGAATGTGGGAAAGAGAGAAAGATGGAGGGAATGTGGGAAAGAGAGAAAGATGGAGGGAATGTGGGAAAGAGAGAGAAAGATGGAGGGAATGTGGGAAAGACAGAAAGATGGAGGGGATGTGGGAAAGAGAGAGAAAGATGGAGGGAATGTGGGAAAGAGAGAAAGATGGAGGGAATGTGGCTAAGAGAGAAAGATGGAGAGAATGTGGGAAAGAGAGAGAAAGATGGAGGATATGTGGGAAAGAGAGAAAGATGGAGGGAATGTGGGAAAGAGAGAAAGATGGAGAGAATGTGGGAAAGAGAGAAAGATGGAGGGAATGTGGGAAAGAGAAAGATTGAGGGAATGTGGGAAAGAGAGAAAGATGGAGGATATGTGGGAAAGAGAGAAAGATGGAGGGAATGTGGGAAAGAGAGAAAGATGGAGAGAATGTGGGAAAGAGAGAAAGATGGAGGGAATGTGGGAGAGAGAAAGATGGAGGGGATGTGGGAGAGAGAGAAAGATGGAGGGGATGTGGGAAAGAGAGAGAAAGATGGAGGGAATGTGGGAAAGAGAGAGAAAGATGGAGGGAATGTTGGAAAGAGAGAAAGATGGAGGGAATGTGGGAAAGACAGAAAGATGGAGGGGATGTGGGAAAGAGAGAGAAAGATGGAGGGAATGTGGGAAAGAGAGATAGATGGAGGATATGTGGGAAAGAGAGAAAGATGGAGGGAATGTGGGAAAGAGAGAAAGATGGAGAGAATGTGGGAAAGACAGAAAGATGGAGGGGATGTGGGAAAGAGAGAGAAAGATGGAGGGAATGTGGGAAAGAGAGATAGATGGAGGATATGTGGGAAAGAGAGAAAGATGGAGGGAATGTGGGAAAGAGAGAAAGATGGAGGGAATGTGGGAAAGAGAAAGATTGAGGGAATGTGGGAAAGAGAGAAAGTTGGAGGATATGTGGGAAAGAGAGAAAGATGGAGGGAATGTGGGAAAGAGAGAAAGATGGAGAGAATGTGGGAAAGAGAGAAAGATGGAGGATATGTGGGAAAGAGAGAAAGATGGAGGGAATGTGGAATGAGGGTGAGATCCCGCGTGGCATTCAGGCCCCCCTTCCCCCCACCCCCGCCCCGGCAGCGATGCCCCCAACTGGACAGAAGCCCCGGCACTAATCATTAACAGGGCGCCAATGGGGGGCTTCAGGAATTTGGCCAGTAAAACCCATTGGCAGACAATGGCACCAACAGCCGCTGTGGCGATGCTGAAGGCAGAACAAAACGCAAACAATCGGACCCTTAAAGGACACAAAGTATCACTTAACATTTATGGGACGAGCGGGAATTAAAGGAGTCGCCTCAATGACCCCCGATGTATTGTCTGGATAAATGAGCCGCTCTTTATGGCCCTATTAATTGTAAGCTCACTCGCCAAGCCCCCGGCTTCCTATTGAGGCTGAATGAGAGCGGAGTAAGGGGGGCGGCGACTCCATACTAGAGGGGAACGGAGGTCACTTTAAATAGCCAAACTAACGGGCGTGAATCCGAAACGTTGGGGATAAGAAGTGGGAAACGTTCCTTAAAGTGGACCAAAACCCACCGGGCCGATCGATTCTTTATGACAACTTAAAGTGGATCAAAACCAATGGCGATCGGCCCGGGAATCTATAGTATTTCTGGGTCGATCGATTTCCCCCCCCCCCGGGGCATCCGCTGTGTGACACCCCCCAGGTCACCCCATAAACTTACCTTGTTTCCCGGTCCAATGGTGCATGCACGAGCCGTGGCCGCATCCCACGTGCCAGGCATTTGTGAATGGCTGACGCGGGCATGTTCCATGTTAGAGGGAAGCAGGGGATGCGGCCGCCAGTGCGCTCGGAGCCACTGGCCTTAGACAAAGGCATAGACGACGTGACGTCAGTGGCTACGAGCGCACTGATTGGACGAGCGGCCGCGCCGCAGGACCGGGAAGAGGTGAGTTGGGTTCGGCGGTCTGGGGGGTTTCGCACAGCGGGGCATCCCCAATCAGGGTGACCCGGGGGCAAGGACCAAAACCCAGGATAGCCAAAATTGGTCGACTTTAAAGAGGAATATCACCCAAGTAATGGCTCTTTTAGGGTTTTGGTCTCCTCTGGGGGGCTCACCCATAAACTCACCTTTTCCTTATTCCCACGGAGCACATGCATTGCATTCAGAAAAGGGGGAAAGGACCAAAACCCAGGATAGTCAAAATCCTGGGTTTTGGTCCTCTTTAAAGTGGACTAAAACACAGGGTATACGCCCACCTGGGTTTTGGTCCGCTTTACATGGGCATCCCGATTTGGGATGCCTCTGTGAGTGTGATCACCCGTTTCCTCACCTTGATCCGCGCTGCCGCGGCACAGCCAAGTGCACTCAACCAATCAGAGCTCAGAGTTCGGCTAATCATGTCCAGTACGAGCGGCGGGTTCCTCCTGCTGTAATCTGCTGCGCGCACTCACCGCCGGACATTCTGATATACTGGCCGGGGTGGAGGAGACCTGGGGATGCACATGCCAAGGTAAGTACATTGGTGATCCCGGGAGCTACACACAGGGGGGCATCCCACATAGGGGGCAAGCTGTAATCAGACTCTAGGGCCGGATGACCAGGGATTTGGCCTGCTTTAAAGAGGACAAAAACCGGCCCTGGTGTCTTTGGCCAGCTGATGTGAACCAATCTGCCAGGAATCCCATAGTGCATGAGCGGTGGCCTCCCTCTATCTGCTGTTTACTCCCCCTCATCTGATTGGCCAGTACAGCCGCCAGCCATCCCTAGCTGCTCATTAATATGCACGGCTGATTGGAGGGGAGCCTGTGCATGCGCCGTGGAATCGCCAGCAAGGTAAGGATACAGATTAAATAGTTACATATAGTTACATAGTTTTTATATAGTTACATATTTATATAGTTACATAGTTATATCGTTACATAGTTATATAGTTATATAGTTACATAGTTATATAGTTATATAGTTACATAGTTATATAGTTATATAGTTATATCGTTACATAGTTATATTGTTACATAGTTATATCGTTACATAGTTATATAGTTACATAGTTATATAGTTACATAGTTATATAGTTATATAGTTACATAGTTATATCGTTACATAGTTATATTGTTACATAGTTATATTGTTACAAAGTTATATATTTACATAGTTATATAGTTACATAGTTAGTTATATAGTTACATAGTTATATAGTTATATAGTTACATTGTTACATAGTTATATAGTTACATAGTTACATAGTTATATAGTTACATAGTTATATTGTTACAAAGTTATATATTTACATAGTTATATAGTTATATAGTTATATAGTTACATAGTTAGTTATATAGTTATATAGTTACATTGTTATATAGTTATATAGTTACATTGTTACATAGTTATATAGTTACATTGTTACATAGTTATATAGTTACATTGTTACATAGGGCCTTATTTATGAAAGGATAGCGTCAGGTAGCGCCTTGTAAATGACAGGTAGAGACAGGTTAACACCGGACACGGCAGCAATTACACATTTATCAAGCAGAATCTGTTGAGCGACTGGGATAACGCCATGTAGCGTCCGATTCATCATTATCCCAGGCTCAGCAAACAGCGCCGGCGTTCAGCCTTGCACAGCGCCAGGTATGACCTCTCGCTACCTGTCGCTCTCCCATACATTTCAATGGACGATCCTTTTCTTCTGTTTTAACTGGGTTTTTGTTTTTTTCTTTTTTTAAAAAATCTCGAAATAATTCTGTGACTGCTTCTGGCATTGAACATGTTTCATGTTTTATATATTTCTTCAGAAATGACATCACAGCTCTGCCATTAAAGTGTCATGTTACAATGTTGTTACAATGTAATTCCATATGTTTTCGCTTTGTTACTGGTGGATAGATGCTGAAAAACAGACTTTAATCACACAGCCTCCTGCGCTCTGGGCTTCAGAGAAGCATTTTTCAGCGCCAGAGTTTTGTGAGGCTGGTTTTTTGCTGAATATGTTGTGAGTCAGTCACTATGACCAGTCGCTAACATGCGCTCCCATACAGCGCTGTACTGTTCAAATAGCGACTCTTCACAATGTATTCATCATTGCTGCACAGCGACTGAGTCGCTATGAAGTAGCGACCCACGGCCGAGCACAGCGACTACTAGCGGGCGCTTTGAAAATGCCGCTACAGGCGCTCATCTGTCGCTACCTGGCGTTAGTGATGAATCAGCCTGCCTGTTATATAGTTATTACGGTTGAAAAAAGACATATGTCCATCAAGTTCAACCAAGGCTGTTGGGGGAGGGGAAGCTATTTATTTTATTTTTTGTTTTTTTACTAATAACAGCTCATAGTAAGTGTTAATGTTATTTTCTTCTAAATAAGCATCTGATCCTTTTTTGAAGCTGTCAGCGGTTGATGCTGTGACAAGCTTCTATGGGAGGCTATTCCATAGATTTATAGTTCTTATGGTAAAAAACGATTGTCGCCTCGGGAGACTAAATTTCTTCTTTTCCAGTCGGAGGGAGCGCTCCCTTGTCTTTACCTGGAATAGTGTTCCCCCATATTTGTTGTATGGGCCATTTATGGTGGCCGGTGCTGGGGAAAGCTGGCCAACAGAGCTTACAATCTAGGCACGCATTAAAGCTAACGAGGTGCATGAAACACGAAGCGCCGCGCCCCAGTTTTATGGCATCCTCCAGGAATGGTTTGTGTTTCCTGCGCCTCTTCGTGTTACTGGAGACAGAGGAGAACAAAGGGTCGGCAACAGCATCTGTGAGCGATCAGGATCCGATCCGCCGCTAATTGTCACCCGATGCGCCGGCGCCCCGCACGCCCTGCAGAGGACAGCGACAGGCAGCCGCGGACTGGCTCACAGAGTTACCAGGGGATCCCGCGGTGGGCCCTGGACTCATTAACACAATTTAAACTACAGGTACGTACATGTTTCTGATTAATATGAGGCCCCGGTGACTCCCCTCTGCTCCAGGTGACACCCATGGCATTGCTGTTATATGAGGCTCCTGTGCTGGTGACACCCCTCTGCTCCCGGTGACACCCATGGCATTGCTGTTATATGAGGCTCCTGTGCCGGTGACTCCCCTCTGCTCCCGGTGACACCCATGGCATTGCTGTTATATGAGGCCCCTGTGCCGGTGACTCCCCTCTGCTCCCGGTGACACCCATGGCATTGCTGTTATATGAGGCCCCTGTGCTGGTGACACCCCTCTGCTCCCGGTGACACCCATGGCATTGCTGTTATATGAGGCTCCTCTGCTCCCGGTGACACCCATGGCATTGCTGTTATATGAGGCTCCTGTGCTGGTGACTCTCCTCTGCTCCCGGTGACACCCATGGCATTGCTGTTATATGAGGCTCCTGTGCTGGTGACACCCCTCTGCTCCCGGTGACACCCATGGCATTGCTGTTATATGAGGCTCCTCTGCTCCCGGTGACACCCATGGCATTGCTGTTATATGAGGCTCCTGTGCTGGTGACTCCTCTCTGCTCCCGGTGACACCCATGGCATTGCTGTTATATGAGGCCCCTGGGCCGGTGACTCTCCTCTGCTCTCGGTGACACCCATGGCATTGCTGTTATATGAGGCTCCTGTGCTGGTGACTCTCCTCTGCTCCCGGTGACACCCATGGCATTGCTGTTATATGAGGCCCCTGGGCCGGTGACTCTCCTCTGCTCTCGGTGACACCCATGGCATTGCTGTTATATGAGGCTCCTGTGCTGGTGACACCCATGGCATTGCTGTTATAGGAGGCTCCTGTGCTGGTGACTCCCCTCTGCTCCCGGTGACACCCATGGCATTGCTGTTATATGAGGCTCCTGTGCTGGTGACTCTCCTCTGCTCCCGGTGACACCCATGGCATTGCTGTTATATGAGGCCCCTGGGCCGGTGACTCTCCTCTGCTCTCGGTGACACCCATGGCATTGCTGTTATATGAGGCTCCTGTGCTGGTGACACCCATGGCATTGCTGTTATATGAGGCTCCTGTGCTGGTGACACCCATGGCATTGCTGTTATATGAGGCTCCTGTGCTGGTGACTCCCCTCTGCTCCCGGTGACACCCATGGCATTGCTGTTATATGAGGCTCCTGTGCTGGTGACTCTCCTCTGCTCCCGGTGACACCCATGGCATTGCTGTTAGATTAATATGGGGCTACATCTTTATAGCCTATTTTGGGCATCTGTATCAGTAAATGGCAGAATTGTATCACTAAGTAAACAGAGGCAAATGGCAAAGGTTACAAAAGTTTCTTTTCTCTACAGTTACATTAAAGTGGAAGGTGGACGTTATATACGCAATAATTTAAAGCAGAAGGTGAGTGCCAGCGGCCAGTCCTGGAGTCCTAAAAACTCAAGGGCCGGCTGCTCAGGGATTTCTTCCACTTAAGCCTCTTCCGTTTTCCCATCATGCAATTGGACCAGAACCCATATACAGTTATACGTCTTTGGTCGGAAAATGGAAGAGATGGTCTGCACAAAACCATCAATAAATAATATAAAGAAACTCACATGAAATATCGACTATAAAAAGATTATAGAAGAGATGGAAATATAATAATACAGCACAACCATCGCAATATACATCATACAGGAGTGTGACCCCGGAGAGTAACAGGATGATGCCAAGATGAGAATCACATGATCATAACAAAGTGCAACAAATCATCACACACAGTGTTACAATAATAACCAGCAAATATCTGCACTAATATAACTGACACCATAAAGATCATAGAAAAGTGCAACATATCAGACTGACAGATAAACATTAACAACTGAAGATTATTCATGAGTCACCTCATACGGGTTACAATCTATTAGGGTATAAGGGAGGATACAGGAGGAGAAGAGCTTACACTCTATTAGGGTATAAGGGAGGATACAGGAGGAGAAGAGCTTACACTCTATTAGGGTATAAGGGAGGATACAGGAGGAGAAGAGCTTACACTCTATTAGGGTATAAGGGAGGATACAGGAGGTGAAGAGCTTACACTCTATTAGGGTATAAGGGAGGATACAGGAGGAGAAGAGCTTACACTCTATTAGGGTATAAGGGAGGATACAGAAGGAGAAGAGCTTACACTCTATTAGGGTATAAGGGAGGATGCAGAAGGAGAAGAGCTTACACTCTATTGGGGTATAAGGGAGGATACAGAAGGAGAAGAGCTTACACTCTATTAGGGTATAAGGGAGGATACAGGAGGAGAATAAACATAACACAGCAGAATACTACATACTATACATTATCTATCGTGTCTATACTCTTAATGGTTACTCAGTGCAGATACATCAGGTTACAGATCAGGGGTTAGGTGCCATCATTATGTAGAGCAGTAACACATTAAACACCATCATAGATCTGAATCATCAGAGTCGTCCTGCCTGCCAGTCACTTCCATATCAGAGTCTATCAGGTCTATAGCTGCTGGTGACTTTTTCTTAGTCGGTGGGTCCTCCTCTGACCCTGAGTCACATTCTCGGGTTATACGCTTTAACTCTTGCTCCAGCTCCATAGTATCGTGCCCAGAAATATCTGCACCTGACTCAGACAGTATGTTATATCGGTTTGATGTAACTGTCACTGTTGTATCTGTTCTGCCCTTGGACTTTTTCCCTGGCTTTTGGACTAAGGACCATGCGCCCTCCGGTCTGCGGGTGGACTTGTCTTTTTTTTTCCCTCTCTTATCACCAGGGACTTTACTATCTGCAGAAGAGGCTGGAGCAGGGCAATGGGCCATAGCAGGGGAAGGGGCTACAGGGGAAGATGGGCTATCAGCTTGCTCCGGTGCTGGCCGTGGGATGGCGGCCACAGGCTGTGGGGTTACATCTGTCTGATCTCTTATCTCAGTTGTCTCAGACCCTGGCCTTGTTACTATCTGCCCAGACATCAGAGCCTCCTCCTCTGTAACCTCACCTGATGCCTCCAGCTCCTCCGCAGCCTGGCTATAGAGGTTATGGAAGGCCTCCGAGCAGTCCTTATGGTAATGACCCATCTGACCACACAAGTTACACCGGACATTTGTACACATGGCGCTGGTGTGACCAATCTCCCCGCACAGGTTACACTTCACTACAGTACACACTCCGGCCACATGACCGGCCTTCCCACACTTAAAGCACAAGCGGGGCTGACCGGCATAGAAGCACATCCCCCTCTCACGGCCAATAAAGAAGGAGTTGGGCAAATGTAAAGTAACATTACTGTGCTGCCTGAGCTTCACCAGCACCCTCCAGCCTCCCGTCCAGATCCCATCATCATCAAGACACTTTGTCAGGTCAGACACCATATCACAATGTCTCCTCAGCCATATCACAATATCCTGCGGGGGGACGGACTCATTCCAGAACAAGATATTAACGCTCACAGTACCCGGCTTTGACACCGGGATAAGGATAAACTGGTCCCGTCCCTCAGCGCCCCTAAACTTTGTCACACTTGCCCAGAACCTGTCCAAGCTGGCCATGAGCTTGAAGCTTATATCGTATCCCTGCCTGTCCGGGAGGTTTATGACGGCCAATATATCTGCGGGTGTGAACCCCATCTGGTTACACAGGAGCTCCCGGATCACATGTCTCCTGTCTGACAGATCTTCTTTTGCCCCCTTATTCTTAAATCTTACCACGTTTCTCCACTTAAATGCCTGACCGGTGTAATGTAAGCTGGAGCTAAAAGATGGGGCACCGCAGCTCCAGGCATTGTGAGGAGGAGCGTGGCCAGATGCATTACCAGTATTATCGCTGCGGGGTCTGGATTGAGGGGGACCCGCTACCTGTGGCTGAACACCTATGGGAGGAAAAACATTATTAATGCATGCAGACGATTCAGTCCCATTACTATCAGGGACCGCAGGCTGTTCACTGTCCCAAACAGATTGTAATACATTGGGACTTGCTTGTTTCCTCGATCAATGTCCAACAATGTGGGGGACAGTTCAGAGGTGTCACTATGTCCCGGCTGTGACTCCGGGCTTGCAATTTGGGGGGTCTCTGCAACTTCCATAGTGTCACTGACTGCATCACATCCATTCTCAGGCTGAGGGAGGGCGCCTTGTGATACACAGAGTCCATTGCTGGAACCTTTCAGGGATTGCTCACTGCTGCCCCCTGGGGGTGGTTGGCTTACTTGGCAGGCATCACGAAAAGGGGCAGAATCTTGCAGCACTGGGGTCCTGTACAGCAGCTCCTGTGAGGATGTCTCCTGCTCTGATGGTGAGGGGGAGGCTGAGCTGGGTTCAGGTATCTGTCTGTGTTTTAGGAGCTTCTGAGACTCCTCAAACCGATCCAGGTTCTTGTATCTCTCTGCCATGGGCCCCATTTGTTTCTCAAATGTCTCAATGTCTCTAACAACTATAGCAAGCTGTGTGCGGCAAGTCTCTATCAGCACATCATAGGCGGCTGCTTTATGAGGGTTTTCTGACTTTAGTTCATTCATTCCTTCTATGTGTCTTTGCCGCTGTGTCCTGGATGCTCTTAAGCTGTTCATTTTATTGACTAAATCTGGAATCTTGTCTGCAAGCTGCAGTTCTGGTGCGCGCTCTGTCTCTTTAAGACTTGCCTTGCGCCTTGGCTTTTCTGCTGGGTCTTTGAATGTCTCTGCTGCCTCAGTCCTGGGAGACTTGTGGCCATTTGCCCCCAGCTCAGCATTTGCATTGTCTGATAACTTCCCAGATTTATGACTAGTGGCAGATTTAGCAGATTTCCCCCCAGTTATGGGGTCACCGGTGGCCGGCTGGGTCTTGGATCGCAGGGCCCGGGACTCTTGGCTCACACACACATTCTGCTGCAGGTTTTCCTGCATTGTCAGTCTTTCCAAAGATGTCCTCCTCAGCTTGTGCTGCTTCCCACTGCCGGCCTGAGCTGGCTGCTGAGTGTCCATCACAACAGGTTGTTGGATCTCCCTGCCTGGATCAGCACAGTCACTTTGCTGGGGCTGCCGCCCTCCCTCCATTACATGCTGCACACAGACACTGCTACACGGCCCATCATTATTATCCACCACTTCCATTCCAGCTTCACTGGGAGGCCGATTCATTAATAGCGCCAGGTAGCGACAGATGAGCGCCAGTAGCGTGATTTTCACAGGGCCAGCTAGTATTCGCTGTGCTTGGCCGGGGTTTGCTTGTTGACAGCGACTCAGTCGGTGTGCGGTAATGTTGAATACGGGGTTAGGGGTCGCTGTTTCACAGGTTCAGCGTTGTATGGGTGCGCCTGACAACGAATGGTCAGAGCGAACGGCTTGCTGCAGATTCATTAACAAATCACGCTCCGAATTTTTTCGCGCTGTGAATTCCTTGTTTAAACCCCAGAGCGCTGGCGGCGATGGATTTAAAATAGTTTTTAACCCCCAAACAACCATATTTTTTGAAATATTTAAAAAAAAAAAAAAAAAACATTAATAGCAATTAATTATGATTAGTTAAAGATTGCTCCATTGAAATGCATTGGACATCGCCAGGGAGCGACAGGTCATACCTGTCGCTGTGATGGGATTAGCAGCGGCGCTGTTCGTTGCAGTCGGCTACATGATGAATCCCGCGGTAGCTGTCGCTCTCGCCGGCGCTAGCCTCATTTTGCTTGATAAATGCGTCATTGTGGCCGACGCCGGGCGTACTTGAGTCGGTAGCCGCCGTTAGCTGGCGGGACCTGGCGCTCGTCAGACACTACCTGGCGCTATCGCTTGATGAATAAGGGCATTACTTTACTGTAACTTTCTTCCATAAAGACTCTTCCACCTTCATAGTAATCCACCGCGGTCAGCCGGTCAGCAGCATATTCAGTAGCCAGAGGGTCTCTAACATGGACTCCAGATTCAGACCCAGAAGCCTGGAGCTCACCTGGGGAGCGACCCCACCCAAGGCAGCCAGGCCCTGGGCTAGAGCCAGACATTCACAGCACCTGCAGAGCTCACTCACACACCTCCTCCCACCTTAACGATCTATTAGGGTATAAGGGAGGATACAGGAGGAGAAGAGCTTACACTCTATTAGGGTATAAGGGAGGATACAGGAGGAGAAGAGCTTACACTCTATTAGGGTATAAGGGAGGATACAGAAGGAAAAGAGCTTACACTCTATTAGGGTATAAGGGAGGATACAGGAGGAGAAGAGCTTACACTCTATTAGGGTATAAGGGAGGATACAGGAGGAGAAGAGCTTACACTCTATTAGGGTATAAGGGAGGATACAGGAGGAGAAGAGCTTACACTCTATTAGGGTATAAGGGAGGATACAGGAGGAGAAGAGCTTACACTCTACTAGGGTATAAGGGAGGATACAGGAGGAGAAGAGCTTACACTCTATTAGGGTATAAGGGAGGAAATAGGAGGAGAAGAGCTTACACTCTATTAGGATATATTCCTGGGACTCACCTTGGAAGGACAGGATTGGATGCTCTCTCCTCATGCAATGCTCCTCCTCCGCTTCTCGCGGTGTTGCGCCGCCTTCGCCTCGCACTCGGGTTGGTGACAGGTGGAGCAGCAGGACAGACAGTGTGGGGAAGGACAGCAGCCATAACCTGGACATGGTGGGATGGCGCCGGGGTCTATCTGCCACGGGAAGGTCTGCGGTGAAACCTGGAAATATAAAAAATATTATTAATAATAAAAATAAAAATAATAATAAAATATAAATTATAAAAAAAATAATAATAGATTCTCCAACTTAGTGGACAGAAGTACAGAAGGGAAGATTATTTTAAATAAATAATAAGAGTCAGATATTTATTGATTCTGTAGCCATCATATAATAGCCTTTCAGGAGAGTTTCCCTTTAATAATTACAAGCAGCAATGGGCACCTCGCACAATCCAAAAAAAGAATTCCATGAAAAGTTATGTGGAGCTAAAGCTTCACCTGCTGCTACAGACAGAAATCCAGAGTCATGGAGTGGGGCTAAATTAGTTGTGGGTGGGGCTAAATCTGTCATGGGTGGGGCTGAATTACTCATGGGTGGGGCTGAATTACTCATGGGTGGGGCTGAATTACTCGTGGGTGGGGCTGAATTACTCATGGGTGGGGCTGAAGAAGTAACAGTTGCCCCCATGCTGTGCGATGAAACCTAAAGTACAATTAAAGCACCCAATGCCCCGATGATTATATCACATGTTGTAATAGAACTACAGGTCCCAGCAAGTGTTAGGGACCCCGAGGCTGGAACTCCTGTGATGGTGGGAAGGCAGGAAGAGGCTCCTGAACAATCCTGGGACTACAAGCCCCAGAATGCCCTGCCGGCCAAACCTTATTCATATGAATCTGAGGGCATGCTGGTGCTTGTATGCCCTTAAAAGTTGGAGGGAGGGGGTGGAAAATAAAGATCATTATGACTGGCAGGATATGGTTGGTCCGGAGAGCGCTGACATATACCACAGCGCTGTACATAGAAGCAGTCACATGACCTCCTGTCCCTCAGAGCTCACACTCTAATGTCTCCTCCACACTCACACACTGTTATTATACATTTATATAGCGCTGACATATACCACAGCGCTGTACATAGAAGCAGTCACATGACCTCCTGTCCCTCAGAGCTCACACTCTAATGTCTCCTCCACACTCACACGCTGTTGTTATACATTATATAGCGTTGACATATACCACAGCGCTGTACATAGAAGCAGTCTCTCAGTCTCTCCTGTGTTCATAGCATTCACTTTGAACTTTTTTGCATTATGTTTGTAATAGTCTCTATACTGTATATTTTACCCTCTCTGTAATTAATACTGTGTACAACGCTATGGATGAAGATGGTGCTATAGACAGCAACATTAATAATATTATTAATAATAATAATAATAAATATAAATGGAGAAAAGGTGTTGGAGTTACATTGTAACAGATCTCACAACTACACAGTAACAGTGTCATACAAGGGCCTCACTGATTGGTCGGATTTTATTTAGATTGTCATGTGATTGCGCAACCAGGTCCCCCAGTGTAGGAGCTTGAGCTCAGGGGCCCCTGCGAGATATTAGGGGCCCGACTGGTATCAATCACCGTCACCCAGAAAATAAAGTGATGGCAGTGAAATGTCAAAAGCGATTGTAGACACAATTATTAAGCACCAGTCGAGGGAAGCGTTCCGCATAAAAGCGGCGGCGGCTACTGTAGGTCCACGCTGGGCGCACAGCGACTCCCACAAAATACAATGATATAATAAGACCGGAGCCTGGAAAGCTTTATAATAGATTGTATGAGCCGAAGACATGTCGTGCGCTCTCCCTATATCATTTCATCTTATCACCTGCGGCTCAGAGAACTGACAATATCCCAGAATCTTATTAGAGATTATACGACATCATGTCACCTTTATGGTTTCCAGCAACTTCCCGGCTGCTGCAGGCGAGAGCGAGGCGAGTATAGGAGCAGCTCTGATTATAAAGGCTCTGCCAATGCTCAGAGGGACATAGATAACATGAATGTTCCCCATGTCATCCAAATATCTGCTATAGAGTGTGACATTGTATCTCCTCCTGTATCCTCCCTTATACCCTAATAGAGTGTAAGCTCTTCTCCTCCTGTATCCTCCCTTATACCCTAATAGAGTGTAAGCTCTTCTCCTCCTGTATCCTCCCTTATACCCTAATAGAGTGTAAGCTCTTCTCCTCCTGTATCCACCCTTATACCCTAATAGAGTGTAAGCTCTTCTCCTCCTGTATCCTCCCTTATACCCTAATAGAGTGTAAGCTCTTCTCCTCCTGTATCCTCCCTTATAACCTAATAGAGTGTAAGCTCTTCTCCTCCTGTATCCTCCCTTATACCCTAATAGAGTGTAAGCTCTTCTCCTCCTGTATCCTCCCTTATACCCTAATAGATTGTAAGCTCTTCTCCTCCTGTATCCTCCCTTATACCCTAATAGAGTGTAAGCTCTTCTCCTCCTGTATCCTCCCTTATACCCTAATAGAGTGTAAGCTCTTCTCCTTCTGTATCCTCCCTTATACCCTAATAGAGTGTAAGCTCTTCTCCTCCTGTATCCTCCCTTATAACCTAATAGAGTGTAAGCTCTTCTCCTCCTGTATCCTCCCTTATACCCTAATAGAGTGTAAGCTCTTCTCCTCCTGTATCCTCCCTTATACCCTAATAGATTGTAAGCTCTTCTCCTCCTGTATCCTCCCTTATACCCTAATAGAGTGTAAGCTCTTCTCCTCCTGTATCCTCCCTTATACCCTAATAGAGTGTAAGCTCTTCTCCTCCTGTATCCTCCCTTATACCCTAATAGAGTGTAAGCTCTTCTCCTCCTGTATCCACCCTTATACCCTAATAGAGTGTAAGCTCTTCTCCTCCTGTATCCTCCCTTATACCCTAATAGAGTGTAAGCTCTTCTCCTTCTGTATCCTCCCTTATACCCTAATAGATTGTAAGCTCTTCTCCTCCTGTATCCTCCCTTATAACCTAATAGAGTGTAAGCTCTTCTCCTCCTGTATCCTCCCTTATACCCTAATAGAGTGTAAGCTCTTCTCCTCCTGTATCCTCCCTTATACCCTAATAGATTGTAAGCTCTTCTCCTCCTGTATCCTCCCTTATACCCTAATAGAGTGTAAGCTCTTCTCCTCCTGTATCCTCCCTTATACCCTAATAGATTGTAAGCTGATTATTGGGTCGCTGTCGGCACATATGCGTCATGACGGTTTCTGTCTTTGTGGTAATTTGTGGGAAGCGTCTGCCAGACGCGTTTTCTTCGCCACGGTGGATAATGATTCTCATAAAAGAGCACCTGTGATGGAGAAACCATTAAACACCATCCAAGCGATTCCTTATGTATTGGAGACAAAGCCGTCGCCCACAAGGAAACGCGATAACGCTGAGATCCGCTTACGAGTCATCAGAAGCAATCAGACGCGATTTTGTACAGTAAAGGAAATTCATTTGCTGCCATATTTGTTTTACAACCAATCAGGATTCACCTGTCCAGCTTAAAGTGGACCAAAACCCAGGATTTTGACTATGATGGGTTTTATTCAATGCCCCAGAGGTATCCCAAATTGGGATGCCCTGCTGTGCAAAAAAAAAAAAAAACAACAGAACGCCCAGTAAAGCTCACCTCTTCCCGGTCCTACGGCGTATGTGCGGGCTCTCATCCAATCAGAACCGGTTGCCCCCCATAGCACAGGTAATCACTTACCTTTCTCCAGTCACATGGCTTTCATCCAATGAGAGCTCTGCTCACTGAAGTCAATGAGAGCCGTATGCGCAACGACAAAGTCACAGCATTGGATAAGACCCCGCGCATGCGCCCTTGGATCACAGATAGGTAAGTGATCACAGGCTTTCCCGGGGGTTTCACACAGCGGGGCATCCCGATTCACGACGGAACAAAACGCCGGAAAGTCAAATTTTCGGGTTTCGTTCTTCTTTATAGGAGCGGAGAGTGGACTAATGTAACCCATTGCCTGGACTGTCCCTTTAATAGCCCAACAACCGGCTGCCTGGTGGACACCCCCCCCCCCCCGGTGGTCCCCGCGGCTCCCGGCGCATCCTTCACAGGCAGAGGAGTCGATAAGCCAATATCTGCGATTCATTAGCTCCTCATAACAGAGTGGAGTCTTCCCGGCTGCCGATGATGAGTGGCAGGCGGCGGCGGCGTGGACGTGGAGCGGCTGCGGCCAATTATCTGCAGTATGGATTCTCTATCGAAGCCAAGCGGCGAGCAGCGCCAGAGCCCCTCCCAGAGAGATATCCATGTCTGCCAGCGATCCCCGCCGCCCGCTCGCGGATTGTATGAGCCGAGAGATAAAGAGCGAGCGCAGAGCAGGCGGGGGAGAGAGACATGGGCCGGGCGCTTAGCCGGTGTGATTGGTGATGTAATAAGTGATTGGTGATGTAATAAGTGATTGGTGGGTGTAATAAGTGATTGGTGATGTAATAAGTGATTGGTGGGTGTAATAAGTGATTGGTGGGTGTAATAAGTGATTGGTGGGTGTAATAAGTGATTGGTGGGTGTAATAAGTGATTGGTGGTGTAATAAGTGATTGGTGGGTGTAATAAGTGATTGGTGGTGTAATAAGTGATTGGTGGGTGTAATAAGTGATTGGTGGGTGTAATAAGTGATTGGTGATGTAATAAGTGATTGGTGGGTGTAATAAGTGATTGGTGGGTGTAATAAGTGATTGGTGGTGTAATAAGTGATTGGTGGGTGTAATAAGTGATTGGTGGGTGTAATAAGTGATTGGTGGTGTAATAAGTGATTGGTGGGTGTAATAAGTGATTGGTGATGTAATAAGTGATTGGTGGGTGTAATAAGTGATTGGTGGTGTAATAAGTGATCGGTGATGTAATAAGTGATTGGTGGGTGTAATAAGTGATTGGTGGGTGTAATAAGTGATTGGTGGTGTAATAAGTGATTGGCGGGTGTAATAAGTGATTGGTGGTGTAATAAGTGATTGGTGGTGTAATAAGTGATTGGTGATATAATAAGTGATTGGCGGGTGTAATAAGTGATTGGTGGTGTAATAAGTGATTGGTGATGTAATAAGTGATTGGTGATATAATAAGTGATTGGTGGGTGTAATAAGTGATTGGTGGGTTTAATAAGTGATTGGTGGTGTAATAAGTGATTGGTGGGTGTAATAAGTGATTGGTGGTGTAATAAGTGATTGGTGGTGTAATAAGTGATTGGTGGGTGTAATAAGTGATTGGTGGGTGTAATAAGTGATTGGTGGTGTAATAAGTGATTGGTGGTGTAATAAGTGATTGGTGGTGTAATAAGTGATTGGTGGGTTTAATAAGTGATTGGTGGGTGTAATAAGTGATTGGTGGTGTAATAAGTGATTGGCGGGTGTAATAAGTGATTGGTGGTGTAATAAGTGATTGGTGGTGTAATAAGTGATTGGTGATATAATAAGTGATTGGCGGGTGTAATAAGTGATTGGTGGGTGTAATAAGTGATTGGTGGGTGTAATAAGTGATTGGTGGTGTAATAAGTGATTGGCGGGTGTAATAAGTGATTGGTGGTGTAATAAGTGATTGGTGGTGTAATAAGTGATTGGCGGGTGTAATAAGTGATTGGTGGTGTAATAAGTGATTGGTGATGTAATAAGTGATTGGTGATATAATAAGTGATTGGTGGGTGTAATAAGTGATTGGTGGGTTTAATAAGTGATTGGTGGTGTAATAAGTGATTGGTGGGTGTAATAAGTGATTGGTGGTGTAATAAGTGATTGGTGGTGTAATAAGTGATTGGTGGGTGTAATAAGTGATTGGTGGGTGTAATAAGTGATTGGTGGTGTAATAAGTGATTGGTGGTGTAATAAGTGATTGGTGGTGTAATAAGTGATTGGTGGGTTTAATAAGTGATTGGTGGGTGTAATAAGTGATTGGTGGTGTAATAAGTGATTGGCGGGTGTAATAAGTGATTGGTGGTGTAATAAGTGATTGGTGGTGTAATAAGTGATTGGTGATATAATAAGTGATTGGCGGGTGTAATAAGTGATTGGTGGGTGTAATAAGTGATTGGTGGGTGTAATAAGTGATTGGTGATGTAATAAGTGATTGGTGATATAATAAGTGACTGGTGGGTTTAATAAGTGATTGGTGGTGTAATAAGTGATTGGTGGGTGTAATAAGTGATTGGTGGTGTAATAAGTGATTGGTGGTGTAATAAGTGATTGGTGGGTGTAATAAGTGATTGGTGGTGTAATAAGTGATTGGTGGGTGTAATAAGTGATTGGTGGGTGTAATAAGTGATTGGTGGTGTAATAAGTGATTGGTGGGTTTAATAAGTGATTGGTGGGTGTAATAAGTGATTGGTGGGTGTAATAAGTGATTGGTGGGTGTAATAAGTGATTGGTGGGTTTAATAAGTGATTGGTGGGTGTAATAAGTGATTGGTGGGTGTAATAAGTGATTGGTGGGTGTAATAAGTGATTGGTGGGTTTAATAAGTGATTGGTGGGTGTAATAAGTGATTGGTGGTGTAATAAGTGATTGGTGGGTGTAATAAGTGATTGGTGGGTTTAATAAGTGATTGGTGGTGTAATAAGTGATTGGTGGGTGTAATAAGTGATTGGTGGTGTAATAAGTGATTGGTGGGTGTAATAAGTGATTGGTGGTGTAATAAGTGATTGGTGGGTGTAATAAGTGATTGGTGATGTAATAAGTGATTGGTGGGTGTAATAAGTGATTGGTGGGTGTAATAAGTGATTGCTGGTGTAATAAGTGATTGGCGATGTAATAAGTGATTGCTGGTGTAATAAGTGATTGGCGATGTAATAAGTGATTGGCGGTGTAATAAGTGATTGGTGGGTGTAATAAGTGATTGGTGGGAGTAATAAGTGATTGGTGGGTGTAATAAGTGATTGGTGATGTAATAAGTGATTGCTGGTGTAATAAGTGATTGGCGATGTAATAAGTGATTGGCGGTGTAATAAGTGATTGCTGGTGTAATAAGTGATTGGTGGTGTAATAAGTGATTGGTGGTGTAATAAGTGATTGGTGGGTGTAATAAGTGATTGGTGGGTGTAATAAGTGATTGGTGGGTGTAATAAGTGATTGGTGGTGTAATAAGTGATTGGTGATGTAATAAGTGATTGGTGGTGTAATAAGTGATTGGTGGGTGTAATAAGTGATTGGTGGGTGTAATAAGTGATTGGTGGGTGTAATAAGTGATTGGTGGTGTAATAAGTGATTGGTGGGTGTAATAAGTGATTGGTGGGTGTAATAAGTGATTGGTGGGTGTAATAAGTGATTGGTGGGTGTAATAAGTGATTGGTGGTGTAATAAGTGATTGGTGATGTAATAAGTGATTGGTGATATAATAAGTGATTGGCGGGTGTAATAAGTGATTGGTGGGTTTAATAAGTGATTGGTGGGTGTAATAAGTGATTGGTGATGTAATAAGTGATTGGTGGGTGTAATAAGTGATTGGTGGGTGTAATAAGTGATTGGTGGGTGTAATAAGTGATTGGTGGTGTAATAAGTGATTGGTGATGTAATAAGCGATTGGTGGGCATGAGCAGTAATTAGTGGGTGTGAATGGTAATTAAAGGATGTAAGCAGTGGTTGGCAGAGGTGGGCAATGATTGGTGGGCATGAGCAGTAATTAGTGGGTGTGAATGGTAATTAAAGGATGTAAGCAGTGGTTGGCAGAGGTGGGCAATGATTGGTGGGCATGAGCAGTAATTAGTGGGTGTGAATGGTAATTAAAGGATGTAAGCAGTGGTTGGTAGAGGTGGGTAATGATTGGTGGGCATGAGCAGTGATTGTTGGGTGGGAATAGTAACTAACAGGTGTGAGCGGTGGTTGGCAGGGGTGGGCAAGTGTTAATAGTAATTAATGGTTGTATGTGGAAATTGGCAGGGGTGGGCAATGATTGGTGGGCATTAGCAGTGATTAGTCGGCATGAGTAGAGATTGGTGGGTGTTAATAGTAATTAATGGTTGTGTGTGAAGGTTGGCAGGGATGGGCCATGACAGGTTGGTACGGGCAGTGATTGGTGCGCATGAGTAGAGATTAGTGGGAGTGAATACTAATTAAGGGATGTAAGCAGTGGTTGGCAGGGATGGGCAATGATTGGTGAGCATGAGCAGTGATTGTTGGATGTGAATGTTAACTAACAGGTTTGAGCGGTGGTTGGCAGAGGTGGGCAATGGCTGTTGGGCATAAGCAGAGATTGGTGGGTGTGAATGGTAATTAATGGATGTAAGCAGTGGTTGGCAGATGTGGGCAATCATTGGTGGGCATGAGCAGTGATTCGTAAGTGTTAATAGTAATTAATAGTTGTTTGTGAAGCTTGGCAGGGGTGGGCAATGGCTGTTAGGCATGAGCAGTGTGATTAGTGGGCATAGGCAGAGATTGATGGATGTGAATACTAATTAAAGGATGTAAGCAGTGGTTGGCAGGGGTGGGCAATGATTGGTGGGCATGAGCAGTGATTGGTAAGTGTTAATAGTAATTAATGGTTGTGTGTGAAGGCTGGCAGGGGTGGGCAATGATTGGTGGGCATAAGCAGTGATAAGTGGGCATGAGCAGAGATTGGTGGCTGTGAATGGTAATTAAAGGCTGTAAGCGGTGGTTGGCAGGAGTGGGTAAAGATTGATGGGCACGAGTAGTGATCAGTGGGTGTGAATAGTAATTAAAGGGTCTAAATTGTGGTTGGCAGAGGTGGGTAATGATTGGTGGGCATGAGCAGTGATTGGTAAGTGTTAATAGTCATTAATGGTTGTGTGTGCAGGTTGGCAGAGATGGGACATGACTGGTGGGCATGAGCAGTGATTGGCGGGTGTGAATAGTAATTATTGGTACGATCAGTGGTTGGCAGGGGTGGGCAGTGATTGGTGGGTGTTACCATTAAGTAGTGGGCGCAAGCAGTGATTGTTGGGTGTGAATGGTAACTAACAGGTGTGAGCGGTGGTTGGCAGGGGTGGGCAATGATTGGTGGGCATGAGCAGTGATTAGTGGGCACGAGCAGAGATTGGTGGGTGTGAATGGTAATTAATGGATGTAAGCAGTGGTTGGCAGATGTGGGCAATGATTGGTGGGCATGAGCAGAGATTGGTTGGTGTTAATAGTAATTAATGGTTGTGTGTGAAGGTTGGCATAGTTGGGCCATGACTGGTGGGCATGAGCAGTGATTGTTGGGTGTGAATGGTAATTAGTGGGTGTAAGCGGTGGTCGGCATTACTGGTGGGCATGAGCAGTGATTGGCATGTGTGAATAGTAATTAATGGTATAATCAGTGGTTGGCAGGGGTGGGCAATGGTTGGTGGGTGTTAGCATTGATTAGTGGGCACGAGCAGTGATTGTTGGATGTGAATGGTAACTAACAGGTATGATCAGTGGTTGGCACAGGTGGGCAATGACTGGTGGGCATGAGCAGTGATTAGTGGGTATGAATACTAATTAACAGGTGTGAGCTGCAGTTGGCAGGAGTGGCTGGCAGGTGTGAATATTAATTAGTGGGCGTGAACAATGACACTAAGGGCCTTATTTAAGAAGCGATAGCGTCAGGTAGCGGCTGGTTAATGAGAGGTAGCGACAGGTAGCGACTGGTGAACGCCGGACACGGCAGCAATTACACATTTATCAAGCAGAATCTGTTTAGCGACTGGGATAGCGCCATGTAGCGTCTGATTCATCATTATCCCAGCCTCAGCGAACAGCACCGGCGTTCAGCCTTGCACAGCGCCAGGTATGACCTCTCGCTACCTGTCGCTCTCCCATACATTTCAATGGACGATCATTTTCTTCTCTTTAAACAGGGTTTTTGTTTTTTTTTATTTTTACAAAAAATCACAAATAATTCTGTGACCTCTCCTGACATTGAATAAGCAGTTTTTTCACAAATTTTTCATTTTTTATATATTTCTTCAGAAATGACATCACAGCTCTGCCATTATAGTGTCATGTTACAATGTTGCTACAATGTAATTCCATATGTTTTTGCTTTGTTACTGGTGGATAGATGCTGAAAAACAGACTTTAATCACACAGCCTCCTGCGCTCTGGGCTTCAGAGAAGCATTTTTCAGTGCCAGAGATTTGTGAGGCTGTTTTTTGGCTGAATATGTTGTGAGTCGGTCGCTATGAGCAGTCGCTAACATGCGCTCCCATACAGCGCTGTACTGGTCAAATAGCGACTCCTCACAATGTATTCAACATTACTGCACAGCGACTGAGTCGCTAAGAACTAACGACCCACAGCCGAGCACTGCGACTACTAGCGGGCGCTCTGAAAATGCCGCTACAGACGCTCATCTGTCGCTACCTGGCGTTAGTGATGAATCAGCCTGTAACATGTGTTAGGGGTGGTTGGTAGGTGTGAGCAGGGACTAGTAGTGGTGGCTGTCAGAAGTAACTGCTGTGTGTTAGAAGATACTGACAGGTGTGAGCGGTGACCAGTTGGTGCAAAACGTCTCCCTAGAAAAATACAGCAAGTCCAGTCGCCTTGATTTATTACTACCAGTCAGATGACTAGCAAAACATGTTCAAGGACAATACACCAGGTTTAGGGCCTTATTCATGAAGCTCTAGCGCCAGGTAGCGCCTTGTAAGCGTCAGGTAGCGTCAGGTGAATGCCGGACACGGCAGCAATTAAACATTTATGAAGCCGAATCTGGTGAGCGACTGGGATAGCGCCATGTAGCGTCCGATTCATCATTATCCCAGGCTCAGCGTACAGTGCCGGCGTTCAGCCTTGCAGAGCGCCACGTCTTACCTGTCGCTACCTGGCGTCTCTCATACATTTCAATGGAAGATCCTTAAATCCCTTTCCTGATCCCAATATATATATATATATATATATATATATATATATTTTAATAAAATCTCAAATCTTTCTGATATGTTTCCTGGCCTAGAAAATTACATTTTTGAAAACGTTTTTGATTTATAATCATTTTATGCAGAATTGTCCTGACATGTCTGGTATTAAATTGTTCATGTTACAATGTTATAACAATGACATTAATGTGTTTTCGCTTTGTTACTGGTGGATACATGTTCAAAAAACAGACTTTAATCACACAGCCTCTGGCGCTCTGGGCTACAACTACATGATTTTGAATGCAGGTGCTGTGTGAGGCTGTTTTTTTGATGAATGTGGTGTGAGTCAGTCGCACTGAACTGGCAGTACCGTTCGCTCCCATACAGCATAGTACTGCGACTCACACAACATATTCATCAATGCCGCCCAGTGACTGAGGCGCTCTGAAACAATGATCCACGGCTGAGCACAGCGACTACTAGCGGTCGCTCTGAAATCCGCTCTACAGGTGCTCATCTGTCGCTACCTGGCGTTAGTAATGAAACAGCTTGTTAGTTGCCTTGACCTGTTACTACCTATAACCTGTCTTTGTGTAAGCTCTGGCGGACGTGCCTCACTCCGATTGGTCGGTTCGGCGATAAAACGCGTTGCAGGTTTGAATAATGGAGAAGCGTAGATTTTGAGATTTCCCCAGAAAATTAAAAAAAAATATTTGAAATAACGATAAATAAAATCCGGACAAATGAGGAATATGGCGCCTGGCAACGCTGTAAATCCTCGCCATCGTCCGGCGCTGAACTCGCTTTATTCGCGGCGGCGGGGACTCGTAATGGACGCGTTTCCAGAGGATGAATTATTCAGCCGCAGCGCCGGGGCTCAGGCGGAGAATAAATGGAGAAATAATAAACAGCTCCCGTCCGTGTTTATCCGGCGGCGGCGCTCCGACCTGCGACCCCCGAATCCCGAGGAAAGACTCTCGCTGCCGACCAATCGCGCGTTATCCCAAAGCTCGAAACTATTCTGGGCCCCACACAAAGGCTCAACCCTGGGGCCCTGCGCAGCCTTCTCCAAGAAAAAAATAAAAGTCTGGTTGCCTTGATTTATTACTTATTACAGCAAGTCCAGTTTCCTAGATTCATTATTAACCATCGCATAACATACCTTCAAACTTTTCAGGGAGGGAAAAGGGGAACTTGTTAAATTAGGTGACACTCCCTCCCCCCCCCCATTGAGGGATAAATGAAGCCACGCCCCCCACTGAGGGACGGATGAAGCCACGGCTCCTCATTGAGGGATGGATGAAGCCACGCCCCCTCATTGAGGGATGATGAAGCCACCCCCCTCATTGAGGAATGGTAAAGCCACGCCCCCTCATTGAGGGATGGATAGGAGATACATTGTAACAGTTACAATAGAAACACTTTGAATAGACAAATGAATCATTTATTGCTGCAGATCTGCATGTTACGCCTCAAAGAGGGACAAATGAGAACAATGAGGGACAGGGGGATACGGACCCAAAAGAGGGACAGTCCCTACAAATCAGGGACAGCTGGGAGGTACGGTATGACTAGCCAAACATATTCAATTGTTTTATTACTACAGACAGACCAGACGTATAACTAGCCAAATGCATCAAAGACACTACAGCAAGTCCAGTTGCATTGATGTTTTACTACATTTCCATCTATATAATATATATATAACATAAGAATAATAACTATTATTATTATTAGCAGTAGTAGTAATTATTAATACAATCAGCAGTAATTATTATTATTCTATGATTATTAATATTATTATTGTAGCAGCAATATTCATTTTTATTATTATTAATAATATTATTATTATTATTGTAGTAGTAGTAGTAGTTAATTATTATTATTATTGTAGTAGTAGTTAATTATTATTATTGTAGTAGTAGTTAATTATTATTTTTGTAGTAGTTAATTATTATTATTATTATTGTAGTAGTAGTTAATTATTATTATTGTAGTAGTAGTAGTTTATTATTATTGTAGTAGTAGTTAATTATTATTATTGTAGTAGTAGTTAATTATTATTATTGTAGTAGTAGTAGTTTATTATTATTGTAGTAGTAGTAGTAGTTAATTATTATTATTATTATTATTGTAGTAGTAACAATATTATTATTACTGTTGTACTAGTAATTTATTATATTATATATATATTTATTGGGCGCTTCAATACAATTAGCGGCACAAGGAATCTGAAAACTGCCCCGGGGTGAGACCAAGATAATGACGTTATTCATTAGGAGTCAGACGACGGGGCCCCGGGGCCCGACTGTGTCTCGTCTTCCATCTTCATTCCAATCACTTATGAGAATAGCCCCCAGGAGGGGCCGGGGATTAACCCTTTCCCGGGTGCCCCTATAGCAAGGAGGGAGTGAGGGAGCCAGTACGGGACTGGGGTGCCTGGGGCCCATCAGTAGAAGTGACTCTGGGGCCCCGTATCATTGGGGGCCATGTATTGTCTGTGCGCACTCGGGTTGCCCCAAATAAGCTATACACAGTTTAGCATTGGGTGATGAAGACCCTCAGAGGGGCCACCTGGTAGCCCCATGGGCAAGTCTGAGCCTGCCGCGCCACCTCCCGCCACCATCCTAGCCAATACAGGAGTCTGAAAGATTCCAGGGCCGGCCGATTCTCTCTCCCTGGGAAATCCCGCTGGTTGCCCACCTGTGGCATCCCAAATTGGGGTGGCCCGCTGCGTTAAACCCCACCGGGAATGCTTCTAAACTTACCTTTGCCCTGGCACCCACAAAGCTGGCCGCATCCCCAGCATCCCTGGTCTGAGGCGCGCTCCTGCCATTCTGATCGCGCTCATGTCTAAAGGGGAACAAGGAACGCGGCCGCTCCCTATTGCCGAGCTCTGTGTCTAAACAGTGGTCTCATAGATTCCAGGGTGGGTTTTGGTCCACTTTAAATGCAGGGATCAGGTCACTGGGGGTTGCACATTGTACGGCACGGGGCGTTTGCTGTACTCGCACCTGCTGTACAGCGCCATAGTATATGTCAGCGCTATATAATGTATAATAACAGTGTGTGAGTGCGGGGGAGACATTAGAGTGTGAGCTCTGAGGGACAGGAGGTCATGTGACTGCTTCTATGTACAGCGCTGTGGTATGTGTCAGCGCTATATAAATGTATAATAACAGTGTGTGAGTGCGGAGGAGACATTAGAGTGTGAGCTCTGAGGGACAGGAGGTCATGTGACTGCTTCTATGTACAGCGCTGTGGTATATGTCAGCGCTATATAATGTATAATAACAGTGTGTGAGTGTGGGGGAGACATTAGAGTGTGAGCTCTGAGGGACAGGAGGTCATGTGACTGCTTCTATGTACAGCGCCGTGGTATATGTCGGCGCTATACTGCTTGTTCCAGCTCAATCACTGGGCCACAGAGCTTGCGCTCTATTTCTGGATATCAGCCGCGCCCGGCGCTCTATTCCCTCAACACTTCCCTTTTAGATCAAGAAGCACGATGAGGCGCGATTGGCGCTCGTTAATCCCGATGACCATCGATCGGCGGCGGCGGTTGTTGCGCACTCCCCCGCGAGCGCCAGAGAGCGCGGCCAGGTTCCGCGACAATGCTCCGGACGCGATCGATTCGTCCTTTGCGAGCGCTGTAAATTCTTATTAGATCTGAATGTGTAAATCAATCGCAGTGGCGGATGGAAATCAAACGGCGATTAGAAACGCCGCGCCACCCGGGAATAAAATGCCGGAAAGTTCTACTGGAGCGCGGCGGATGGCGGGAGCGGGGAAACCGATCTGATTGGAGGAGTGTGTGACGTAAAATAGAGAGACAGAAAGAAGGAAAGAGAGAAAGCGAGGGGGGTGAATAGCATTGCAGATAAAGAAAGAGAAATAAGGAGAGAATGAAAGAAATAGAGAGAGGGAAAGAGGACAGAAAGCGAGAAAGTTGAATAGGACTGCAGAGAAAAAAGGAGAGAGAAAGAAAGAACAGATTAAAGAAAGAATGAAATAGAGAGAGAAAGATAGAAGGACAGATAGAACATGAGAAAGCTGGATAGGATTACAGAGAGAGAAAGAAAAAAAAGAAAGAGAATGAAAGAAATATAGAGAAAGACGGTAAGACATGATAAAGGTGAATAGGATTGCAGAGAAAGAAAGAGAGAGAGATAAAGAAAGGAGGAAAGAAATAGAGAAAGAAAGAGAGTGAGTGAGAGAGAAATAAGGAAAGTGGAAGAAAGAGTTTAGTTTTGGATGGTGCTCCCATTCAGAGGCTGCTATGGGACCCTGGACACACTCACACACATTATATAGCACTGACATATACCACAGCGCTGTACATAGAAGCAGTCACATGACCTCCTGTCCCTCAGAGCTCACACTCTAATGTCTCCCCCACACTCACACACTGTTATTATACATTATATAGCGCTGACATATACCACAGCGCTGTACATAGAAGCAGTCACATGACCTCCTGTCCCTCAGAGCTCACACTCTAATGTCTCCCCCACACTCACACACTGTTATTATACATTTATATAGCGCTGACATCTACCACAGCGCTGTACATAGAAGCAGTCACATGACCTCCTGTCCCTCAGAGCTCACACTCTAATGTCTCCCCCGCACTCACATACTGTTATTATACATTATATAGCGCTAACATATACCACAGCGCTGTACATAGAAGCAGTCACATGACCTCCTGTCCCTCAGAGCTCACACTCTAATGTCTCCCCCGCACTCACACACTGTTATTATACATTATATAGCGCTAACATATACCACAGCGCTGTACATAGAAGCAGTCACATGACTTCCTGTCCCTCAGAGCTCACACTCTAATGTCTGTAGGGCTCCTAGTTATCCTGACATGTGATGGGAATGATGGCCCCGCCCCCGCGTGCGCCCTAACGAGCAGCGAGATGTGAAATATTCATTTCTGATTATTATTCAGCGAAACAAAACGAATAAATAAATAAATAATTTCCTTGTTCCGAGTCGGTGATTCATTTGCGGGAAATGCGACAATTCCGCATTCAGGAAACGCAATCTGTCATCTCTGTTGACGGTTATTCGCCGCTCGCCAGGCGCGGTATTTCCTCCGCATGGCGGACACTTTGCGCCCGGCTGCGCCTTTCGTTAGGAAGGAGATTTATTCCGAGTCTCCGACACGTTTGTGGCATTTTCATGGAGGAATCAGCTGACATTTAATCACGACTCCGAATTGAGGAAAAGTTCAGCCCCGCCCCCCTCGCGTTCGCGCCCGCAAATCCGATATGTAAATCTCACTTTCAAATACCGTTCGGCTCACAAACACAATTTATCTTTTTGTTCCCGGACTTCGATATCAAGAATCGGGATGCCCTGGGGACCTGGACCTAAACAGGGGATAATTAAAAACCTGAATTTTGGAGCAAAACCCGGGACTTTGACTATACCAGATTTTGCCGCTCTGTGCCCCCTGGGCATCCATCTTTGGGACGCCCCGCTGTGTGTAGCATAGAGCGCCAGACGCTGTGTGATTAAAGTCTGTTATTGAACACATATCCACCAGTAACAAAGCGAAAACACATGGAATGACATTGTTATAACACTGTGACATTAACACTTTAGTGCCAGACCTGTAATGACAATTCTGCATAAAAATATAAAAAGTCCAAAAAATGTATAAAAGTGTTTGTCTGCAGCCAGGAGACGCCACACAATGATTGGAGCAAAAAATGAAAAAACACGCTGTTTATACACAAATAAAGAAGCCCCATTGAAATGTATGGGAGAGCGACACTGAGCGAAAGGTAATACCTGGCTCTCCTGATCCTAGAGCGCCGGCGCTATACGCTGACCTGCCTGTAATAATACATGTGACGCTACATGACGCTGTTAGAGGCGCTATACGCTGACCTGCCTGTAATAATACATGTGACACTACATGGCGCTGTTAGAGGCGCTATACACTGACCTGCCTGTAATAATACATGTGACGCTACATGGCGCTGTTAGAGGCGCTATACACTGACCTGCCTGTAATAATACATGTGACACTACATGGCGCTGTTAGAGGCGCTATACACTGAGCCGCCTGTAATAATACATGTGACACTACATGGCGCTGTTAGAGGTGCTATACACTGACCTGCCTGTAATAATACATGTGACGCTACATGACGCTGTTAGAGGCGCTATACGCTGACCTGCCTGTAATAATACATGTGACACTACATGGCGCTGTTAGAGGCGCTATACACTGACCTGCCTGTAATAATACATGTGACGCTACATGGCGCTGTTAGAGGTGCTATACGCTGACCTGCCTGTAATAATACATGTGACGCTACATGGCGCTGTTAGAGGTGCTATACGCTGACCTGCCTGTAATAATACATGTGACGCTACATGGCGCTGTTAGAGGTGCTATACACTGACCTGCCTGTAATAATACATGTGACGCTACATGGCGCTATTAGAGGTGCTATACACTGACCTGCCTGTAATAATACATGTGACGCTACATGGCGCTGTTAGAGGTGCTATACACTGACCTGCCTGTAATAATACATGTGACGCTACATGACGCTGTTAGAGGCGCTATACACTGACCTGCCTGTAATAATACATGTGACGCTACATGGCGCTGTTAGAGGCGCTATACACTGACCTGCCTGTAATAATACATGTGACACTACATGGTGCTGTTAGAGGCGCTATACACTGACCTGCCTGTAATAATACATGTGACGCTACATGGCGCTGTTAGAGGTGCTATACACTGACCTGCCTGTAATAATACATGTGACACTACATGGCGCTGTTAGAGGCGCTATACACTGAGCTGCCTGTAATAATACATGTGACGCTACATGACGCTGTTAGAGGCGCTATACACTGACCTGCCTGTAATAATACATGTGACGCTACATGGCGCTGTTAGAGGCGCTATACACTGAGCTGCCTGTAATAATACATGTGACGCTACATGACGCTGTTAGAGGTGCTATACACTGACCTGCCTGTAATAATACATGTGACGCTACATGACGCTGTTAGAGGTGCTATACACTGACCTGCCTGTAATAATACATGTGACGCTACATGGCGCTGTTAGAGGTGCTATACACTGACCTGCCTGTAATAATACATGTGACGCTACATGGCGCTGTTAGAGGTGCTATACGCTGACCTGGTAATGGTATTTAAGAGACACAGAGCTAAATTTTCTTAAAATAGAATGATGCACTCCCAAGCTTCATGCACATCTAATATCCTCCACCAGTGACACCAAACTCTTACCAGAACGTTGAATAATAAGCGCTTTCAAATAGATGGAATCATTCTTTGGTTTCCATAATGCCACTTGGTGTAAACTCCTTAATCGACTCCAAGATGCAACAGGATCTAATCAATAGGGGCTTTCAACCAAATCCAAGTCATACACCCAATTCAGAGTGCAGAGAGACATAAATGGAAAAAGAAGGAAGAAATCTAGTGCAACACCGCTGGTTCAATTAAAAACAGGTGCTTTAATGTATGACAGAAAACTTTTCTGTCATACATTAAAGCACCTGTTTTTAATTGAACCAGCGGTGTTGCACTAGATTTCTTCCTTCTTTTTCCATTTATGTCTCTCTGCACTCTGAATTGGGTGTATGACTTGGATTTGGTTGAAAGCCCCTATTGATTAGATCCTGTTGCATCTTGGAGTCGATTAAGGAGTTTACACCAAGTGGCATTATGGAAACCAAAGAATGATTCCATCTATTTGAAAGCGCTTATTATTCAACGTTCTGGTAAGAGTTTGGTGTCACTGGTGGAGGATATTAGATGTGCATGAAGCTTGGGAGTGCATCATTCTATTTTAAGAAAATTTAGCTCTGTGTCTCTTAAATACCATTTGCATATCTGGACTTTCTATTGGACTGGAGTCTTGGCACGTTGAGCTTTTGAACTTTTTTCAATTTTAGCGCGGTATTGGTTATGAAACATTGTTTCTCCTCTGTATATATACGCTGACCTGCCTGTAATAATACATGTGACGCTACATGGCGCTGTTAGAGGTGCTATACGCTGACCTGCCTGTAATAATACATGTGACGCTACATGGCGCTGTTAGAGGTGCTATACACTGACCTGCCTGTATTAATACATGTGACGCTACATGGCGCTGTTAGAGGTGCTATACACTGACCTGCCTGTAATACATGTGACGCTACATGACGCTGTTAGAGGCGCTATACACTGACCTGCCTGTAATAATACATGTGACACTACATGACACTGTTAGAGGCGCTATACACTGACCTGCCTGTAATAATACATGTGACACTACATGCTGCTATTCGAGGCGCTCACCAGATTGACTTTCATATATATGGTTTTCACATGTTCTGTATGTTTCTACTTCTGTCTGTAATTACTACTTTGTACAGCGCTACGGAAGATGTTGGCGCTATATAAATAAACAACAATAATAATAACATACTGCGCCTGGCGTTCACCTGACGCTACGTGGTACTACGTGGCCTTAGCGTTTCTTAAATAGTCTTCTTAAATATTAATAAAATTAAATAATACATTATTAATAATAAATAATAAAATTATTAATAATACTAATAATAATATAACAACAACAATGCATTAATAATATAATAATTATATAAATACTACTACTAATAATAATAATTAGTATTATAATAATAATAATAATAAATAATAATACAACTATTAATACTACTACTACTGCTACTACTAAGAATAATAATAATAATGCAATAATAATATAATAATTATAATAATACTTAGTATAATAATAATAAAAAATAATAACATGAAATAGTCTTCTTAAATAACCCCCTAAATGATATAATGATATTTGCACGACTCAAATTATCCCCCATACGGCACTGACGGGCAGATGAATCAGGCCACAGACGGGCAGATGAATCAGGCCACTGACGGGCAGATGAATCAGGCCACAGACGGGCAGATGAATCAGGCCACTGACGGGCAGATGAATCAGGCCACAGACGGGCAGATGAATCAGGCCACTGACGGGCAGATGAATCAGGCCACTGACGGGCAGATGAATCAGGCCACAGACGGGCAGATGAATCAGGCCACTGACGGGCAGATGAATCAGGCCGCTGACGGGCAGATGAATCAAGCCACAGACGGGCAGATGAATCAGGCCACTGACGGGCAGATGAATCAGGCCACTGACGGGCAGATGAATCAAGCCACAGACGGGCAGATGAATCAGGCCACTGACGGGCAGATGAATCAGGCCACTGACGGGCAGATGAATCAGGCCACTGACGGGCAGATGAATCAGGCCACGGACGGGCAGATGAATCAGGCCACAGACGGGCAGATGAATCAGGCCACAGACGGGCAGATGAATCAGGCCACAGACGGGCAGATGAATCAGGCCACAGACGGGCAGATGAATCAGGCCGCTGACGTAAGAGATGAAACAATCATTTAAAGTGCTCCGCAGAGGATTCGATTAATTGAACTGGAAAAAAAGGATTAAAGAGGATTCAAGTGTGATGGATCGTCATCGAGATTGTCTCATCATCAGACGAAACGTGCGCTGCTTCCTCGTTTAGAAGACGTGGAGGCCGATTTATCACTAACGGTGGCTACTAGCGCCTCAGCCGCAATGCCGTCCACAGGCAGATGGCGCTGTTAGTGTCTGGCGCTGTAGACTGCCCATGGCGCTGTGTTTTGTTTCAGGCTGATTCATTACTAATGCCAGGTAGCGACAGATGAGCATCTGTAGGGCGGATTTCAGAGCGCCCGCTAGTAGTCGCTGTGCTCGGCCATGGATTATTGTTTCAGAGCGCCTCAGTCGCTGTCCGGCATTGATTAATATGATGTGTGAGTCACAGTACTACGCTGCAAGGGAGCGAACGGTAGCGCCAGCTCAGTGCGACCGACTCCCACCACATTCATCAAAAAAACAGCCTCACACAGCGCAGGCGCTCAAAATCGGGTTGTTGTAGCCCAGAGCGCCAGAGGCTGTGTGATTAAAGTCTGTTAATGAACATGTATCCACCAGTAACAAAGCGAAAACATATGGAATGACATTGTAACAACATTGTAACATGACACTTTAATACCAGACATGTCAGGACAATTCTGCATAAAAATATTATTCATCCAAATAGTTTTTAAGAATGTTATTTTCTTGCCCAGGAAACATGTCAGAAGTTTAGAGATTTTTTTTAGGAAAAAAAAAAATTGGGATGAGGAAAGGGATTTAAGGATGGGCTGGGGTTCCTTGGCTTGTGGGTACAGTGGGGCTATAGCATTGGGGGCTGGGGTTCCTTGGCTTGTGGGTACAGTGGGGCTATAGCATTGGGGGCTGGGGTTCCTTGGCGTGTGGGTACAGTGGGGCTATAGCATTGGGGGCTGGGGTTCCTTGGCTTGTGGGTACAGTGGGGCTATAGCATTGGGGGCTGGGGTTCCCTGGTTTGTGGGTACAGTTGGGCTATAGCATTGGGGGCTGGGGTTCCTTGGCTTGTGGGTACAGTGGGGCTATAGCATTGGGGGCTGAGGTTCCTTGGCTTGTGGGTACAGTGGGGCTATAGCATTGGGGGCTGGGGTTCCTTGGCTTGTGGGTACAGTGGGGCTATAGCATTGGGGGCTGGGGTTCCTTGGTGTGTGGGTACAGTGGGGCTACAGCATTGGGGGCTGGGGTTCCTTGGCTTGTGGGTACAGTGGGGCTATAGCATTGGGGGCTGGGGTTCCCTGGTTTGTGGGTACAGTGGGGCTATAGCATTGGGGGCTGGGGTTCCTTGGCTTGTGGGTACAGTGGGGCTATAGCATTGGAGGCTGGGGTTCCTTGGCTTGTGGGTACAGTGGGGCTATAGCATTGGGGGCTGGGGTTCCTTGGCTTGTGGGTACAGTGGGGCTATAGCATTGGGGGCTGGGGTTCCTTGGCTTGTGGGTACAGTGGGGCTATAGCATTGGGGGCTGGGGTTCCTTGGCTTGTGGGTACAGTGGGGCTATAGCATTGGGGGCTGGGGTTCCCTGGCTTGTGGGTACAGTGGGGCTATAGCATTGGGGGCTGGGGTTCCTTGGCTTGTGGGTACAGTGGGGCTATAGCATTGGAGGCTGGGGTTCCTTGGCTTGTGGGTACAGTGGGGCTATAGCATTGGGGGCTGGGGTTCCTTGGCTTGTGGGTACAGTGGGGCTATAGCATTGGGGGCTGGGGTTCCTTGGCTTGTGGGTACAGTGGGGCTATAGCATTGGGGGCTGGGGTTCCTTGGCTTGTGGGTACAGTGGGGCTATAGCATTGGGGGCTGGGGTTCCTTGGCTTGTGGGTACAGTGGGGCTATAGCATTGGAGGCTGGGGTTCCTTGGCTTGTGGGTACAGTGGGGCTATAGCATTGGGGGCTGGGGTTCCTTGGCTTGTGGGTACAGTGGGGCTATAGCATTGGGGGCTGGGGTTCCTTGGCTTGTGGGTACAGTGGGGCTATAGCATTGGAGGCTGGGGTTCCTTGGCTTGTGGGTACAGTGGGGCTATAGCATTGGGGGCTGGGGTTCCTTGGCTTGTGGGTACAGTGGGGCTATAGCATTGGAGGCTGGGGTTCCTTGGCTTGTGGGTACAGTGGGGCTATAGCATTGGGGGCTGGGGTTCCTTGGCTTGTGGGTACAGTGGGGCTATAGCATTGGGGGCTGGGGTTCCTTGGCTTGTGGGTACAGTGGGGCTATAGCATTGGAGGCTGGGGTTCCTTGGCTTGTGGGTACAGTGGGGCTATAGCATTGGGGGCTGGGGTTCCTTGGCTTGTGGGTACAGTGGGGCTATAGCATTGGGGGCTGGGGTTCCTTGGCTTGTGGGTACAGTGGGGCTATAGCATTGGGGGCTGGGGTTCCTTGGCTTGTGGGTACAGTGGGGCTATAGCATTGGGGGCTGGGGTTCCCTGGCTTGTGGGTACAGTGGGGCTATAGCATTGGGGGCTGGGGTTCCTTGGCTTGTGGGTACAGTGGGGCTATAGCATTGGGGGCTGGGGTTCCCTGGCTTGTGGGTACAGTGGGGCTATAGCATTGGGGGCTGGGGTTCCCTGGCTTGTGGGTACAGTGGGGCTATAGCATTGGGGGCTGGGGTTCCTTGGCTTGTGGGTACAGTGGGGCTATAGCATTGGGGGCTGGGGTTCCTTGGCTTGTGGGTACAGTGGGGCTATAGCATTGGGGGCTGGGGTTCCTTGGCTTGTGGGTACAGTGGGGCTATAGCATTGGGGGCTGGGGTTCCTTGGCGTGTGGGTACAGTGGGGCTATAGCATTGGGGGCTGGGGTTCCTTGGCTTGTGGGTACAGTGGGGCTATAGCATTGGGGGCTGGGGTTCCCTGGTTTGTGGGTACAGTTGGGCTATAGCATTGGGGGCTGGGGTTCCTTGGCTTGTGGGTACAGTGGGGCTATAGCATTGGGGGCTGAGGTTCCTTGGCTTGTGGGTACAGTGGGGCTATAGCATTGGGGGCTGGGGTTCCTTGGCTTGTGGGTACAGTGGGGCTATAGCATTGGGGGCTGGGGTTCCTTGGTGTGTGGGTACAGTGGGGCTACAGCATTGGGGGCTGGGGTTCCTTGGCTTGTGGGTACAGTGGGGCTATAGCATTGGGGGCTGGGGTTCCCTGGTTTGTGGGTACAGTGGGGCTATAGCATTGGGGGCTGGGGTTCCTTGGCTTGTGGGTACAGTGGGGCTATAGCATTGGAGGCTGGGGTTCCTTGGCTTGTGGGTACAGTGGGGCTATAGCATTGGGGGCTGGGGTTCCTTGGCTTGTGGGTACAGTGGGGCTATAGCATTGGGGGCTGGGGTTCCTTGGCTTGTGGGTACAGTGGGGCTATAGCATTGGGGGCTGGGGTTCCTTGGCTTGTGGGTACAGTGGGGCTATAGCATTGGGGGCTGGGGTTCCCTGGCTTGTGGGTACAGTGGGGCTATAGCATTGGGGGCTGGGGTTCCTTGGCTTGTGGGTACAGTGGGGCTATAGCATTGGAGGCTGGGGTTCCTTGGCTTGTGGGTACAGTGGGGCTATAGCATTGGGGGCTGGGGTTCCTTGGCTTGTGGGTACAGTGGGGCTATAGCATTGGGGGCTGGGGTTCCTTGGCTTGTGGGTACAGTGGGGCTATAGCATTGGGGGCTGGGGTTCCTTGGCTTGTGGGTACAGTGGGGCTATAGCATTGGGGGCTGGGGTTCCTTGGCTTGTGGGTACAGTGGGGCTATAGCATTGGAGGCTGGGGTTCCTTGGCTTGTGGGTACAGTGGGGCTATAGCATTGGGGGCTGGGGTTCCTTGGCTTGTGGGTACAGTGGGGCTATAGCATTGGGGGCTGGGGTTCCTTGGCTTGTGGGTACAGTGGGGCTATAGCATTGGAGGCTGGGGTTCCTTGGCTTGTGGGTACAGTGGGGCTATAGCATTGGGGGCTGGGGTTCCTTGGCTTGTGGGTACAGTGGGGCTATAGCATTGGAGGCTGGGGTTCCTTGGCTTGTGGGTACAGTGGGGCTATAGCATTGGGGGCTGGGGTTCCTTGGCTTGTGGGTACAGTGGGGCTATAGCATTGGGGGCTGGGGTTCCTTGGCTTGTGGGTACAGTGGGGCTATAGCATTGGAGGCTGGGGTTCCTTGGCTTGTGGGTACAGTGGGGCTATAGCATTGGGGGCTGGGGTTCCTTGGCTTGTGGGTACAGTGGGGCTATAGCATTGGGGGCTGGGGTTCCTTGGCTTGTGGGTACAGTGGGGCTATAGCATTGGGGGCTGGGGTTCCTTGGCTTGTGGGTACAGTGGGGCTATAGCATTGGGGGCTGGGGTTCCCTGGCTTGTGGGTACAGTGGGGCTATAGCATTGGGGGCTGGGGTTCCTTGGCTTGTGGGTACAGTGGGGCTATAGCATTGGGGGCTGGGGTTCCCTGGCTTGTGGGTACAGTGGGGCTATAGCATTGGGGGCTGGGGTTCCCTGGCTTGTGGGTACAGTGGGGCTATAGCATTGGGGGCTGGGGTTCCTTGGCTTGTGGGTACAGTGGGGCTATAGCATTGGGGGCTGGGGTTCCTTGGCTTGTGGGTACAGTGGGGCTATAGCATTGGGGGCTGGGGTTCCCTGGCTTGTGGGTACAGTGGGGCTATAGCATTGGGGGCTGGGGTTCCTTGGCTTGTGGGTACAGTGGGGCTATAGCATTGGGGGCTGGGGTTCCTTGGCTTGTGGGTACAGTGGGGCTATAGCATTGGGGGCTGGGGATCCCTGGCTTGTGGGTACAGTGGGGCTATAGCATTGGGGGCTGGGGTTCCTTGGCTTGTGGGTACAGTGGGGCTATAGCATTGGGGGCTGGGGTTCCTTGGCTTGTGGGTACAGTGGGGCTATAGCATTGGAGGCTGGGGTTCCTTGGCTTGTGGGTACAGTGGGGCTATAGCATTGGGAGCTGGGGTTCCTTGGCTTGTGGGTACAGTGGGGCTATAGCATTGGAGGCTGGGGTTCCTTGGCTTGTGGGTACAGTGGGGCTATAGCATTGGGGGCTGGGGTTCCTTGGCTTGTGGGTACAGTGGGGCTATAGCATTGGGGGCTGGGGTTCCTTGGCTTGTGGGTAAAGTGGGGCTATAGCATTGGGGGCTGGGGTTCCTTGGCTTGTGGGTACAGTGGGGCTATAGCATTGGGGGCTGGGGTTCCTTGGCTTGTGGGTACAGTGGGGCTATAGCATTGGGGGCTGGGGTTCCTTGGCTTGTGGGTACAGTGGGGCTATAGCATTGGGGGCTGGGGTTCCTTGGCTTGTGGGTACAGTGGGGCTATAGCATTGGGGGCTGGGGTTCCCTGGCTTGTGGGTACAGTGGGGCTATAGCATTGGGGGCTGGGGTTCCTTGGCTTGTGGGTACAGTGGGGCTATAGCATTGGGGGCTGGGGTTCCCTGGCTTGTGGGTACAGTGGGGCTATAGCATTGGGGGCTGGGGTTCCCTGGCTTGTGGGTACAGTGGAGCTATAGCATTGGGGGCTGGGGTTCCTTGGCTTGTGGGTACAGTGGGGCTATAGCATTGGGGGCTGGGGTTCCTTGGCTTGTGGGTACAGTGGGGCTATAGCATTGGGGGCTGGGGTTCCTTGGCTTGTGGGTACAGTGGGGCTATAGCATTGGGGGCTGGGGTTCCCTGGCTTGTGGGTACAGTGGGGCTATAGCATTGGGGGCTGGGGTTCCTTGGCTTGTGGGTACAGTGGGGCTATAGCATTGGGGGCTGGGGTTCCTTGGCTTGTGGGTACAGTGGGGCTATAGCATTGGGGGCTGGGGATCCCTGGCTTGTGGGTACAGTGGGGCTATAGCATTGGGGGCTGGGGTTCCTTGGCTTGTGGGTACAGTGGGGCTATAGCATTGGGGGATGGGGTTCCTTGGCTTGTGGGTACAGTGGGGCTATAGCATTGGAGGCTGGGGTTCCTTGGCTTGTGGGTACAGTGGGGCTATAGCATTGGGGGCTGGGGTTCCTTGGCTTGTGGGTACAGTGGGGCTATAGCATTGGAGGCTGGGGTTCCTTGGCTTGTGGGTACAGTGGGGCTATAGCATTGGAGGCTGGGGTTCCTTGGCTTGTGGGTACAGTGGGGCTATAGCATTGGGGGCTGGGGTTCCTTGGCTTGTGGGTACAGTGGGGCTATAGCATTGGGGGGCTGGGGTTCCTTGGCTTGTGGGTACAGTGGGGTTATAGCATTGGAGGCTGGGGTTCCTTGGCTTGTGGGTACAGTGGGGCTATAGCATTGGGGGCTGGGGTTCCTTGGCTTGTGGGTACAGTGGGGCTATAGCATTGGGGGCTGGGGTTCCTTGGCTTGTGGGTACAGTGGGGTTATAGCATTGGAGGCTGGGGTTTCTTTGGCTTGTGGGTACAGTGGGGCTATAGCATTGGGGGCTGGGGTTCCTTGGCTTGTGGGTACAGTGGGGCTATAGCATTGGGGGCTGGGGTTCCTTGGCTTGTGGGTACAGTGGGGCTATAGCATTGGGGGCTGGGGTTCCTTGGCTTGTGGGTACAGTGGGGCTATAGCATTGGGGGCTGGGGTTCCCTGGCTTGTGGGTACAGTGGGGCTATAGCATTGGGGGCTGGGGTTCCTTGGCTTGTGGGTACAGTGGGGCTATAGCATTGGGGGCTGGGGTTCCCTGGCTTGTGGGTACAGTGGGGCTATAGCATTGGGGGCTGGGGTTCCCTGGCTTGTGGGTACAGTGGGGCTATAGCATTGGGGGCTGGGGTTCCTTGGCATGTGGGTACAGTGGGGCTATAGCATTGGGGGCTGGGGTTCCTTGGCTTGTGGGTACAGTGGGGCTATAGCATTGGGGGCTGGGGTTCCTTGGCTTGTGGGTACAGTGGGGCTATAGCATTGGGGGCTGGGGTTCCCTGGCTTGTGGGTACAGTGGGGCTATAGCATTGGGGGCTGGGGTTCCTTGGCTTGTGGGTACAGTGGGGCTATAGCATTGGGGGCTGGGGTTCCTTGGCTTGTGGGTACAGTGGGGCTATAGCATTGGGGGCTGGGGATCCCTGGCTTGTGGGTACAGTGGGGCTATAGCATTGGGGGCTGGGGTTCCTTGGCTTGTGGGTACAGTGGGGCTATAGCATTGGGGGATGGGGTTCCTTGGCTTGTGGGTACAGTGGGGCTATAGCATTGGGGGCTGGGGTTCCTTGGCTTGTGGGTACAGTGGGGCTATAGCATTGGGGGCTGGGGTTCCTTGGCTTGTGGGTACAGTGGGGCTATAGCATTGGGGGCTGGGGTTCCTTGGCTTGTGGGTACAGTGGGGCTATAGTATTGGGGGCTGGGGTTCCCTGGCTTGTGGGTACAGTGGGGCTATAGCATTGGGGGCTGGGGTTCCTTGGCTTGTGGGTACAGTGGGGCTATAGCATTGGAGGCTGGGGTTCCTTGGCTTGTGGGTACAGTGGGGCTATAGCATTGGGGGCTGGGGTTCCTTGGCTTGTGGGTACAGTGGGGCTATAGCATTGGGGGCTGGGGTTCCTTGGCTTGTGGGTACAGTGGGGCTATAGCATTGGAGGCTGGGGTTCCTTGGCTTGTGGGTACAGTGGGGCTATAGCATTGGGGGCTGGGGTTCCTTGGCTTGTGGGTACAGTGGGGCTATAGCATTGGGGGCTGGGGTTCCTTGGCTTGTGGGTACAGTGGGGCTATAGCATTGGAGGCTGGGGTTCCTTGGCTTGTGGGTACAGTGGGGCTATAGCATTGGGGGCTGGGGTTCCTTGGCTTGTGGGTACAGTGGGGCTATAGCATTGGGGGCTGGGGTTCCTTGGCTTGTGGGTACAGTGGGGCTATAGCATTGGGGGCTGGGGTTCCTTGGATTGTGGGTACAGTGGGGCTATAGCATTGGGGGCTGGGGTTCCCTGGCTTGTGGGTACAGTGGGGCTATAGCATTGGGGGCTGGGGTTCCTTGGCTTGTGGGTACAGTGGGGCTATAGCATTGGGGGCTGGGGTTCCCTGGCTTGTGGGTACAGTGGGGCTATAGCATTGGGGGCTGGGGTTCCCTGGCTTGTGGGTACAGTGGGGCTATAGCATTGGGGGCTGGGGTTCCTTGGCTTGTGGGTACAGTGGGGCTATAGCATTGGGGGCTGGGGTTCCTTGGCTTGTGGGTACAGTGGGGCTATAGCATTGGGGGCTGGGGTTCCTTGGCTTGTGGGTACAGTGGGGCTATAGCATTGGGGGCTGGGGTTCCCTGGCTTGTGGGTACAGTGGGGCTATAGCATTGGGGGCTGGGGTTCCTTGGCTTGTGGGTACAGTGGGGCTATAGCATTGGGGGCTGGGGTTCCTTGGCTTGTGGGTACAGTGGGGCTATAGCATTGGGGGCTGGGGATCCCTGGCTTGTGGGTACAGTGGGGCTATAGCATTGGGGGCTGGGGTTCCTTGGCTTGTGGGTACAGTGGGGCTATAGCATTGGGGGCTGGGGTTCCTTGGCTTGTGGGTACAGTGGGGCTATAGCATTGGAGGCTGGGGTTCCTTGGCTTGTGGGTACAGTGGGGCTATAGCATTGGGAGCTGGGGTTCCTTGGCTTGTGGGTACAGTGGGGCTATAGCATTGGAGGCTGGGGTTCCTTGGCTTGTGGGTACAGTGGGCCTATAGCATTGGGGGCTGGGGTTCCTTGGCTTGTGGGTACAGTGGGGCTATAGCATTGGGGGCTGGGGTTCCTTGGCTTGTGGGTAAAGTGGGGCTATAGCATTGGGGGCTGGGGTTCCCTGGCTTGTGGGTACAGTGGGGCTATAGCATTGGGGGCTGGGGTTCCTTGGCTTGTGGGTACAGTGGGGCTATAGCATTGGGGGCTGGGGTTCCTTGGCTTGTGGGTACAGTGGGGCTATAGCATTGGGGGCTGGGGTTCCTTGGCTTGTGGGTACAGTGGGGCTATAGCATTGGGGGCTGGGGTTCCCTGGCTTGTGGGTACAGTGGGGCTATAGCATTGGGGGCTGGGGTTCCTTGGCTTGTGGGTACAGTGGGGCTATAGCATTGGGGGCTGGGGTTCCCTGGCTTGTGGGTACAGTGGGGCTATAGCATTGGGGGCTGGGGTTCCCTGGCTTGTGGGTACAGTGGAGCTATAGCATTGGGGGCTGGGGTTCCTTGGCTTGTGGGTACAGTGGGGCTATAGCATTGGGGGCTGGGGTTCCTTGGCTTGTGGGTACAGTGGGGCTATAGCATTGGGGGCTGGGGTTCCTTGGCTTGTGGGTACAGTGGGGCTATAGCATTGGGGGCTGGGGTTCCCTGGCTTGTGGGTACAGTGGGGCTATAGCATTGGGGGCTGGGGTTCCTTGGCTTGTGGGTACAGTGGGGCTATAGCATTGGGGGCTGGGGTTCCTTGGCTTGTGGGTACAGTGGGGCTATAGCATTGGGGGCTGGGGATCCCTGGCTTGTGGGTACAGTGGGGCTATAGCATTGGGGGCTGGGGTTCCTTGGCTTGTGGGTACAGTGGGGCTATAGCATTGGGGGAAGGGGTTCCTTGGCTTGTGGGTACAGTGGGGCTATAGCATTGGAGGCTGGGGTTCCTTGGCTTGTGGGTACAGTGGGGCTATAGCATTGGGGGCTGGGGTTCCTTGGCTTGTGGGTACAGTGGGGCTATAGCATTGGGGGCTGGGGTTCCTTGGCTTGTGGGTACAGTGGGGCTATAGCATTGGAGGCTGGGGTTCCTTGGCTTGTGGGTACAGTGGGGCTATAGCATTGGGGGCTGGGGTTCCTTGGCTTGTGGGTACAGTGGGGCTATAGCATTGGGGCTGGGGTTCCTTGGCTTGTGGGTACAGTGGGGTTATAGCATTGGAGGCTGGGGTTCCTTGGCTTGTGGGTACAGTGGGGCTATAGCATTGGGGGCTGGGGTTCCTTGGCTTGTGAGTACAGTGGGGCTATAGCATTGGGGGCTGGGGTTCCTTGGCTTGTGGGTACAGTGGGGCTATAGCATTGGGGGCTGGGGTTCCTTGGCTTGTGGGTACAGTGGGGCTATAGCATTGGGGGCTGGGGTTCCCTGGCTTGTGGGTACAGTGGGGCTATAGCATTGGGGGCTGGGGTTCCTTGGCTTGTGGGTACAGTGGGGCTATAGCATTGGGGGCTGGGGTTCCCTGGCTTGTGGGTACAGTGGGGCTATAGCATTGGGGGCTGGGGTTCCCTGGCTTGTGGGTACAGTGGGGCTATAGCATTGGGGGCTGGGGTTCCTTGGCTTGTGGGTACAGTGGGGCTATAGCATTGGGGGCTGGGGTTCCTTGGCTTGTGGGTACAGTGGGGCTATAGCATTGGGGGCTGGGGTTCCTTGGCTTGTGGGTACAGTGGGGCTATAGCATTGGGGGCTGGGGTTCCCTGGCTTGTGGGTACAGTGGGGCTATAGCATTGGGGGCTGGGGTTCCTTGGCTTGTGGGTACAGTGGGGCTATAGCATTGGGGGCTGGGGTTCCTTGGCTTGTGGGTACAGTGGGGCTATAGCATTGGGGGCTGGGGATCCCTGGCTTGTGGGTACAGTGGGGCTATAGCATTGGGGGCTGGGGTTCCTTGGCTTGTGGGTACAGTGGGGCTATAGCATTGGGGGATGGGGTTCCTTGGCTTGTGGGTACAGTGGGGCTATAGCATTGGGGGCTGGGGTTCCTTGGCTTGTGGGTACAGTGGGGCTATAGCATTGGGGGCTGGGGTTCCTTGGCTTGTGGGTACAGTGGGGCTATAGCATTGGGGGCTGGGGTTCCCTGGCTTGTGGGTACAGTGGGGCTATAGCATTGGGGGCTGGGGTTCCTTGGCTTGTGGGTACAGTGGGGCTATAGCATTGGGGGCTGGGGTTCCTTGGCTTGTGGGTACAGTGGGGCTATAGCATTGGGGGCTGCGGATCCCTGGCTTGTGGGTACAGTGGGGCTATAGCATTGGGGGCTGGGGTTCCTTGGCTTGTGGGTACAGTGGGGCTATAGCATTGGGGGCTGGGGTTCCTTGGCTTGTGGGTACAGTGGGGCTATAGCATTGGGGGCTGGGGTTCCTTGGCTTGTGGGTACAGTGGGCCTATAGCATTGGGGGCTGGGGTTCCTTGGCTTGTGGGTACAGTGGGGCTATAGCATTGGGGGCTGGGGTTCCTTGGCTTGTGGGTACAGTGGGGCTATAGCATTGGGGGCTGGGGTTCCCTGGCTTGTGGGTACAGTGGGGCTATAGCATTGGGGGCTGGGGTTCCTTGGCTTGTGGGTACAGTGGGGCTATAGCATTAGGGGCTGGGGTTCCTTGGCTTGTGGGTACAGTGGGGCTATAGCATTGGGGGCTGTGGTTCCCTGGATTGTGGGTACAGTGGAGCTATAGCATTAGGGGCTGGGGTTCCTTGGCTTGTGGGTACAGTGGGGCTATAGCATTGGGGGCTGGGGTTCCCTGGATTGTGGGTACAGTGGGGCTATAGCATTGGGGGCTGGGGTTCCTTGGCCTGTGGGTGCAGTGGGGCTATAGCATTGGGGGCTGGGGTTCCCTGGCTTGTGGGTACAGTGGGGCTATAGCATTGGGGCCTGGGGTTCCCTGGCTTGTGGGTACAGTGGGGCTATAGCATTGGGGGCTGGGGTTCCCTGGCTTGTGGGTACAGTGGGGCTATAGCATTAGGGGCTGGGGTTCCTTGGCCTGTGGGTGCAGTGGGGCTATAGCATTGGGGGCTGGGGTTCCCTGGCTTGTGGGTACAGTGGGGCTATAGCATTAGGGGCTGGGGTTCCTTGGCTTGTGGGTACAGTGGGGCTATAGCATTAGGGGCTGGGGTTCCTTGGCTTGTGGGTACAGTGGGGCTATAGCATTAGGGGCTGGGGTTCCTTGGCTTGTGGGTACAGTGGGGCTATAGCATTGGGGGCTGGGGTTCCCTGGATTGTGGGTACAGTGGGGCTATAGCATTGGGGACTGGGGTTCCTTGGCTTGTGGGTACAGTGGGGCTATAGCATTGGGGACTGGGGTTCCCTGGCTTGTGGGTACAGGATCAGGAAAGGGATTTAAGGATCGTCCATAGAAATGTATGGGAGACGCCAGGTAGCGACAGGTAAGACGCGGCGCTCTGCAAGGCTGAACGCTGGCGCTGTACTCTGAGCCTGGGATAATGATGAATTGGACGCTACATGGCGCTGTTCCAGTCGCTCACCAGATTCAGCATCATAAATGTGTAATTGCTGCCGTGTCCGGCGTTCACCTGGCGCTACCAGAATAAGGCCCTGAGTGTCTGATGTGATGTGTAGGGAAAACAGATTATGAGAGGGACGCACGCCCCGGGGCCTCCACCAACCTCTACTAAGTGGCTGGTTGCCAGACAACTACCAATCAGTTACTTGGCTGGACTATTATTTTATACTGTATCTGGGGCCTCCACCAGACATAGGCCCTTATTAAAGAAGGGATAGCGTCAGGTAGTGGCTGGTTAATGACAGGTAGCGACAGGTAGCGACTGGTGAACGCCGGACACGGCAGCAATTACACATTTATCAAGCAGAATCTGTTTAGCGACTGGGATAGCGCCATGTAGCATCTGATTCATCATTTTCACAGCCTCAGCGAACAGTGCCAGCGTTCAGCCTTGCACAGCGCCAGGTATGACCTCTCGCTACCTGTCGCTCTCCCATACATTTCAATGGACGATCCTTTTCTTCTCTTTAAACATTTTTTTTTTTTTTTTTTCAAAAAAATCACAAATAATTCTGTGACCTCTCCTGGCATTGAATAAGCAGTTTTTTCATAATTTTTTTAATTTTTTTAAATATTTCCTCAGAAATGACATTACAGCTCTGCCATTAAAGTGTTCATGTTACAATGTAATTCCATATGTTTTCGCTTTGTTACTGGTGGATAGATGCTGATAAACAGGCTTTAATCACACCGCCTCCTGCGCTCTGGGCTACAGCGAAGCATTTTTGAGCGCCGGCGGTGTGTGTGGCTGTTTTATTGATGAATATGGTGTGAGTCGGTCGCAATGACCAGTCGCTATCATTCGCTCCTATACAGCATTGTACTTCTCATATAGCGACTCCCCACAGCGTATTCATCAATGATGCACAGCGACTGAGGCGCTCTGAACTAGCGAACCATGGGCGAGCACAGCGACTACTAGCGGGCGCTCTGAAATCCGCTCTACAGACGCTCAGCTGTCGCTACCTGCCGCTAATAATGAATCAGCCTCTCAGTCAAACCTACTACAATAGTGTAATATTGGTGCTGGCTAATAGGGGGCGGCCAACAATAGGTGTAGATAAGCTATATACCCAGTATAATATATATATATATATCTCCAGTATATACCCAGTATAGTGTGTGTGTGTGTGTGTGTGTGTGTGTGTGTGTGTGTATATATATATATATATCCAGAATAATAAATACCCAGAATAGAATATATATATATATATATATATATATATATATATATCCAGTATAGTGTGTGTATATATATATATATCCAGTATATTTAATATACTCCCTGTGAGGGAAAAAAATATTATGTGCAAAGCATTATTATTAAAGCAGTGAATCAATGATGACCAATGCGCTATTAAAGTGCCAAAGACGCAATATAAATAGCAAAGTGACTAGCGCAATATTTAAAGTGCAGTGGAAATGTGCAAAACGACTGAATAAAATGATATCACCAGATCAGTAGGGCAAATCAACAGAGCCAGGTCCCCTCACCAGTCACTCCTCACATCGACGCGTTGCGTGGTGTTTCCCCCACCACTTCGTCAGGATGTGTTAATTCCTATTGAGTGCGGCTTTCTTTAGGGGTAACTTTTGGGGCCTCCACCAGATTTTGTGCTCAGGGGCCTCCACCACACTTACTCCGACCCTGGCGGCCTCTTGATACATGGAGCACTACAAGGCGGTAAACATTTTTTTGCATCATAACTGTGACTTGCTGGTGGCGCTTATGAAAATAAAACACAGCTACGCGGCGCTAACGCTTCTTAAATAAACCCATCAAAGTGCTCCGCAGAGGATTCTATTAATTGAACCGGAAAAATTATTAAAGCAGATTCAAGTGTGACGGATCATCATCGAGATTGTCTCATCATCAGACGAAACGAGTGCCGCTTCCTCGTTTAGGAGACAAAGGGCCTTATTTATGATGAGGATCTGGTGGCCATTGCGCCAGTTTTGGAGCTTTTTCTTTATCAGCGCTGTGATTTGTACAGCCTGGCGCCGGATGCTGCCATTACTAACGCCAGGCATCAGCAGATAAGCATCTGTATAGCAGCGCTAAGAGCGACCGCTATTAGATGCTGTAAGCGGGTATCAGGCGCTGTAACAGAGCGCCTCAATCGCTGTATTAACCTGGCCAGCATTGATGAATGTGATGAGTGTTGGGCGCTCTAACACCAGTACAGCGCTGCAGGGAGCGAGAGGTAGCGCCAGCTCAGTGCGCCCGACACTTGGGGCTTCACACCATAATCAACAAAAAACACACACACAGCGTCGGCACTCTAAAGCTGGGCGCTGTAGCATAGAGCGACAGACGCTGTGTGATTATAGTCTGTTATTGAACACATATCCACCAGTAACAAAGCGAAAACACATGGAATGACATTGTTATAACACTGTGACATTAATACTTTAGTGCCAGACCTGTAATAATACATGTGACGCTACATGACGCTGTTAGAGGCGCTATACACTGACCTGACTGTAATAATACATGTGACGCTACATGGCGCTGTTAGACGTGCTATACACTGACCTGCCTGTAATAATACATGTGACGCTACATGACGCTGTTAGAGGCGCTATACACTGACCTGCCTGTAATAATACATGTGACGCTACATGGCGCTGTTAGAGGTGCTATACACTGACCTGCCTGTAATAATACATGTGACGCTACATGGCGCTGTTAGAGGCGCTATACACTGACCTGCCTGTAATAATACATGTGACGCTACATGGCGCTGTTAGAGGTGCTATACACTGACCTGCCTGTAATAATACATGTGACGCTACATGGCGCTGTTAGAGGTGCTATACACTGACCTGCCTGTAATAATACATGTGACGCTACATGGCGCTGTTAGAGGTGCTATACACTGACCTGCCTGTAATAATACATGTGACACTACATGACGCTGTTAGAGGCGCTATACACTGACCTGCCTGTAATAATACATGTGACGCTACATGGCGCTGTTAGAGGTGCTATACATTGACCTGCCTGTAATAATACATGTGACACTTCATGACGCTGTTAGAGGCGCTATACACTGAGCCGCCTGTAATAATACATGTGACGCTACATGGCGCTGTTAGAGGCGCTATACACTGAGCCGCCTGTAATAATACATGTGACGCTACATGACGCTGTTAGAGGCGCTATACATTGACCTGCCTGTAATAATACATGTGACGCTACATGACGCTGTTAGAGGCGCTATACACTGACCTGCCTGTAATAATAAATGTGACGCTACATGACGCTGTTAGAGGCGCTATACACTGACCTGCCTGTAATAATACATGTGACGCTACATGACGCTGTTAGAGGCGCTATACATTGACCTGCCTGTAATAATACATGTGACGCTACATGGCGCTGTTAGAGGCGCTATACACTGAGCCGCCTGTAATAATACATGTGACGCTACATGACGCTGTTAGAGGCGCTATACACTGACCTGCCTGTAATAATACATGTGACACTACATGACGCTGTTAGAGGCGCTATACACTGACCTGCCTGTAATAATACATGTGACACTACATGACGCTGTTAGAGGTGCTATACACTGACCTGCCTGTAATAATACATGTGACGCTACATGACGCTGTTAGAGGCGCTATACACTGACCTGCCTGTAATAATACATGTGACGCTACATGACGCTGTTAGAGGCGCTATACACTGACCTGCCTGTAATAATACATGTGACACTACATGACGCTGTTAGAGGAGCTATACACTGACCTGCCTGTAATAATACATGTGACGCTACATGACGCTGTTAGAGGCGCTATACACTGACCTGCCTGTAATAATACATGTGACGCTACATGACGCTGTTAGAGGCGCTATACACTGACCTGCCTGTAATAATACATGTGACGCTACATGACGCTGTTAGAGGCGCTATACACTGACCTGCCTGTAATAATACATGTGACGCTACATGACGCTGTTAGAGGCGCTATACACTGACCTGCCTGTAATAATACATGTGACGCTACATGACGCTGTTAGAGGCGCTATACATTGACCTGCCTGTAATAATACATGTGACGCTACATGGCGCTGTTAGAGGCGCTATACACTGACCTGCCTGTAATAATACATGTGACGCTACATGACGCTGTTAGAGGCGCTATACATTGACCTGCCTGTAATAATACATGTGACGCTACATGGCGCTGTTAGAGGCGCTATACACTGACCTGCCTGTAATAATACATGTGACACTACATGGCGCTGTTAGAGGCGCTATACACTGACCTGCCTGTAATAATACATGTGACGCTACATGGCGCTGTTAGAGGCGCTATACACTGACCTGCCTGTAATAATACATGTGACACTACATGGCGCTGTTAGAGGCGCTATACACTGAGCTGCCTGTAATAATACATGTGACGCTACATGGCGCTGTTAGAGGCGCTCACCAGAATCGCTTTCATAAATATGGTTTCCTGTACAGCGCCCGGCGTTCACCAGACGCTGCCTGCCGCTACGAGGTGCTACCTGGCGCTATCCCTTCTTACATAAGTCACAGCACATGGATCCCATTGAACAAGAGCCGTAAATGCGCCATTGGAACCAGGAAGGGGTGAGTTGCACTGGGCATTCTGGGGGGTTCACACAGTGGGGCATCCCAATTGGTAATACCCCGGGGTAAATGGAACAAAAGTCAAATTCCCGGGTTTATTTCCACTTTAATGTCAGCAATTAGGAGAAATCTTACCTTTCTCCTCGTTTCAGAGGTGAAATCGAGCGCTCTGATAGGCAGCCACATGGTCATGTGGTTTTCCGGCACTCTGCCAACTAAGGTCAAGCACGTCCAGGCTGTTCCTAGTGGCGGGCGAGCAGGGCGATCACTCTGGGTGCGAAGGCTTTTGGGGGGGGGCGCCCTTCAGACAGCCAATCAGAGAGCTCGATTTCACTAGGTACCCCTCGGCTCTGCCAGCGGCTAATCTGCCTGAATGTCTAAACAGCCGAGTGCGCTGCCGCCCGCGTCCCGCGCGCAGCTTCTAGCTGTGATGTCCCCAGAGGAGTAGCTGGGCTTTCTGGTCCCTCTTTGGTGCCCCCCTGACCTGCTGCACCCGGGGCACATGCCCCACTGCCCCCCCCCCCAGCTACGCCCCTGGATGTCCCCGTGCCGCCCAATCAGAAGTTCCAGGCGGGGGGTGAGCTAGGATGTGGCCACTGCGCCAAGACACGGCGAGGTCTGCAGGTGAATTGAATGGCTGATACGGGCCGAGGATTAACATAGCAGGGCATCCAATTCGGGATGCCCCAAGGAGCAGAACTCGGACAGCTCTGGAGTCTTATAGACTTAAAGTCCCTTTTTAATTTGTGTTTATTATTATTATTATTATTATTATTATTGTTTATTTATATAGCGCCATCATCTTCCGTAGCGCTGTACAAAGTAGTCATTACAGACAGCGTAGAAACATACAGTACACAGACTATTTCGGATGCTGTGTTACAGAGTTAAAGGACCAAAAAAAAACGGACCAATGATAAAAATCCACATAAATATGGTGGATGGCGAGAGGACAGGTCACTCGACACACGACATCATGAAATATCCAGCCAGGCCTGTTTCTTTTATTTTATTGGAAGGAAAAGTACAGCCGGGGTGACAGGCCCCGTCACCCATTATAGACTAAACCTGTCACCCCTGGATTTTGTTCCGACCATGTGAGAATAAACCAAAAGCTTGGTGGGAGTTTTATTCAGTTTGGGTGTATAAATGACCCCTCCTCTCATTAACCGATGTGTTTATATGGATTTTTAACATTACAAATTTCACGATAGTGCTCCTTTAACAATGGATATTCTGAATACAATAGGAAAGAGAGCCCCGCCCCCGAGGAGCTTACAGTCTAAAGGTTACTGCTCCTTTAAGAGATTTTGGGGGTTAGTTTTATGAATAAAGAGTCCACTCTTCACATCGATTTTATGTCATGTCTTTCATTCTTTGGCCCTTATTTAACAAGGAATAGCGACAGGTAGCGACTGGTGAGCGGCCGGTAATGACGGGCCCCGCCACGAGAACGCCGGCTCCCCACCACAATCACACATTTATCAAGCCAATCCTGCTTAGCGACTGAGATAGCGCCATATAGCGACTCATTCATCATTATTCCAGCCTCAGCCCACAGCGCCAGCGTCCGACCTTGAACAGCGACAGGTATGGCCTCTCGCTACCTGGCGCTCTCCAATGCATTTCAATGGAACAATCTTTAAATATTCATAATTAATTGTTATTATTTTTTTTTTTTTTTTATTTGAAAAATTCTGTGACCACTTCTGCCATTTAAAATAATTTTTTTAAGGTAAAAAAAAAAAAAAAAAAAAAATGTACAGAATTGATATTACAGGTCTGATATTAATGTATTCATATTACAAAATTATTTTAAAAAACTTATTTTTTTTGGTTTCCAAAAATATGGTTATTTGGGGGTTAAAAAACTACATTTAACCCATCGCCGCCAGCGCTCTGCGGATAAAACATGCATTTCACAGCGCGTGAATTTTTTGAGCGTGATTTTTTAATGAATATTGTGGGAGCCGGTCGCTATGGCCAGTCGCTATCATGCGCTCCCATACAGCGCGGAACCTGTCAAATAGCGACTCCTCACCCAATATTCAACATTACGGCAAACCGACGTCGTTATCAACTACCGAAACAACGGCCAAGCACAGCGACTACTAGCGGGCACTCTGAAAATGCCGCTACAGTCGCTCAACTGTCGCTACATGTCGCTATTAATGAATCGGCCTCTTTTTCTTCTATTTGCAATTTCTTTACATTTTGTTTTCTCACCAATCAATAAAACAGATCAATAAAAAAACGATCACATGTTGGGAGTTGTGATCAATCCTTTGATCAATTACAGAATATCAAGATATATTATTATTAATAATTATAATTATTGTTAAGATACATTATTAATGGCACACCACTGACAGAACATTCAGTGTAAATGATGATGATGGTTAAATATCTCTATGTAAAGCCAGGAGTCCCCTTTAACATCATGTGATCTCTAAGAGCTCTTACTGATACAATTGTTTCCAGCTAATGATACAATGTGATACAATTGGAAAGTCATTTTGTTTTTAGGAATAAATAAGGTTAATGTAAATTCACTTCATTCTCAATAATAATGAATAATCCCGGTAGACGCATTATTCTGTGCAGATGTTATAAAAGAATTAAAGGAGGCTTCTAACTTTTCATACGATACCAACAACTTAGCTGGCTAAAAAAATCCTCTATCGTTATATTACGCAATAAAAGTAACGTAATAATTATTTCTAACCGAACCAAAGCAAAATGTGCAGCAGCATCGCACCGCGAAGATATCGCTCATCACAGGGGATCGATAGCTCGGCATCAACTGCGCCAGAAACTAACTGTCACCGACGGGGCATCGCTGATTGCAAGCCGCAGGTTTCCAAGTCTCTCTGCCTCACCTCAGGATCTCTACACATGTATTCTCCATAATTATATCAGCAGCCTTAATGACTTATACTCATTTATATAGCGCCGACATATACCACAGCGCTGTACATAGAAGCAGTCACATGATCTCCTGTCCCTCAGAGCTCACACTCTAATGTCTCCCCCGCACTCACACACTGTTATTATACATTATATAGCGCTGACATATACCACAACGCTGTACATAGAAGCAGTCACATGACCTCCTGTACCTCAGAGCTCACACTCTAATGTCTCATCCACACTCACACACTGTTATTATACATTATATAGCGCTGACATATACCACAGCGCTGTACATAGAAGCAGTCACATGACCTCCTGTCCCCCAGAGCTCACACTCTAATGTCTCCCCCACACTCACACACTGTTATTATACATTATATAGCGCTGACATATACCACAGCGCTGTACATAGAAGCAGTCACATGACTCCCTTGTCCCTCAGAGCTCACACTCTAATGTCTCCTCCGCACTCACACGCTGTTATTATACATTATATAGCGCTGACATATACCACAGCGCTGTACATAGAAGCAGTCACATGACCTCCTGTCCCTCAGAGCTCACACTCTAATGTCTCCTCCGCACTCACACACTGTTATTATACATTTATATAGCGCTGACATATACCACAGCGCTGTACATAGAAGCAGTCACATGACCCTCTGTCCCCCAGAGCTCACACTCTAATGTCTCCCCCACACTCACACACTGTTATTATACATTATATAGCGCTGACATATACCACAGCGCTGTACATAGAAGCAGTCACATGACCTCCTGTCCCTCAGAGCTCAAACTCTAATGTCTCCCCCACACTCACACACTGTTATACATTATATAGCGCTGACATATACCACAGCGCTGTACATAGAAGCAGTCACATGACCCCCTGTCCCTCAGAGCTCACACTCTAATGTCTCCTCCACACTCACACACTGTTATTATACATTTATATAGCGCTGACATATACCACAGCGCTGTACATAGAAGCAGTCACATGACCTCCTGTCCCTCAGAGCTCACACTCTAATGTCTCCCCCACACTCACACACTGTTATTATACATTATATAGTGCTGACATATACCACAGCGCTGTATATAGAAGCAGTCACATGACCTCCTGTCCCTCAGAGCTCACACTCTAATGTCTCCCCCACACTCACACACTGTTATTATACATTATATAGCGCTGACATATACCACAGCGCTGTACATAGAAGCAGTCACATGACCTCCTGTCCCTCAGAGCTCACACTCTAATGTCTCATCCACACTCACACACTGTTATTATACATTTATATAGCACTGACATATACCACAGCGCTGTACATAGAAACAGCGCCTCTGGCTTACCTCTCGCAGGGTCAGATGGCCGTGCTGCTCTCGTCCCGGGGTCCCGGCCCCTCCATGGATATTCTGCGGTGGCAACAACAAGTTCCCGAGCTGGGAGGGGGAGTGTGAGCAACTCCAGGGCCGCCCGCTGCTAGCCCGGGCTTGCGGCTATTCTCCTCCGGCCCGCCATTCATTCCGGGGAATTCGCACAGAAGAATGGGACGGCCGCGCATAATATGGGAGAGACGCATGAAAGCCTATTGATCCCAGCTGCGTGCGAGACCCCCCGGAGGAGGAGCCGAGAACTGCGCCCGCACCAGACGCCACCCCACACACAGCGCAACCTGCCGCCAACAAAGCCGAGGAATTCATACGTGTCATCTATGTACAGCACTGTGGCATATGTCAGCGCTATATAAATGTATAATAACAGTGTGTGAGTGCGGAGGAGACATTAGAGTGTGAGCTCTGAGGGACAGGAGGTCATGTGACTGCTTCTATGTACAGCGCTGTGGTATATGTCAGCGCTATATAAATGTATAATAACAGTGTGTGAGTGCGGAGGAGACATTAGAGTGTGAGCTCTGAGGGACAGGAGGTCATGTGACTGCTTCTATGTACAGCGCTGTGGTATATGTCAGCGCTATATGAATGTATAATAACAGTGTGTGAGTGTGGGGGAGACATTAGAGTGTGAGCTCTGAGGGACAGGAGGTCATGTGACTGCTTCTATGTACAGCGCTGTGGTATATGTCGGCGCTATATGAATGTATAATAACAGTGTGTGAGTGTGGGGGAGACATTAGAGTGTGAGCTCTGAGGGACAGGGGGTCATGTGACTGCTTCTATGTACAGTGCTGTGGTATATGTCAGCACTATATAAATGTATAATAACAGCGTGTGAGTGTGGGGGAGACATTAGAGTGTGAGCTCTGAGGGACAGGAGGTCATGTGACTGCTTCTATGTACAGCGCTGTGGTATATGTCAGCGCTATATGAATGTATAATAACAGTGTGTGAGTGTGGGGGAGACATTAGAGTGTGAGCTCTGAGGTACAGGAGGTCATGTGACTGCTTCTATGTACAGTGCTGTGGTATATGTCAGCACTATATAAATGTATAATAACAGCGTGTGAGTGTGGGGGAGACATTAGAGTGTGAGCTCTGAGGGACAGGGGGTCATGTGACTGCTTCTATGTACTGATTGGGGATGCCGCTGTGTGTAAAACCCCTATTCACTCACCTTTATTCACGCTCCCATGGTGCATGCACAGGCTCTCATCCAATCAGAACACACAGCTGCGAATGGACTGAGTGCTGGGCGCCTCCTGCTGGCCCCTCCCCTCCACTGCGTTTGCATGCCGCATGGAATAGAGGAGTGCTGGAGAAGCCGCCAATAGCCCACACATGCACCTTGGGATTCATTGCTTAGCTGAGTTTCATATGGAATCGGGATGCCCCTGGGTCAAGCTGTGACCTGGCCCTGTATTCTTTTAGGCTTTAAAGCTACGTAACAAGGATTTTAGTTAAAGCAGACCTATAGCCAAAAAAAGATTTGAAAGCGTATCAAAACCCTGGAAACGTGTCTAAGCACCACATGACAGCAGCTTGGCCCTGGGGCGTGCCGGTTTGGGATGCCGCACTGTGTGAGCCTGATGAAGTGGGTGATGTACCCACGGAACGCGTGGCTCCTGGTGCGGTGGGCGGTGGGGAGACTTCACACATGTTATTTTCATGATACCTCGGCTTTATTTCTGGTGATGTTTTTTGTGATAGATTTGTGATATTATTTTTTGATTGGTATTGTGATATATATCAGTGATTCCCCTTTGGGATGCCTAAATAATATATACAGGTGATTATATCTTCATTGGTGAATAGAGTAGATTGATATGTTTATGAGTTGTTATGGTTGTGAATATTAATTCTTAATTGATTGTTTGACTAGTAGCACTTGCACTTTATAAATGAATAGATTTTATAGTGATCCGGATCATAGGCAGGATTTGCACATGTTTAGTACTTTATAAATATATAGATTTTATAATGATCCGGATCATAGGCAGGGTTTGCACATGTTTAGTACTTTATAAATATATAGATTTCATAATGATCCGGATCATAGGCAGGGTTTGCACATGTTTAGCACTTTATAAATATATAGATTTTATATTGATCCGGATCATAGGCAGGATTTGCACATGTTTAGTACTTTATAAATATATAGATTTTATAATGATCCGGATCATAGGCAGGATTTGCACATGTTTAGCACTTTATAAATATATAGATTTTATATTGATCCGGATCATAGGCAGGATTTGCACATGTTTAGTACTTTATAAATATATAGATTTTATAATGATCCGGATCATAGGCAGGGTTTGCACATGTTTAGCACTTTATAAATATATAGATTTTATATTGATCCGGATCATAGGCAGGATTTGCACCATGTTTAGTACTTTATAAATATATAGATTTTATAATGATCCGGATCATAGGCAGGGTTTGCACATGTTTAGCACTTTATAAATATATAGATTTTATATTGATCCGGATCATAGGCAGGATTTGCACATGTTTAGTACTTTATAAATATATAGATTTTATAATGATCCGGATCATAGGCAGGATTTGCACATGTTTAGCACTTTATAAATATATAGATTTTATAGTGATCCGGATCATAGGCAGGATTTGCATATGTTTAGCACTTTATAAATATATAGATTTTATAGTGATCCGGATCATAGGCAGGATTTGCACATGTTTAGCACTTTATAAATATATAGATTTTATAGTGATCCGGATCATAGGCAGGATTTGCACATGCTCAGTTGCACTGTTGGGACACTATGTTGAATGATTTTAGCACATATATATTTAGGCATTTGATATTGATTAGTGTGGTGAGACTCTCCCCATCGCCTACACACCTTTATGTTGGTTTGTCCTGTGTGTTATTGTCCCATTTATGTGTTTTTTAAGGGATTTTAATATGTTGAGTGTATTGTATGTAGTGATTATAAATATGTCATTAATAAAAATGTGTTTTTTGATCAATTTATGAGCTGAGAGTTTCCTCCCTACATGTTTTTTTTCCCCACTGTGTGAAACCCTCACAAATCAAATCAATGAGCTTGCTTCCCCGGCACTCCTCTAGCTGATGCGTCCAGCGCGGGGGGAGGGGCCAGCGGGAGGCGCCCGGCAGTTAGTTCCACTGCCAGGCGTGTACGAGGGTGAGTTCTGATCAGATCCGCACATGCATCGCGGGAGGGCAAATCAAAGTGAATAAACAGCTTTGTTCTGCTTTAATGAGCATGGAACTCTGTATGATGGGGGAAAGAAAACGGCTGCAGGCTCAGGTGCGGCCGCTGAAAATGTGTGCAGCCGTTTCTGGATGCCCATTGGATGAGGCTCAGCTAGAAAATGGCGTCTCTCTAATGCAGGGCTCATGTGGAGCAAGAACCTTCCTGATATAGAGCTGCAAATTAGGGTTTAGGTCCACTTTAGGGCAGAGCAAGACCCAAGAAGCCTTCCCTTGGGGCATCCCAAATGAGGACGCTGCACTGTGTAAACCCCCCTTATATTTATTATAGATTTATATAGCGCTGACATATACCACAGCGCTGTACATAGAAGCATGACCTCCTGTCCCTCAGAGCTCACACTCTAATGTCTCCCCCACACTCACACACTGTTATTATACATTTATATAGCGCTGACATATACCACAGCGCTGTACATAGAAGCAGTCACATGACCTCCTGTCCCTCAGAGCTCACACTCTAATGTCTCCCCCACACTCACACACTGTTATTATACATTTATATGGCGCTGACATATACCACAGCGCTGTACATAGAAGCAGTCACATGACCTCCTGTCCCTCAGAGCTCACACTCTAATGTCTCCCCCACACTCACACACTGTTATTATACATTTATATAGCGCTGACATATACCACAGCGCTGTACATAGAAGCAGTAACATGACCTCTTGTCCCTCAGAGCTCACACTCTAATGTCTCCTCCACACTCACACACTGTTATTATACATTTATATGGCGCTGACATATACCACAGCGCTGTACATAGAAGCAGTCACATGACCTCCTGTCCCTCAGAGCTCACACTCTAATGTCTCCCCCACACTCACACACTGTTATTATACATTTATATAGCGCTGACATATACCACAGCGCTGTACATAGAAGCAGTAACATGACCTCTTGTCCCTCAGAGCTCACACTCTAATGTCTCCTCCACACTCACACACTGTTATTATACATTTATATGGCGCTGACATATACCAAAGCGCTGTACATAGAAGCAGTCACATGACCTCCTGTCCCTCAGAGCTCACACTCTAATGTCTCCTCCACACTCACACACTGTTATTATACATTTATATGGCGCCGACATATACCACAGCGCTGTACATAGAAGCAGTCACATGACTTCCTGTCCCTCAGAGCTCACACTCTAATGTCTCCTCCACACTCACACACTGTTATTATACATTATATAGCGCTGACATATACCACAGCGCTGTACATAGAAGCAGTCACATGACCTCCTGTCCCTCAGAGCTCACACTCTAATGTCTCCTCCGCACTCACACATTGTTATTATACATTTATATGGCGCTGACATATACCGCAGCGCTGTACATAGAAGCAGTCACATGACCTCCTGTCCCTCAGAGCTCACACTCTAATGTCTCCTCCGCACTCACACATTATTATACATTTATATGGCGCTGACATATACCGCAGCGCTGTACATAGAAGCAGTCACATGACCTCCTGTCCCTCAGAGCTGTTTGCCAGACAATAAAATGCACGGCAAACGGCTTTGACTGTGGGACAGGCCGCGCATGCGCCATAGGGCCAGAGAAAGGTTAGTTTGTATGGGTGATATAAGGGGTTTTGCACAGCGGGGCATCCCGAATTGGCATGGAACAGAACCCTGCATAGTAAAAAAAACCCAAGTTTAGTTCTGCTTTAAAGCTGCTGGTTGACCCTATCTACATACCTCGCTGGCGTTCACACCTCTCAGGCGCTGCTCTGCTCCAATCAGCTTCAGCGGCTGCGCATATTAATGTGCGGCTAAAGAAACTGAATGGGAGCTGAGCCGCACTCGGCGCGCGGCATCCCCGGCATCCCTCTATGGCTGTGCGCGTCCCCGCCAGGAAGCTCGGCGCGTTCCTTCGTGGCATTTGTATTTCATCGCCCTCGTCATGGCGCAGCGGGTCGTCGTTGCCCTGATAAGTGATCCGTGAGCGCGCTCCCCCCGCGGTGTCCCCAGTGACATCCTCCGTCTTGACGGCGGCGAACGCTTCCATCCGAAATGTATCCTGAGAAAATATTATCTCTGAGCGGCAACGCCATTAGCGGCGGCGTAATGGGCGAATCCCGGCGGCCGATGACCTTCCCGCGGGCGCTAAACCAATCAAACTTTTTTTTTTTTGGCGTAAGATAAAAAAAAAATTCTGGGGACGGCGGCAACGGCGGGAGCGAGGCGCTCGGGGGTCGTTGGGAAGACGGATGGCGCTCACGGCGGCGGCGGAGAGGTCCATGTGTCATGTGAATGGCGGAGATTAGCGGCCGAGAGAGAAGGACGATCGGGACATTTGGCGACGCCGCGCTCCTGTCACCCGACCAATCAGAAACCCCATTAACCCTTTACTGCCATCTTAGCAGCATTAAAGCGGAACAGAACCCTGGAATCTGACTTTCCCGGGGGGGGGGGGGGGGGGGGGCTTCGTTCTGTGCCCCTGATGCCCCAGGGGCAGGGAACAAAACCCCCCTGGAAAACTTTGGGATGCCCCAGGGGCAGGGAACAACCCCCCCCCCCGGGAAACTTTGGGATGCCCCAGGGCCAGGGAACAAAACCCCCCTGGAAAACTTTGGGATGCCCCAGGGGCAGGGAACAAACCCCCCTGGAAAACTTTGGGATGCCCCAGGGGCAGGGAACAACCCCCCCGGGAAACTTTGGGATGCCCCAGGGGCAGGGAACAAACCCCCCCTCGAAAACTTTGGGATGCCCCAGGGGCAGGGAACAAAACCACCCTGGAAAACTTTGGGATGCCCCAGGGGCAGGGAACAAAACCCCCCTGGAAAACTTTGGGATGCCCCAGGGGCAGGGAACAAACCCCCAGGAAACTTTGGGATGCCCCAGGGGCAGGGAAACCCCCCCCCCGGGAAACTGTGGGATGCCCCAGGGGCATGGAACAAAACCCCCGGGAAACTTTGGGATGCCCCAGGGGCAGGGAACAACCCCCCCGGGAAACTGTGGGATGCCCCAGGGGCATGGAACAAAACCCCCGGGAAACTGTGGGATGCCCCAGGGGCAGGGAACAACCCCCCCGGGAAACTGTGGGATGCCCCAGGGGCATGGAACAAAACCCCCGGGAAACGTTGGGATGGCCCAGGGCTACAGAATAAAACCCCCGGAAAACTTTGGGAACAAAACCCCTGGGAAACTTTGGGATGCCCCAGGGGCAGGGAATAAAACCCCCGGGAAACTTTGGGATGCCCCAGGGGCACCGAACAAAACCCCCGGGAAACTTTGGGATGCCCCAGGGGCACAGGACAAAACCCCCGGGAAACTTTGGGATGCCCCAGGGGCACAGGACAAAACCCCCGGGAAACTTTGGGATGCCCCAGGGGCAGGGAATAAAACCCCCGGGAGACTTTGGGATGCCCAAGGGGCAGGGAATAAAACCCCTGGGAAACTTTGGGATGCCCCAGGGGCAAGAAACAAAACCCCTGGAAAACTTTGGGATGCCCCAGGGGCAGGGAATAAAACCCCTGGGAAACTTTGGGATGCTCCAGGGGCACCGAACAAAACCCCTGGGAAACTTTGGGATGCCCCAGGGGCAAGGAACAAAATCTCCGGGAAACTTTGGGATGCCCCAGGGGCAGGGAACAAAACCCCCGGAAACTGTGGGATGCCCCAGGGGCAGGGAACAACCCCCGGAAACTGTGGGATGCCCCAGGGGCAGGGAACAACCCCCGGAAACTGTGGGATGCCCCAGGGGCAGGGAACAACCCCCGGAAACTGTGGGATGCCCCAGGGGCAGGGAACAACCCCCGGAAACTGTGGGATGCCCCAGGGGCAGGGAACAACCCCCGGAAACTGTGGGATGCCCCAGGGGCAGGGAACAACCCCCGGAAACTGTGGGATGCCCCAGGGGCAGGGAACAACCCCCGGAAACTGTGGGATGCCCCAGGGGCAGGGAACAACCCCCGGAAACTGTGGGATGCCCCAGGGGCAGAGAACAATCCCCCGGAAACTGTGGGATGCCCCAGGGGCAGGGAACAATCCCCCGGAAACTTTGGGATGCCCCAGGGGCAGAGAACAATCCCCCGGAAACTGTGGGATGCCCCAGGGGCAGGGAACAATCCCCCGGAAACTGTGGGATGCCCCAGGGGCAGGGAACAATCCCCGGAAACTGTGGGATGCCCCAGGGGCAGGGAACAACCCCCGGAAACTGTGGGATGCCCCAGGGGCAGGGAACAAACCCCCCAGGAAAACTTTGGGATGCCCTGGGGGGGAAGGCCAGCGTTCGGCCCTGGAATCTCCGTTTCTTTGGGTTTTGTTCTGCTTTCAGGATTGCTATGTCTGTACCTGGATCTACGCTCTGCCCGGAGTTCTGCGCCACGCCGGCGGATACATTGTTCCTGCGGGAAACGCGCCTGTAACAAGTGACCGCGTTCTCCACCATCCGCGCTCATCCATAAATGATCACAGCAATCCGCAGCCGGGAAGAACAATCCGCGCGTCGGGATGGAGTCGGTGTAATGAGGCGCCGGAGACAACGGCGAGTATCGGCCGCGCTTCCTATTACAGCCGGCAACAGAGCTGACAATCATTCTCTGCGGGGGCGTGCAGCACCTTCCATACAGATCAATCAGCTCCTCTCTGGCCTCACGCAGGAAGTCTTTAAAGTGCACCGGTGGTTTGGATCCTTCCCTCTGGGGCACCCCAGTTTGGGATACCCCGCCGCACACCAAATAAAATCACCCGCATGCGCGGCCTCTCGTCCAATCACCTTCTCTGGCTGTGCATATTAAAGTGGAGCAAAACCCAGGATTTTGACTTGAGGATGCCCCATAGGAACTACAGTAAGCGATTTTTCGTAATTTCTGGCTTTAGGATCCCATTAAAGTGGACCTCCAACCCTTTAGCAGGAGAGGGTGGGGGGTTTGGGCCCGCGTTAAAGTGAACCAAAAGCCGGGATTTTTTCGTCCAATCGGTGCGCTGGTGGCCGCATCCCCCGCTACCCTCTAACAGGGAGCGTGCCCACACCGGCCGGTCACAAATGCCTGGTGCCAGCACGCACCCTGCTAAAGGGATAGCGGGGATGCGGCTGCTGCATGCGCATGACTGTGAATGAAGGTGAGTTTTCGGGCGATCCCGATTCTGTATACTCCAGGGGGTAAGTGAGTATGTCTTCCCTGGAGTCTCAGACTCCAGGGTGGGTTTTGGTCCACTTTAAGTAACCTTGGAGCATCCTGATTTGGGATGCGTGAGCCCCCCAGATTACCCATTCACCTGCGTTCTCGCCAGCAGCAGCTGCATCCCCAACCTCCCTTTAGCTGAGGCAGGATCGCGCGTTGAGCCGCCGCAGGGAAGCCGGGAAAGCAGCCGCACCCGCTCCTTTCTGCTGGGTCACATGATGATCATTAATATGCAGGACATGCGGCGCTGATTGGATGAAAGCCCTCACATGCAGATTTATGGAACGACCTGGGGGAGGGGTTAACACAGTGGGGCACCCCAAATTGCGATGCAGCCGAGGCCAGATCCAGATAGAGAAAACCCTGGGTTTTGATCCACTTTAAAGCAGACCAAACGCCATTAGACTCGGGTACTGGAGTCTAAAAGATCCGGCCGATCCCCTGTTGCTGGGGCATCCCGATCTGGAGGGCAATCAATTCTGATTGGAGTAGAGCATGCACCACGGGATTTCCCTATCTATCTCTCCATGTCAATCCAGGAGGGGTTGTACCCTGTTGGGCGCGGGCGGGGCAGGATGGGGCGGGGCAGGATGGGGCGGGGCAGGATGGGGTGGGGCAGGATGGGTCGGGTGGATCTGCGCGCATCCTCTTTATTGACCTTTGGAAGCACCTTGGAGATGAGGAGTGACGGCTTCCTGGTGGGTTATGTGAGTCACACTGGGAGGCAGCAACTGTTCTGGAACCTGACGCTTCACCTCATAAAGCATAGAGGGGGCATCCAACACTGTGCCAACTGCCCGCACTGATAACACTGTGCCAACTGCCCGCACTGATAACACTGTGCCAACTGCCCGCACTGATAACACTGTGCCAACTGCCCGCACTGATAACACTGTGCCAACTGCCCGCACTGATAACACTGTGCCAACTGCCCACACTGATAACACTGTGCCAACTGCCTGCACTGATAACACTGTGCCAACTGCCTGCACTGATAACACTGTGCCAACTGCCTGCACTGATAACACTGTGCCAACTGCCCGCACTGATAACACTGTGCCAACTGCCCGCACTGATAACACTGTGCCAACTGCCCACACTGATAACACTGTGCCAACTGCCCGCACTGATAACACTGTGCCAACTGCCCGCACTGATAACACTGTGCCAACTGCCCGCACTGATAACACTGTGCCAACTGCCCGCACTGATAACACTGTGCCAACTGCCTTCACTGATAACACTGTGCCAACTGCCCGCACTGATAACACTGTGCCAACTGCCAGCACTGATAACACTGTGCCAACTGCCAGCACTGATAACACTGTGCCAACTGCCTGCACTGATAACACTGTGCCAACTGCCTGCACTGATAACACTGTGCCAACTGCCCGCACTGATAACACTGTGCCAACTGCCTGCACTGATAACACTGTGCCAACTGCCTGCACTGATAACACTGTGCCAACTGCCCGCACTGATAACACTGTGCCAACTGCCTTCACTGATAACACTGTGCCAACTGCCCGCACTGATAACACTGTGCCAACTGCCTGCACTGATAACACTGTGCCAACTGCCTTCACTGATAACACTGTGCCAACTGCCCGCACTGATAACACTGTGCCAACTGCCCGCACTGATAACACTGTGCCAACTGCCCGCACTGATAACACTGTGCCAACTGTAAAGCAGACCGTAACCCAGGTGAGTGAACAACCAAAACCCTTGGTTACCCAACTATAGTCTAAAAAAAAAAACCTCCAGAGATATGACGCATCCGTCAAATGTCACCCACATAGACTGTGTCGCCCTGTTACCCCGCCACCAACCCTACTATTGCATCCATCACCCGCTGCCCCGTCACCCCGCACGCCCCCCTCCCCATCGCCGCCTCTGATACATGACATCAGCAGCCGCAGCCTCAGCACCACTATTTTTAGGATAATTGCCCATTCATCAAATCCCCCATCGAGCGCGCCCGCCGTCCCGCAGGAGAGCTAAATGCCGCCACCACCGCCCACCGCCGCTGATGAGAAATGGATCCCTGTATCATATAAACTAATGGCCATCCCCCTCACCCACATTAAAGCTTACCTAAACCCTTCTATGTAACTCTGTGCCAGGGAGGATCAATGGGGACAGGAAACGAACCTCATCTCCCCCCTCACATCAACAGTAACCCTGCATTAGGAAGATACTCACCTATTCCTAGCAGAGCATTGTTCTGGTGAAGGTCTCAGGTGTAGAAAGAAAGAAAGAAAGAAAAATAGAGAGAGAAAGAAAGAAAGAAAGGCAGAGAGATAGAAAGAGAGAGAAGTAGAGAGAGAAAGAGAGCAAAAGAAAAAAGAGAGCGAGAGAGAAGTTGAAAGAGAGAGAGAAGTAGAAATAGAGACATAGAAAGAGAGTGAGAGAGAGAGAAGTAGAAAGCGAGAAAGAGAGACATAGAGGGAGAGAGAGAGAGAGAGAGAAAGACAGAAGTAGAAAGAGAGAGAGAGAAGTAGAAAGAGACAGAGAGATAGAGTGAGATAGATGTAGAAAGAGAGAGAGAGAAGTAGAGAAAGAGGGAGCGAGAGAGAAAGAGAAGTAGAAAGAGAGACAGGGAAAGGAAGCAAGACATATGTAGAAAGAGAGAGAGAGGTAGAAAGAGACAGAGAAAGAGAGTGAGATAGACGTAGAAAGAGAGAGAGAAAGAGAAAGGAGAGAGAGAGAAGTAGAGAAAGAAAGAAAGAGAGCAAGAGAAAAAAGAGAGCGAGACAGAAGTTGAAAGAGAGAGAGAAGTAGAAAGAGAATGAGAGTGATGCATATAGTCATAGTGTTATCAGTGCGGGCAGTTGGCACAGTGTTATCAGTGCGGGCAGTTGGCACAGTGTTATCAGTGCGGGAAGTTGGCACAGTGTTATCAGTGCGGGAAGTTGGCACAGTGTTATCAGTGCAGGCAGTTGGCACAGTGTTATCAGTGCGGGCAGTTGGCACAGTGTTATCAGTGCGGGCAGTTGGCACAGTGTTATCAGTGCGGGCAGTTGGCACAGTGTTATCAGTGCAGGCAGTTGGCACAGTGTTATCAGTGCAGGCAGTTGGCACAGTGTTATCAGTGCGGGCAGTTGGCACAGTGTTATCAGTGCGGGCAGTTGGCACAGTGTTATCAGTGCGGGCAGTTGGCACAGTGTTATCAGTGCGGGCAGTTGGCACAGTGTTATCAGTGCAGGCAGTTGGCACAGTGTTATCAGTGCGGGCAGTTGGCACAGTGTTATCAGTGCGGGCAGTTGGCACAGTGTTATCAGTGCGGGCAGTTGGCACAGTGTTATCAGTGCAGGCAGTTGGCACAGTGTTATCAGTGCAGGCAGTTGGCACAGTGTTATCAGTGCGGGCAGTTGGCACAGTGTTATCAGTGCGGGCAGTTGGCACAGTGTTATCAGTGCAGGCAGTTGGCACAGTGTTAT
>CM051240.1:261297537-261475037 GCA_027917425.1 Gastrophryne carolinensis
CTCACAGGAGACATTTCCTCTCTCACAGGAGACATTTCCCCCCTGACAGGAGACATTTCCTCCCCCACAGGAGACATTTCCTCTCTCACAGGAGACATTTCTTCTCTCACAGGAGACATTTCCCCCCTGACAGGAGACATTTCCTCTCTCACAGGAGACATTTCCTCTCTCACAGGAGACATTTCCCCCCTGACAAGAGACATTTCCTCCCTCACAGGAGACATTTCCTCTCTCACAGGAGACATTTCCCCCCTGACAGGAGACATTTCCCCCCTGACAGGAGACATTTCCTCCCTCACATGAGACATTTCCCCCCTCAAAGGAGACATTTCCCCCCTCATAGGAGACATTTCCTCCCTAATAGGAGACATTTCCCCCCTCAAAGGAGACATTTCCCCCCTCATAGGAGACATTTCCCCCCTCATAGGAGACATTTCCCCCCTCATAGGAGACATTTCCTCTCTCACAGGAGACATTTCCCCCCTGACAAGAGACATTTCCTCCCTCACAGGAGACATTTCCTCTCTCACAGGAGACATTTCCCCCCTGACAGGAGACATTTCCTCCCTCACATGAGACATTTCCCCCCTCAAGGGAGACATTTCCCCCCTCATAGGAGACATTTCCTCCCTCATAGGAGACATTTCCCCCCTCAAAGCAGACATTTCCCCCCTCATAGGAGACATTTCCCCCCTCATAGGAGACATTTCCTCTCTCACAGGAGACATTTCCCCCCTGACAGGAGACATTTCCTCTCTCACAGGAGACATTTCCCCCCCTCACAGGAGACATTTCCTCTCTCACAGGAAACATTTCCTCTCTCACAGGAGACATTTCCTCTCTCACAGGAGACATTTCCCCCCTGACAAGAGACATTTCCTCCCTCACAGGAGACATTTCCACCCTCACAGGAGACATTTCCCCCCTCATAGGAGACATTTCCCCCCTCACAGGAGACATTTCCTCTCTCACAGGAGACATTTCCCCCCTGACAGGAGACATTTCCTCCCTCATAGGAGACATTTCCCCCCTCAAAGGAGACATTTCCTCCCTCATAAGAGACATTTCCCCCCTCATAGGAGACATTTCCTCTCTCACAGGAGACATTTCCCCCCTGACAAGAGACATTTCCTCCCTCACAGGAGACATTTCCTCTCTCACAGGAGACATTTCCCCCCTGACAGGAGACATTTCCTCCCTCACATGAGACATTTCCCCCCTCAAAGGAGACAGTTCCCACCCTCATAGGAGACATTTCCTCCCTCATAGGAGACATTTCCCCCCTCAAAGGAGACATTTCCCCCCTCATAGGAGACATTTCCCCCCTCATAGGAGACATTTCCTCTCTCACAGGAGACATTTCCCCCCTGACAAGAGACATTTCCTCCCTCACAGGAGACATTTCCTCTCTCACAGGAGACATTTCCCCCCTGACAGGAGACATTCCCTCCCTCACATGAGACATTTCCCCCCTCAAGGGAGACATTTCCCCCCTCATAGGAGACATTTCCTCCCTCATAGGAGACATTTCCCCCCTCAAAGGAGACATTTCCCCCCTCATAGGAGACATTTCCCCCCTCATAGGAGACATTTCCTCTCTCACAGGAGACATTTCCCCCCTGACAGGAGACATTTCCTCTCTCACAGGAGACATTTCCCCCCCTCACAGGAGACATTTCCTCTCTCACAGGAGACATTTCCTCTCTCACAGGAGACATTTCCTCTCTCACAGGAGACATTTCCCCCCTGACAAGAGACATTTCCTCCCTCACAGGAGACATTTCCACCCTCACAGGAGACATTTCCACCCTCATAGGAGACATTTCCCCCCTCACAGGAGACATTTCCTCTCTCACAGGAGACATTTCCCCCCTGACAGGAGACATTTCCTCCCTCACAGGAGACATTTCCCCCCTGACAGGAGACATTTCCCCCCTCACAGGAGACATTTCCTCTCTCACAGGAGACATTTCCCCCCTGACAGGAGACATTTCCTCTCTCACAGGAGACATTTCCCCCCCTCACAGGAGACATTTCCTCTCTCACAGGAGACATTTCCTCTCTCACAGGAGACATTTCCCCCCCTCACAGGAGACATTTCCTCTCTCACAGGAGACATTTCCTCCCTCACAGGAGACATTTCCTCTCTCACAGGAGACATTTCCCCCCTCATAGGAGACATTTCCCCCCTGATAGGAGACATTTCCCCCCTCATAGGAGACATTTCCCCCTCACAGGAGACATTTCCCCCCTCACAGGAGACATTTCCCCCCTCATAGGAGACATTTCCCCCTCACAGGAGACATGTCCTCTATCACAGGAGACATTTCCCCCCTCACAGGAGACATTTCCCCCCTCACAGGAGACATTTCCCCCCTCACAGGAGACATTTCCCCCCTCATAGGAGACATTTCCCCCCTCACAGGAGACATTTCCCCCTCACAGGAGACATTTCCTCCCTCACAGGAGACATTTCCTCTCTCACAGAAGACATTTCCTCTCTCACAGGAGACATTTCCTCCCTCACAGGAAACATTTCCTCCCTCACAGGAAACATTTCCCCCCTCACAGGAGACCTTTCCCCCCTCACAGGAGACATTTCCTCTCTCACAGGAGACATTTCCTCCCTCACAGGAGACACTTCCTCTCTCACAGGAGACATTTCCTCCCTCACAGGAGACATTTCCTCTCTCACAGGAGACATTTCCTCCCTCACAGGAGACACTTCCTCTCTCACAGGAGACATTTCCTCCCTCACAGGAGACATTTCCTCCCTCACAGGAGACATTTCCCCCCTCACGAGACATTTCCTCTCTCACAGGAGACATTTCCTCTCACAGGAGACATTTCCTCTCTCACAGGAGACATTTCCTCTCTCACAGGAGACATTTCTTCTCTCACAGGAAACATTTCCTCCCTCACATGAGACATTTCCTCTCTCACAGGAGACATTTCCTCTCTCACAGGAGACATTTCCTCTCTCACAGGAGACATTTCCTCCCTCACATGAGACATTTCCTCTCTCACAGGAGACATTTCCTCTCTCACAGGAGACATTTCCTCTCTCACAGGAGACATTTCCTCCCTCACATGAGACATTTCCTCTCTCACAGGCGCCAAAATTCCTCAAACACTGGATTTTCTCCTTAAACCGGACCTTCACCATGATTTATTGAAAAGCCCAAACTCTAATAAAACCATTCCCCAGCATCTAAAATTAACATATTTTAAGTTTTTTGTCAATTACTCATTATTCTTTCCCCCACTGGGCTGCAACTCTGTTCAGGACTCTAGGATACGGGCACCACCATCTTGACTCAGAAGCATTGCATACTGAGGAGAGGAGAGCGGGATAAAGTACAGGGGGCGGGGTTATAGCTGTGCTTTGCACAGACCGAGCAGCGCTGGAGTCAGGGAAAGGACAGCAATCCCAGAATGCAGAGGTCATAAGGCACTTCCTGTTTGCAGGCTGCCTGATGCTCCATGAGCCACCATCTTGGATGTTTAAAGGCTCATAACATGCAGTAGATGCAGGTAGGATGATTTTTAATGTGAGCAATCTGTATGTACAGGGTGTGGGAAACATACAAGATAGGCTCTTATTCAGGGTGAGGGTCCGGATTAATGTGAGCAATCTGTATGTACAGGGGGGGAAACATATAAGATAGGCTCTTATTCAGGGTTAAGGTCCGGATTAATGTGGGCAATCTGTATGTAGGGGGGGGGGAGCATAGAAGATAGGCTCTTATTCAGGGTGAGGGTCCGGATTAATGTGAGCAATCTGTATGTAGGGGGGGGGGGGGGACATAGAAGATAGGCTCTTATTCAGGGTGAGGGTCCGGATTAATGTCACTGTGGAGTTATGATGGGTGAAGGGTGAAGCTCGGGATGCCCCGCGCGCCCCCGCCACTATCTCATTGGGACCCCACAGAGGGGACGGGGAGGCAGAACGGCGGTGATGTCACCCCGGAGGAATGCGAGTGCAGCTGGCCGCCCCTGAATAGAGTCCCCCCCCCCCTCAATGGGAAAAGCTCGTCCCTTGTAGATTTCAGCGCGCGTTTCGCACCGACCTTTGTCTTCCCCTTAATTTCATTATTTCCTTTTCTCTTCTTCTCTTCATTTTCTACGAGAACAAAACATTGGGGGGGGGGGGGGGGGGGTAAAATTCATGTTTAACCAACTTTCCTGGCGGCGGCGGCGGCAGGGGGAGCGACAGGGCCGCGGCCGCCCCACTTTCTCAGGGCTGTTCCTATCAATGAGCGGCCGGGGGGGAAGAATGGAAGCGATTATGTCGCGGGGGAGGAGGGGGCCGCGCTCTGCCTCGTATTATCCTCGCTCTGTAATCTTCCCCCTTTTTATTCTCCCATCCTTCACGCAGGAACAGAGCCGTCACCCTGATAAAGAGCCGCCCGCCTCACCCCGAACAAAGGGAAGCCCGGCACAAAGCATGTGTGCGACCCCCACCAACCCCCCCCCCCATCCTCTACACAACCCGACAAGGATCAAGAAGATTATCCGACATGAGAAAAAGTGTTTACCAACAACAAGCAACCCGACAGCCACAACTCACGCCCTATTATCATTATACATTTACATAGCGCCGACATATACCACAGCGCTGTACATAGAAGCAGTCACATGACCCCCTGTCCCTCAGAGCTCACACTCTAATGTCTCCTCCACACTCACACACTGTTATTATACATTATATAGCGCTGACATATACCACAGCGCTGTACATAGAAGCAGTCACATGACCTCCTGTCCCTCAGAGCTCACACTCTAATGTCTCCCCCACACTCACACACTGTTATTATACATTATATAGCGCTGACATATACCACAGCGCTGTACATAGAAGCAGTCACATGACCTCCTGTCCCTCAGGGCTCACACTCTAATGTCTCCTCCACACTCACACACTGTTATTATACATTTATATAGCGCTGACATATACCACAGCGCTGTACATAGAAGCAGTCACATGACCGCCTGTCCCTCAGAGCTCACACTCTAATGTCTCCTCCACACTCACACACTGTTATTATACATTTATATAGCGCTGACATAAACCACAGCGCTGTACATAGAAGCAGTCACATGACCTCCTGTCCCTCAGAGCTCACACTCTAATGTCTCCCCCACACTCACACACTGTTATTATACATTATATAGCGCTGACATATACCACAGCGCTGTACATAGAAGCAGTCACATGACCTCCTGTCCCTCAGGGCTCACACTCTAATGTCTCCTCCACACTCACACACTGTTATTATACATTTATATAGCGCTGACATATACCACAGCGCTGTACATAGAAGCAGTCACATGACCGCCTGTCCCTCAGAGCTCACACTCTAATGTCTCCTCCACACTCACACACTGTTATTATACATTTATATAGCGCTGACATAAACCACAGCGCTGTACATAGAAGCAGTCACATGACCTCCTGTCCCTCAGGGCTCACACTCTAATGTCTCCTCCACACTCACACACTGTTATTATACATTTATATAGCGCTGACATATACCACAGCGCTGTACATAGAAGCAGTCACATGACCTCCTGTCCCTCAGGGCTCACACTCTAATGTCTCCTCCACACTCACACACTGTTATTATACATTTATATAGCGCTGACATATACCACAGCGCTGTACATAGAAGCAGTCACATGACCGCCTGTCCCTCAGAGCTCACACTCTAATGTCTCCTCCACACTCACACGCTGTCATTATACATTTATATACCACCGACATATACCACAGCGCTGTACATAGAAGAGGTCACATGACCTCCTGTCCCTCAGAGCTCACACTCTAATGTCTCCTCCACACTCACACACTGTTATTATACATTTATATAGCGCTGACATAAACCACAGCGCTGTACATAGAAGCAGTCACATGACCTCCTGTCCCTCAGAGCTCACACTCTAATGTCTCCTCCACACTCACACACTGTTATTATACATTTATATAGCGCTGACATATACCACAGCGCTGTACATAGAAGCAGTCACATGACCTCCTGTCCCTCAGAGCTCACACTCTAATGTCTCCTCCACACTCACACACTGTTATTATACATTATATAGCGCTGACATATACCACAGCGCTGTACATAGAAGCAGTCACATGACCTCCTGTCTCTCAGAGCTCACACTCTACTCTGGTCCAGTGAAGACGTAGATGGCGAATTGTACTGTACTGCGCCATCATTTATCCACCGGCAGACGCGTCCTCAACTTTCCGGAAAGACGCCATAAATCTCGCCGCGTCGGACAGACTCTGAAAAGCGACTCCCTCAATTTATAACGTCAATTTGTTGCAAATGATATTTTATGGGAGTCCTCCGCTCGCTGCCCGGGAGCGAAAAAAAAAAAGAAATTAAAAAGTATGACCGGGCTCCGCCATCTGAATTACAATCACGCCGAGTTCCACGTTTTAGCGCTGCTCGTCGGGCGCTGTTTACCCCGTCACACTGTATCTGGGGACCATGGCTCCCGGGAAATGGAGAAGTAGCGCTCGTATTGCCATTCACAAAATCCGCGCGGCAAACAAGATTAATCTGACGCAAGGCATTGTGGGTAAAGCCAGGATGTTGGGCGCCGCGGTCTAATTGATTTCGAAGTCGAAATAAAGTTTACATTTATTTTACGCGTAATCCGGATTTATTTCCCAGGGACGGATCTGCGACAGACCTCCCGCGGCGCACCCTCGCTGTCGTTCCTGAACCGCAAGCTTGGCGTCGCCATATTTCAGCGTTATCCTAACAGGTCGCGGAGGGCTGTTGCCGATTCGGGCGCTGAATATTCTCAGAATTCCTTTCATCAATATGCAGTACTGTGCCAGGACTATGAGGACCACTGCCGAATATATTATTATTATTATTAATAATACTAATACTAATAATATAATAATAATATTAATCATAATAACATTAATAAAATAATAATAATATTTATTATTATTATTGTTATTATTATTAATGCTACTACTAATAATAATATTAATAATAACGATAATAATATTATTTTAATCATAATAACATTAAAATAATAATAATAATAATTATTATTATTATTATTATTATTACTATTAATACTACTAATAATAATATCAATCATAATAATATTATTAATCATAATATTAATACTAATTATTATTATTATTATTATTAATACTAATAATAATAATAATAATGTTATTAATCACAAAACCATTATTAAAAGTATATTAATATTATTATTGTTACTACTAATAATATCAACCATTCTAATAATAATATCAATAATAACAAATCATAATAATATTATTAATCATAATATTAATACTAATTATTATTATTTATATTATTATTATTATTATTATTATTATTATTATTATTATTATTAATACCACTACTACTACTAATAATAATAATAATTAATGATAATTATATTATTAATCAAAATAACATTATTAAAATACAAATAATAAAATAATCATTATTATTATTATTATCAATACTATTACTAATAATAATATTATGAATCATAAAAATATTACTAATTATTATTAATAATGATAATAATAATAATAATAATTTTCTTTATTTAGATGCCACCATCCTCTTCCGTAGCGCTGTACAAGCTATAATTACAGAAAAGGTAAATGTAAGAGATACTCTCCTTTTCCTTGTGGAACTTGGTATGGTGTGGGGACAGGTAACTGCTGCACACCTCCTATTAGAGGAGGCGTGTCTGCTGCATGTGCAGGCAACTGTCTATGTCTGATGTATATAGGAAAAGGGCTCACTGTTGGTGTGAGGGGGAGGTGCAGTAGTTTCCTGTCCCCCATTAGATGGAGCTCTGCTAGGAAAAGGTGAGTATCTCTCTAATGCAGGGTCACTGATGGTGTGAGGGGGAGGTGCAGTAGTTTCCTGTCCCCCATCAGATGGAGCTCTGCTAGGAAAAGGTGAGTATCTCTCTAATGCAGGGTCACTGATGGTGTGAGGGGGAGGTGCAGTAGTTTCCTGTCCCCCATCAGATGGAGCTCTGCTAGGAAAAGGTGAGTATCTCTGTAATGCAGGGTCACTGATGGTGTGAGGGTGAGGTGCAGTAGTTTCCTGTCCCCCATCAGATGGCCGATGGGCCTCATACAGAGGGTTTAGTTCAGCTTTAAAGAAAGATAAAAAAAAAAAAAAAAAACTTTCCCCCTTTTTCCAGATCCATCTCTACAAAGGCGGAGCCAGCTGCGTTCAGCCAATCAGCATCGTGCAATGGTCTGTGTGCTTCCAATCAGAGCCGGCCTCTGCCCCTCCCCATTATGTTTGGCTCCCCCTGATGTCGAGTGGTTATTCTACAATTTATATGGCGCCAACCTATTCCGTGGCGTTCTTAGAGACACGCTCCATAATGACACAAACATTCAGCATTACATAGGGAGACACTCACCGGCCAATCATCACTCTGCGCTGGTGCCGGACACGCCCCCGCCACCTATAATCCACCGCGATCTGAAAGAGAAAGAAACACGGCGAAAGATCAGAAGGAGAATCTATGGAGGGATAAGAATGGAGGAGAGCGAAGAGCAAGAGAAACAATAGAGAAGGAGAAATAAAAGGAAACCACAAAGAGAGAGAAAAGAAAGGAAAAGGAAGAGAAACGGAAGGGAGATAAAGGAAATGATTAACCCGGACCTTCACCATGATTTATTGCAAAGCCCAAACCCTTATAAAACGATTCCCCAGCATCTAATATTAATATATTTTAAGTTTTTAGCCACTTATTATTCTTTCCCCCACTGGGCTGCAACTCTGTTCAGGACTCTAGGATACAGGTGCCGCCATCTTTCCTCAGAACATCACACTTACTGAGGAGAGGAGAGCGGGATAAAGTACAGGGGGGCTGGTTATAGTGGGAAACATATAAGATAGGCTCTTATTCAGGGTGAAGGTCCGGATTAATGTGAGCAATCTGTATGTACAGGGTGTGGGAAACATATAAGATAGGCTCTTATTCAGGGTGAAGGTCCGGATTAATGTGAGCAATCTGTATGTACAGGGTGTGGGAAAAATATAAGATAGGCTGTTATTCAGAGTGAGGGTCCGGATTAATGTGAGCAATCTGTATGTACAGGGTGTGGGAAACATATAAGATAGGCTCTTATTCAGGGTGAGGGTCCGGATTAATGTGGGCAATCTGTATGTACAGGGTGTGGGAAACATATAAGATAGGCTCTTATTCAGGGTGAGGGTCCGGATTAATGTGGGCAATCTGTATGTACAGGGTGTGGGAAACATATAAGATAGGCTCTTATTCAGGGTGAGGGTCCGGATTAATGTGAGCAATCTGTATGTACAGGGTGTGGGGAACATATAAGATAGGCTCTTATTCAGGGTGAGGGTCCGGATTAATGTGAGCAATCTGTATGTACAGGGTGTGGGAAACATATAAGATAGGCTGTTATTCAGGGTGAGGGTCCGGATTAATGTGGGCAATCTGTATGTACAGGGTGTGGGGAACATATAAGATAGGCTGTTATTCAGGGTGAGGGTCCGGATTAATGTGAGCAATCTGTATGTACAGGGTGTGGGGAACATATAAGATAGGCTGTTATTCAGGGTGAGGGTCCGGATTAATGTGAGCAATCTGTATGTACAGGGTGTGGGGAACATATAAGATAGGCTGTTATTCAGGGTGAGGGTCCGGATTAATGTGAGCAATCTGTATGTACAGGGTGTGGGAGACATATAAGATAGGCTCTTATTCAGAGTGAAGGTCCGCTTTAAGGAAGAGTAAGGGTAAAGGAAGGAATGGGAAGGAAAAAGAATGGAAGAGAAATAAAAAAAAAAGAAAACTGTAAAGAAAGAGAAAAGGTAAAGGACGTAATGGGAAGGCAAAAGAAAGGGCTGGCAAAGAAAAAAAGAATGGAAAGAAAGAGAATGGAAGGGAGATAAAGAAGGAAACTGTAAAGAAAGAGAAAAGGGAAAAGAAAGCATCATCTAGTAATGGGAGGAAAAAAAAAATAAGAGAAAAGGAAGAAAATAAAGGTAAATAAAACAAGGAAGGGAACAAAATGAAAGTAAAGAGAAGCACAAAGTGAGAACAAAGAAAACTAAAAGGTATAAAAAAATAGTAAGGGAAATGACAAGTAAACAAAATATAAAAAAACATGCAAAGCAGGCTGCCTGTCTGAATGGCTGGGACAGGAGCGCACACACAGTGGGGCATCCCAATTCGGAATGCTCCAGGGGGGAAAGCCAGCGACCAGCCCTGGAATCTAAAAGATTGGCCGCTGCAGGGTTTAGTTACACTTAAAGGGGCCTCCCTGGGAGCGACTGCTAATAAAAGGGAACTAAAGTCACTTCTGACTGCAGGTCCACTTTAAAGATCCCTAGAAAGCAAACATTGAGCCATTCACAATAAGGGACACGAAAGAGCTGCACACTACCGGAGGAGCGTCGCATTCCGCACGTGGGCGTGGCCATTTCCTGACCACCGATGGATGCAAACCTTCCAACTTCTCAGGGGGGTGGAGGAGGGACATTTGTTGAATTAGGCCACGCCCCCTCATTGAGGGATAAGTGAGGCCACGCCCCCATTGAGGGATGGATGAAGCCACGCCCTCTAATTGAGGGATGGATGAAGCCACACCCCCTCATTGATTGATGGATAGGAGATACATTGTAACAGTTACAACAATAGAAACACTTTAAATAGGCAAATGAATCATTTATTGCTGCAGATCTGCATGTTACACCTCAAAGAGGGACACTATGTAAATGAAGCCACGCCCCCTCATTGAGGGATGGATGAAGCCACGCCCCCTCATTGAGGGATGGGTGAAGGCACGCCCCCTTATTGAGGGGTGTATGAAGCCACGCCCTCTCATTGAGGGATGGATGAAGCCACGCCTCTTCATTGAGGGATGTATGAAGCCACGCCCCTCATTGAAGGATGGATGAAGCCACGCCCCCTCATTGAGGGATGTATAGGAGATACATTGTAACATTGTAACAGTTACAACAAAAGAAACACTTTAAATAGGCAAGTGAATAATTGCTGCAGATCTGCATGTTGCACCCTCTCATTGATGGATGTATGAAGCCACGCCCCCTCATTGAGGGATGGATGAAGCCACGCCCCCTCACTGAGGGATGGACGAAGCCACGCCCCCTCACTGAGGGATGGACGAAGCCACGCCCCCTCATTGAGGGATGGATAGGAGATACATTGTAACAGTTACAAGAATAGAAACACTTTGATGCAGATCTGCATGTTACACCTCAAACAGGGACACATGAGAACAACGAGGGACAGGGGAGACATGGACCCAAAAGAGGGACAAATGAGAACAACGAGGGACAGGAGGACATGGACTCAGAAGAGGGACAGTCCCTCCAAATCAGGGACAGCTGGGAGGTATGCGGATGGGGCTCTGCTAGGAAAAGGTGGAGTATCTCCTTAATGTCGGGCTCACGGATCCCCTCCAATTTGGGATGCCCCTATAGATAAATATTTTCAGGAATCCAAGATCAGATCAGGCACTGAGCCCTTTATGATGGGGGACAGGAAATAGCTGCACACTCCAGCAAAACGTCCGATCTATGGGATGCGCCGCGGATTCCGCATTCCCGGCCATTCGGCATGTCGCCACGGCGCTCTCATTTAGTGACATCAGAGCGCGGCGATCGGGAAGCGCAGATCTCCCCCCGGGGACGGGCGCGTGACTCTCTCCGGCGTGGGAACCGATCGCCCCGTGTGCCCCCCTCTTCCATTGAGCGCTATTTATCTCCCTTCGGGGATCGGTTCCCACCATTTCCCGCCGCCTGTTTTCTTTGGATCGCGAGCGCAATATTCTTGGACGAGCACGCAGTGCGCACCGCGATTCTCTCTCCCCGCGGCAAACGCCGCCAAGACCCGCCACACTCTCAATGATTTATATGAGTGTATACGTAATCCCAGCGCAGCCAGCCCTGGAATGTAAAAGATTCCAGGGCCGGACGCTGGCTTTCCCCCGCGGCATCCCTAATCTCCATTGACTTTGCCCCAGTACGGTGCATGTGCGGGCAAACAGCGCCGCTGGGGATGCCCCCGCTCTCTGGCGCCACATTGAGAGCCGAATGACACAGGTGCGGCAAGCGGCTATGAACGGATGAGGGCCCGCGCATGTGCCAGGGAAAGGTAAGCGCTTGCAGGTGAACTGGGGGGCTGCACACAGCAGGACATCCCAAATGGGGGCACGGAACCAAAACTGGGTTATGTTCCGCTTTAAATTGGACCAAAACCCATGGAGATCGGCCCGGGAATCTATAAAACGTAGACGAATGGGATACAAGCGTGCTTATTGGACGAGAGGCCGCACATGTGACGTAGGACCAGGGAAGAGGTGAGTCAGATTGGCTGACCTGGGGGGTTTCACACAGTGGGGCGTCCCGATCGGGGTGCCCTGGGGGCAAGGGTTTTGGTCCACTTGAAATCAGGCCACCGCCGAGCCGCCATCATTACCCGTGGTTCTCTGGTGTGAAGGGCGGGTGCGAGGTGCGACAGTCAGAGGGTTTTGTTCCGCTTTATAGTGGACCTATCACTGCCGTGGCCGGCCCTGGAGTCTAAAAGGGGTGGGAGTGGCAGAAAGGTGAGTGGATGATCTGGTGGGTGTCACACAGCGGGGCATCCCAAGCGGGGACACTGCCAGCACATGTACCCTTAGAATGGGGAAAAAGGTGAGTTTTTGGGGCGACCTGGGGGTTTTCACACAGCGGGGCATCCCCAATCGGGGTGCCATAGGGAGAGCGAGTGTGCCTGCCCTGGAGTCTCATAGACTCCAGGGTGCATTTTGCTCCTCTACAAGTGAGTTATGGGGGGGACGCTCATTTTGATGTTATTTGGGGACAATTTTTTTTTTTATTAAGAGAAACACTTGAGTGGACCAAAACCCAGGTTTTTTACTCACCTCAGTTTAGGTCAGCTTTACAGGAGCATCTGGATTTGGGATGCCCCTGTGAGTGAAGTCACATGTTACTATGACACAAGCCTAGATTGTAAGCTCCTAGGGGCAGCCCCTGCCCTTGTCTGACCCTCCGCCATGGCCTGTGTCGGTGCCATATGCAGTGGCTGATTATTGATCTGACCTTTTATACCGTTATCAGTTTGATTATCTATTGAAAGGCTTCATGCAAAAATGATTATAAGTGGAGACTACCAGTGAGCTCCCCCAAACCCTGCCAGAAAACTGTCCGACAAGTCCTGACGAAGTGGTGGGATCACAGCGCCACGCAACGCGTCGGGTGGACGGATTGGACCTAGCTCTCTATATACTTGTATTGGTTTATAATTCCATTTGATTGTCTATGCATATCCGACACTGGTGCACTTTACAATGCCAGTTTTCGGCACTCATGCACTATTTTATTAGTTTTATATTGCACGTGCACGTTCATTTTAGCATCCTGTAGATTAATTGGATCAACTACTTTACACCCTCTAGGACAGGGAATGGTTTTCCCTGTTCCTATACTTGTAATGCTGCACACAGTGCACCCTGTCAAGCTCCGCCCCAAACAAGAAAATACACAGAGTGACAATAAGAGTGTGAGAATCCGGCATCCCTAATCAATACAACAATAAACCAAAAAAAGGGACCACTCTCACCCTAATAATGATTCAATAACACCACCTAACCTTAATATCCATCTATTTAATTCATCCAAAATATTTAAAATCACATTAAAGACAATGCAACACTGCTACAAACATTTAAAAAAAAAACATACAAAACCAACCCCAGCAGGAAGTGACCTAGAGGCTGATTCATTAATAGCGCCAGGTAGCGATAGATGAGCGTCTGTAGCTGCATTTTCAGAGCGCTCGCTAGTAGTCGCAGTGCTCAGCTGTGGGTCGCTACTTTATAGCGACTCAGTCGCTGTTCAGTTATGTTGAATACATTGTGAGGAGTCGCTATTTGACCAGTACAGCGCTGTATGGGAGCGCATGTTAGCGACTGCTCATAGCGACCGACTCACAACATATTCAGCCTCACAAATCTCTGGCGCTGAAAGATACTTGTTTGAAGCCCACAGCGCAGGAGGCGGTGTGTTTAAAGTGGACCAACACCCAGGATTTTGACTATCCTGGGTTTTGGTCCACTTCGGTGGGGCACCCCGATCGGGTGCCTCGCTGTGTGAAACCCCCCAGAACGCCCGGAAACACTCACCTCTCCCCGCTCCTACGCGGGCGCTCGTCCAATCAGAGCGCTCAGAGCCACTGTGGTATGCACGTACAAGCGGCGTCCAACCAAAGCGGCTCTGAGCGCTGGAGGCCGCGTCTCGCGCTCCCCTATAACAGGGAGCGCGCCCGCGCTGGCCATTCACAAACGTCCGGCGCGGGTGCGCGCCCTGCTAGAGGGAAGTGCGAGACGCGGACGCGGCCCGCGCATGCGCCGTTGGAACGGGGTTAAGGTAAGGTTTCTGGGCTTCCTGTGGGGGTTTCCCGATTTCGGATGCCCCGCGGGGAGGGATCTGATCGGCCCGGGAGTCTTACAGATTCCCGGGCCGATCCCCCCTGGGTGTTGGTCCACTTTAAAGTCTGTTTTTCAGCATCTATCCACCAGTAACAAAGCGAAAACATATGGAATTACATTGTAACAACATTATAACATGACACTTTAATGGCAGAGCTGTGATGTCATTTCTGAAGAAATATTTAAAAAATGTAAAAATTGTGAAAAAACAGCTTATTCAATGTCAGGAGAGGTCACAGAATTATTTGTGATTTTTTGGGGGAAAAAAACCCTGTTTAAACAGAAGAAAAGGATCGATCATTGAAATGTATGGGGGAGCGACAGGTAGCGAGAGGTCTTACCTGGCGCTGTGCAAAGCTGAACGCTGGCGCTGTTCGCAGAGGCTTTGAAAATAATGAATCAGACGCTACATGGCGTTATCCTTTCTTAAATAACCCCCCTAATCAATCCCCATTATCCATACTATACCTATATCATTCCTCCTATTCATCATATATACAGCCTATAAAGGATAATTAAAGTGCCGATGTGCAAAGTGTCACAAGTGCAAAAACTTAAGAAATATACAATTTGAATGAACACATAAAAAACACAAACTAACTAAAATATGATCCCCTCCTGCTGAGCCAAGTATTCGATTCACCCACGCGTAGATTCACCCATACTTCTTTTTCTACTTTAGCCTTAGGCACCAGTGTCGTGATATTTCATGTACCATATTACCATCTGAATGATCATTTTTTTTTTATATCTATTGATTAGAGCGGATTTTCGTATGGTCCAATCCCCCTCCCTTTTTCCCCGCCTTTCATATTCTTAATGGCTTTTAATATTGTTTTGTGCTTTATTGTATTCATGCTTATGTGAAACTGGGAGGCTGATTCAATACTAGCGACAGATGAGCGTCTGTAGCGGCATTTTCAGAGCGCTCGCTAGTAGTCGAAGTGCTCGGCCGTGGGTCGCTAGTTCAGAGCGACTCAGTCGCTGTGCAGCAATGATGAATACCTTGTGGGGAGTCGCTAAATGACCAGTACAGCGCTGTATGGGAGCGACTGGTCAGTGCGACCGACTCAAAAAAAACAGCCTCACACACCGCCGGCGCTCAAAGATGCTTCGCCGTAGCCCGGAGCGCCGGAGGCTGTGTGATTAAAGGCTGTTTTTTAACATGTATCCACCAGTAACAAAGCGAAAACACATGGGATTACATTGTAATAACATTGTAACACGAACACATTAATGCCAGACATGTAAGGACAATTCTGCATAAAAATATAAAACATGAAAAATAATTTCAAAGGCCGGGAGAGGTCACAACATTATTTGAGATTAATAAAAAAAAAAATTGATAAAAACTAAATAAAAGAACTTCCATTGAAATGTATGGGAGAGCGACAGGTAGCGAGAGGTAAGACGTGGCGCTCTGCAAGGCTGAACGACGGCGCTGTACGCTGAGCCTGGGATAATGATGAATCGGACGCTACATGGCGCTATCCCAGTCGCTCAACAGATTCTGCATGATAGATCAGTAATTGCTGCCGTGTCCGGCGTTCACCTGCCGCTACCTGCCGCTACCTGTCATTTACAAGGCGCTACCTGGCGCTATCCCTTCATGAATAAGGGCCTTTGTCTTTAATAAATTGTATTGTACTTTAATCCATATGTAGTTGGTGGAGCTCAGTGGTAGTCCACTTATAGTAATTTTTGCATATAGCCAATGGTCCCATAGGGGTGTCCTTGCCAGCCAGCACCATATAAATGATCTAGCAGTGCGGGGTTATTTCTGTAGGAATCTATTGAAAGGCTTCGGCGATCTTCATCCTGACGGCAGAGCCGGGCATCATCGTGTGCGGTACCAGGGAAGCCATAGATGTAATGCATGAGCTGGATCACTCTGGGCATCCCGAACCATGCGCGCCCCCTCTCCAGCATCACCCTCATTACTAACAGCTATTTACTGTCATGGCCAACGGCGGGATAATGAGACCATCGATAGATCAGTTCCCCTTGCGTGTGTGTAATTACGTGCCGCACCGACAGCTCTATAGAGGGACAGGGGGTCATGTGACTGCTTCTATGTACAGCGCTGTGGTATATGTCAGCGCTATATAAATGTATAATAACAGTGTGTGAGTGTGGGGGAGACATTAGAGTGTGAGCTCTGAGGGACAGGAGGTCATGTGACTGCTTCTATGTACAGCGCTGTGGTATATGTCAGCGCTATATAATGTATAATAACAGTGTGTGAGTGTGGGGGAGACATTAGAGTGTGAGCTCTGAGGGACAGGAGGTCATGTGACTGCTTCTATTTACAGCGCTGTGGTATATGTCAGCGCTATATAATGTATAATAACAGTGTGTGAGTGCGGAGGAGACATTAGAGTGTGAGCTCTGAGGGACAGAAGGTCATGTGACTGCTTCTATGTACAGCGCTGTGGTATATGTCAGCGCTATATAATGTATAATAACAGTGTGTGAGTGCGGAGGAGACATTAGAGTGTGAGCTCTGAGGGACAGAAGGTCATGTGACTGCTTCTATGTACAGAGCTGTGGTATATGTCAGCGCTATATAATGTATAATAACAGTGTGTGAGTGTGGGGGAGACAGTAGAGTGTGAGCTCTGAGGGACAGGAGGTCATGTGACTGCTTCTATTTACAGCGCTGTGGTATATGTTAGCGCTATATAATGTATAATAACAGTGTGTGAGTGCGGAGGAGACATTAGAGTGTGAGCTCTGAGGGACAGGAGGTCATGTGACTGCTTCTATTTACAGCGCTGTGGTATATGTCAGCGCTATATAAATTTATAATAACAGTGTGTGAGTGTGGAGGAGACATTAGAGTGTGAGCTCTGAGGGACAGGAGGTCATGTGACTGCTTCTATGTACAGCGCTGTGGTATATGTCGGCGCTATATAAATTTATAATAACAGTGTGTGAGTGTGGAGGAGACATTAGAGTGTGAGCTCTGGGGGACAGGAGGTCATGTGACTGCTTCTATGTACAGCGCTGTGGTATATGTCAGCGCTATATAATGTATAATAACAGTGTGTGAGTGTGGAGGAGACATTAGAGTGGGAGCACTGAGGGACAGGAGGTCATGTGACTGCTTCTATGTACAGCGCTGTGGTATATGTCAGCGCTATATAATGTATAATAACAGTGTGTGAGTGCGGGGGAGACATTAGAGTGTGAGCTCTGAGGGACAGGGAGTCATGTGACTGCTTCTATGTACAGCGCTGTGGTATAGGTTGCCGATATTGGCAGAGGACTCCGCCTCTCACAGGTGCGTGCTGTGTATTTGTGGGGCAATTCATTTGTAGTACAGGATTAACCCCATAAACGCCGCCCTGCGTCTGAGCCAATATCGTTATTTATGACACGGCGGTGGGTTTACGACGCGGTGTAACCCGTAACACATGAGCAGCAGCAGGCGCGCGCTGTATTGATTTACCAATCCGGGAGCGGTTTACTAGCGAGCAGAATCCTCCCGGGCGCCATAACGCTGCATCTCGGGTATCGGAAGCGACACTGCGAATCCATCATCATTAAAAACAGCCAATTACGTGCGAGTCAGGAAACGGGCCGATAATGTGCGGCGAGGAGACCATGAAATAACCGCTCGCCGCTTTCCATCACATCCTCCAATCAGAGCTGAGCATTGTGCGACTGCTACAATGTATCACTGAGGCATATGATATGGATACAGCCACCTGCCACAGTGTAACATGGAGATGGGTGGCGTTCCTGATGATGTCACCGACTCTAGTAAATAGATGGGTGGTGTTCCTGGTGATGTCACTGACTCTAGTAAATAGATGTGTGGTGTTCCTGATGATGTCACTGACTCTAGTAAATAGATGGGTGGTGTTCCTGGTGATGTCACCGACTCTAGTAAATAGATGGGTGGTGTTCCTGGTGATGTCACCGACTCTAGTAAATAGATGTGTGGTGTTCCTGATGATGTCACTGACTCTAGCAAATAGATGGGTGGTGTTCCTGATGATGTCACTGACTCTAGCAAATAGATGGGTGGTGTTCCTGATGATGTCACTGACTCTAGCAAATAGATGGGTGGTGTTCCTGATGATGTCACTGACTCTAGTAAATAGATGTGTGGTGTTCCTGATGATGTCACTGACTCTAGCAAATAGATGGGTGGTGTTCCTGATGATGTCACTGACTCTAGTAAATAGATGGGTGGTGTTCCTGGTGATGTCACCGACTCTAGTAAATAGATGGGCGGCGTTCCTGATGATGTCACTGACTAGTAAATAGATATGTGGTGTTCCTGATGATGTCACCGACTCTAGTAAATAGATGGGTGGCGTTCCTGATGATGTCACTGACTCTAGTAAATAGATGGGTGGTGTTCCTGATGATGTCACTGACTCTAGTAAATAGATGGGTGGTGTTCCTGATGATGTCACTGACTCTAGTAAATAGATGGGTGGTGTTCCTGATGATGTCACTGACTCTAGCAAATAGATGGGTGGTGTTCCTGGTGATGTCACCGACTCTAGTAAATAGATGGGTGGTGTTCCTGGTGATGTCACTGACTCTAGTAAATAGATGGGCGGTGATCCTGATGATGTCACTGACTCATGTAAATAAATGGGCAATGTTACTGGCGATGTCATCAGTCTCTAGTAAAAAGATGGGCGGCGTTCCTGGTGATGTCACCAGTCTCTAGTAAATAGATGGGCGGTGATCCTGATGATGTCACTGACTCATGTAAATAAATGGGCAATGTTACTGGCGATGTCATCAGTCTCTAGTAAAAAGATGGGCGGCGTTCCTGGTGATGTCACCAGTCTCTAGTAAATAGATGGGCGGTGATCCTGATGATGTCACTGACTCATGTAAATAAATGGGCAATGTTACTGGCGATGTCATCAGTCTCTAGTAAAAAGATGGGCGGCGTTCCTGGTGATGTTACCAGTCTCTAGTAAATAGATGGACGGTGTTCCTGGTGATGTCACCAGTCTCTAGTAAACAGATGGACGGTGTTCCTGGTGATGTCACCAGTCTCTAGTAAATAGATGGACGGTGTTCCTGGTGATGTCACCAGTCTCTAGTAAATAGATGGCCAGTGTTCCTGATGATGTCACCAGTCTCTAGTAAATAGAAGGGTGGTGTTCCTGCCGATGTCACTCTAATCAAGAGATGGGCAGTGTTCTTGATGATGTCACCTGTCTCTAGTAAAAGATTAGGGTGTTTTTTTATCATGTCACCATGCCTGAAAATGGATAGGTTGTGTTCTTCGCTGATGTCACTGGTCCCTACTGAAGAGATGGGTGATAATTAGTGATGTCACCAGTCTCTAGGATAAAGATGGGCAGTTTCCTTAATGATGTCACCAGTGTCTAGTAAATTAATGGAAAGTGTTTTTGGTGATGTCACCAGTCTCTAGGTAAAGGATGGACAGTGTTCTTGATGATGTCACCAAACTCTAGGTGAAGGATGGGGGGTGATCGTGATGATGTCACCAGTGTCTATTAAATCAATGGGCGACATTCTTGCTGATGTCACTGCTCTCAAGGTGAAGGATAGGCAGTGTTCTTGTTTATGTCACTAGCCACTAGTATATGGATGGATTATGTTTTTGATGATGTCACCAATGTCTTATGTTATTGGTGATGTCAGCAGTGTCTAATAAATTGATGGCTGGCATTCTTGTTGATGTCACCAGTCTCTAGGTGAAGGATGGACAGTGTTCTTGGTGATGTCACCAGTTTCTAGTAAATGGATGGACAGTGTTCTTGGTGATGTCACCAGTTTTTTAGTAAATGGATGGGCGGTGTTCTTGGTGATGTCAGCAGTCTCTAGTAAATGGATGGGCGGTGTTCTTGGTGAGGTCACCAGTCTCTAGTAAATGGATGGGCGGTGTTCATAATGATGTCACCAGTCTCTAGTAAATGAATGGGCGGTGTTCTTGGTGATGTCACCAGTCTCTAGTAAATGGATGGGCGGTGTTCATAATGATGTCACCAGTCTCTAGTAAATGGATGGGCGGTGTTCATAATGATGTCACCAGTCTCTAGTAAAAGAAGTTTTTTGATTATGTCACCATGTCTAAAAATGGATTGGTTGTGTTCCTCGCTGATGTCACTGGTCTCTATGGAAGAGATGGGTGATAATTATTGATCAGGTTGGGGGGGGTGATTGTGATGATGTCAGCAGTGTCTAGTAAAGGGATGGGCGGGTTCTTGGAGCAGGTGGTCTCATCTAAATGCATGGGAAGCACTCTTGGCCAGTTCCAGTAATGGGTGGCGTTCTACAGTAGATGATGTCAGTGGTCTTGATGATGTCAGTGGTCTTGATGATGTCTTTGGGTAGCAGTGATGTCACCAGTCCTCAGTAAGCCGTCATGCTTGCCCCGGGCTAATCCGCAGGCGTTGGTTTTAATGGGTTAATGAGTTTCGGTGTGGTTTTTCGGTCAGCTCTGTAACTAAACATGAGAGGCGCCGCAGGGGAGCGCGCGGGGGGGGGGGGGGGAGGAAGGGCTCCGATTAAAATGACAAAACGCGCTGAGCGGGGAAATGAGCTCTGTGCATTGGGATCCCAACCTTTGTTTTCTGGAAATATTAGCGGCGGCGGCAGGCGCTGCGATTAATTCTTTAAAGAGTCCGACCCCCCCGATCGTCACTCGTCTCTCTTCATCTGATCGCTGTTGCCGAGATCAAAACGGCAACAGGCGCCATGTGGATTCCCGACATCCGGCGCCGGAGGAGATGAAATTGCCCGAGATTATGCCGGAGCCGCAGGCGGAATGAGGCTTCTATGCGTTCAGGAGATGGCGCTGGTGCCTTAAAGTGGACCTAAACCTTCCCAGGCAGCTCTGTGCAAATGTAATAAACTATATGGGGAGGTTAGTCTGGAGTCTCTACAGCCCGGTACAGAGTTTATGTCGACCCAATAGAAGCTGGAGGGGCCCAGTGGGTGCACCCCGTAAAGCAGCACTCGAATTTTTGGGGGGATACCCAGACTATCCACACTTAGGTGATGTGTTTGATTTATTGTTGTAGTTCAGCACTTGCGCTTTTTCCTTTTGCCACATTAATATATTGACATTGACATTGATACGCTTATCCTTTGCACAATATTTTGCACTTTATATGTTTTAACTGTTTACAGTGTTTGCGCTTTATTGAATTTAACTCTTTAAGAATTTGTTGGATTGGGATTATGGATTTAATCGTTGGGTTGTCCCATAAAATGTACTGTTGAGTGTTATGTTTTTGTCATTATTGTTATATGTCATTGTCTGTCATTATGTGATTTTTAATGGGTATTAGCTAATAAATAATAATATATGAATTCTTGATATATCTTTTGTTGCATGTATTAATACCGTGCGGTGATTTGGTGCTATTTGGGTGAATTGCTGGATTCACCATTAAATAACATTCCCCAGCATAAGCCGGTGATTGGCCGGAGGGATATAGAATGGCGGCGCTCTCTGAGGAAGCATCAAAAGTGATTAGAAACGTCGCATGGACCTCTTCAACAAGGGAAGGATTGCGCATCAAAGCCCGAGAAAAGGTTCACAGTCAGGAGGGGGGGGGGGGGGGGGGCTGAATAAACCTGACACTACACACACTAAATGGAGCAGGCGTCTTAGAGTAACATGTTTATTGTCTGCGTTTTTGTTGAGGCATTGAATGGCGCTGTGACTAAGCGCAAATGGCGAGGTGCAAGCGATTGCTACATTGTTGCGCTCTAATATGAACAATAATGACATCATTATACTGTTGCTTCCTTATCGCACTGTCAATTCCTCATCGCATTGTTACTTTATCATCACACTGTCACTTCCTCATCAGAAACATACTGTCGCTTTACCATCATACTGTCGCTTTATCACTGTTGCTTCATCATCACACTGTCACTTCCTCATCACACTGTCACTTCCTCATCAGAAACATACTGTCGCTTTACCATCATACTGTCGCTTTATCACTGTTGCTTCATCATCACACTGTCACTTCCTCATCACACTGTCACTTCCTCATCAGAAACATACTGTCGCTTTACCATCATACTGTCACTTCCTTGTAACACTTTTGCTTCCTCATCACACTGTCACTTCCTCATCAGAAACATACTGTCGCTTTATCACTGTTGCTTCATCATCACACTGTCACTTCCTCATCATAAACATACTGTGGCTCTTTCATCATACTGTCTTTCATCACTCACTTCCTTGTAACACTTCCGCTTCCTCATCGCACTGTCACTTCCTCATCGCACTGTCGCTTCCTCATCACACTGTCACTTCCTCATCACACTGTCACTTCCTCATCACACTGTTGCTTCCTCATCATACTGTCACTTACTCATCACACTGTCACTTCCTCATCACACTGTCGCTTCCTCATCATACTGTCGCTTTACCACCATACTGTCACTTACTCATCACACTGTCACTTCCTCATCACACTGTCACTTCCTCATCACACTGTCGATTTACCATCATACTGTCAATAACTTATCGCACTGTCGCTTCCTCATCACACTCTTACTTCCTCATCACACTGTCACTTCCTCATCACACTGTCACTTCCTCATCATACTGTCACTCCCTCATCGCACTGTTATTTCCTCATCACACTGTCACTTCCTCATCATACTGTTACTTCCTCATCATACTGTCACTTCCTCATCACACTGTCACTCCCTCATCGCACTGTTATTTCCTCATCATACTGTCACTTCCTCATCATACTGTCACTTCCTCATCACACTGTCACTTCCTCATCACACTGTCACTTCCTCATCATACTGTCTCTTCCTCATCACACCGTCACTTCCTCATCATACTGTCACTTCCTCATGATATTGTTACTTCCTATCACACTGTCGCTTCCTCATCACACTGTCGCTTCCTCATCACACTGTCGCTTCCTCATCACACTGTCGCTTCCTCATCACACTGTCGCTTCCTCATCACACTGTCACTTCCTCATCACACTGTCACTCCCTCATCGCAGTTATTTCCTCATCATACTGTCACTTCCTCATCATACTGTCACTTCCTCATCACACTGTCACTTCCTCATCATACTGTCTCTTCTTCATCACACCGTCACTTCCTCATCATACTGTCACTTACTCATAATATTGTTACTTCCTATCACACTGTTGCTTCCTCATCACACTGTCACTCATCATCCCACTTTCACTTCCTCATCACACTGTCACTCCCTCATCGCACTGTTGCTTCCTCATCACACTGTCGCTTCCTCATCACAATGTCACTTCATTGCACTATCACTTCCTCATCGCACTGTCACTTCCTCATCGCACTGTCGCTTCCTCCTTGCACTGTAATTTTCTCATCGCACTGTCGCTTCCTCATCGCACTGTCATTTCCTCATCGCACTGTCATTTCCTCATCGCACTGTTGCTTCCTCATCGCACTGTCATTTCCTCATCGCACTGTTGCTTCCTCATCGCACTGTTGCTTCCTCATCGCACTGTCATTTCCTTGTCGCACTGTCGCTTTCTCGTCGCACTGTCGTTTCCTCGTCGCACTGTCGCTTCCTTAACACACTGTCACTTCCTCATCACACTGTCACTTCCTCATCACACTGTCACTACCTCACCGCACTGTCACTTCATTATCGCACTGTCACTTCCTCATCTCACTGTCACTTCCTTAACACACTGTCAATCATCATACTGTCGCTTCCTCATCACACTGTCACTACCTCACCGCACTGTCAATCATCATACTGTCGCTTCCTCATCACACTGTCACTTCTCCAGAGCCGCCAGCAACAGAGGAACCTTTTGATTTCCCCACTAACAGGTTGTAATTGGCGCCATTTAAGCCGCTCAATTGCGTTTTGCGTTTTCGCTTTCTTTACGCCTTTGATTCTTCTTTGATTTTTTTTTCCTTTTAAACATCAAAAGCGATTTCCATCCTGAGACACTGAACGGCGGCGGCGACACAATACAAATTAACACTTCCTAATCGCGCTCTCCGCGCTTGATCGGGAGCCCGCGGGGGTTGTCAGCTCATCACAAGAAAAAAAAATAAGAAGAAGAACTCCGCAACCACAAATTTGCATGAGACCGGACTCTTGTTTCTCTTTGTTGTCGCACCTGCACAGAGCAACGCACCTGCTGGGCGGCGGGAAGCTCGCGGCACAATGGCCGCCAGTCTGGGGTCTCCATGGCGACTGATTTATTTGCGTTTGCCAGTCGAGCAGAAGCAGCGCCCCGCGCGTTCCTCTGATTGGAGCTGCCAGGGGCCACAAAGCGCGGTAACAGTGTGGCGCTCGCTCGAGTGCGATACTAATGACAAAATTGCGCCTAATCTGGGACGCGTGCGAACAAACACGACTTTACTCGATTGCCGGAGAACGGCGGCGGACGCTGACGGGGGGAAATTTAGACGGTAAAAAAAAAGTTATTATAATTATCGTCTGATTTGCAATATTTATTTATTTTTTTTGTATAAAAATTGTTTAACTGTAAAGATGAAATACAAACGAATATGACAACCGCTAAGTGTTATTGCGCAACAACGGATACGACAACCGCTAAGTGTTATTGTGCAACAACGGATATGACAACCGCTAAGTGTTATTGCGCAACAACGGATATAAGAACCACTAAGTGCTATTGCGCAACAACGGATATAAGAACCACTAAGTGTTATTGCGCAACAACAGATACAACAACCGCTAAGTGTTATTGCGCAACAGCGGATACGACAACCGCTAAGTGTTATTGCACAACAACAGATACAACAACCGCTTAGTGTTATTGCGCAACAACGGATACGACAACCGCTAAGTGTTATTGCACAACAACAGATACAACAACCGCTAAGTGTTATTGCGCAACAGCGGATACGACAACCGCTAAGTGTTATTGTGCAACAACGGATACGACAACCGCTAAGTGTTATTGCGCAACAACAGATACAACAACCGCTAAGTGTTATTGCACAACAACAGATACAACAACCGCTAAGTGTTATTGCACAACAACAGATACAACAACCGCTAAGTGTTATTGCACAACAACAGATACAACAACCGCTAAGTGTTATTGTGCAACAACGGATACGACAACCGCTAAGTTTTATTGCGCAACAACGGATACGACAACCGCTAAGTTTTATTGCGCAACAACGGATACGACAACCGCTAAGTGTTATTGCACAACAACAGATACAACAACCGCTAAGTGTTATTGCACAACAACAGATACAACAACCGCTAAGTGTTATTGCACAACAACAGATACAACAACCGCTAAGTCTTATTGCACAACAACAGATACAACAACCGCTAAGTGTTATTGCACAACAACAGATACAACAACCGCTAAGTGTTATTGTGCAACAGCGGATATAACAACCGTTAAGTGTTATTGCACAACAACAGATACAACAACCGCTAAGTGTTATTGCGCAACAACGGATACGACAACCGCTAAGTGTTATTGTGCAACAACGGATACGACAACCGCTAAGTGTTATTGCGCAACAACAGATACAACAACCGCAAAGTGTTATTGCGCAACAACAGATACAACAACCGCAAAGTGTTATTGCGCAACAACGGGTACGACAACCGCTAAGTGTTATTGCGCAACAACGGGTACGACAACCGCTAAGTGTTATTGCGCAACAACGGATACGACAACCACTAAGTGTTATTGTGCAACAACGGATACGACAACCACTAAGTGTTATTTTGAAACAACGGATACGACAACCGCTAAGTGTTATTGCGCAACAACGGGTACGACAACCGCTAAGTGTTATTGCGCAACAACGGATACGACAACCACTAAGTGTTATTGTGCAACAACGGATACGACAACCGCTAAGTGTTATTTTGCAACAACGGATACGACAAACGCTAAGTGTTATTGCACAACAACGGATACGACAACCACTAAGTGTTATTGCGCAACAACGGATATGACAACCGATAAGTGTTATTGCGCAACAACGGATACGACAACCGCTAAGTGTTATTGCGCAACAACGGATACGACAACCGCTAAGTGTTATTGCGCAACAACGGATACGACAACTGCTAAGTGTTATTTTGCAACAACGGATATGACGACCGCTAAGTGTTATTGCGCAACAACGGATACGACTACCGCTAAGTGTTATTGCGCAACAACGGATATGACAACCGCTAAGTGCTATTGCGCAACAACGGATATAAGAACCACTAAGTGTTATTGCGCAACAACGGATATAAGAACCACTAAGTGTTATTGCGCAACAACAGATACAACAACCGCTAATTGTTATTGCGCAACAATGGATACGACAACCGCTAAGTGTTATTGCGCAACAACGGATATAACAACCACTAAGTGTTATTGCGCAACAACGGATACGACAACCGCTAAGTGTTATTGCGCAACATCGGATACGACAATCGCTAAGTGTTATTGCGCAACAATGGATACAACAACCGCTAAGTGTTATTGCGCAACATCGGATATGACAACCGCTAAGTGTTATTGCGCAACAACGGATACGACAACCGCTAAGTGTTATTGCGCAACATCGGATACGACAATCGCTAAGTGTTATTGCGCAACAATGGATACAACAACCGCTAAGTGTTATTGCGCAACATCGGATATGACAACCGCTAAGTGTTATTGCGCAACAACGGATATAAGAACCACTAAGTGCTATTGCGCAACAACGGATATAAGAACCACTAAGTGTTATTGCGCAACAACAGATACAACAACCGCTAATTGTTATTGCGCAACAACGGATACGACAACCGCTAAGTGTTATTGCGCAACAACGGATACTACAACCGCTAAGTGTTATTGCGCAACAACGGATACGACAACCGCTAAGTGTTATTTTGCAACAACGGATACGACGACCGCTAAGTGTTATTGTGCAACAACGGGTACGACAACCGCTAAGTGTTATTGCGCAACAACGGGTACGACAACCGCTAAGTGTTATTGTGCAACAATGGATACGACAACTGCTAAGTGTTATTGCGCAACAACGGGTACGACAACCGCTAAGTGTTATTGCGCAACAACGGGTACGACAACCGCTAAGTGTTATTGTGCAACAATGGATACGACATCCGCTAAGTGTTATTGCGCAACAACAGATACAACAACCGCTAAGTGTTATTGCGCAACAACGGGTACGACAACCACTAAGTGTTATTGTGCAACAACGGATACGACAACCACTAAGTGTTATTGTGCAACAACGGATACGACAACCGCTAAGTGTTATTGCGCAACAACGGATACGACAACCGCTAAGTGTTATTGCGCAACGGATACGACAACCGCTAAGTGTTATTGCGCAACAACGGATACGACAACCGCTAAGTGTTATTGTGCAACAACGGATACGACAAACGCTAAGTGTTATTGCGCAACAACGGATACGACAACCACTAAGTGTAATTGCGCAACAACGGATACGACAAACACTAAGTGTTATTGCGCAACAACGGATACGACAACCACTAAGTGTTATTGTGCAACAACGGATACGACGACCGCTAAGTGTTATTGTGCAACAACGGATACGACAACCGCTAAGTGTTATTGCGCAACAACGGATACGACAACCGCTAAGTGTTATTGCGCAACAACGGGTACGACAACCGCTAAGTGTTATTGCGCAACAACGGGTACGACAACCGCTAAGTGTTATTGCGCAACAACGGATACGACAACCGCTAAGTGTTATTGCGCAACAACGGATACGACAACCGCTAAGTGTTATTGCGCAACAACGGGTACAACAACCGCTAAGTGTTATTGCGCAACAACGGATACGACAACCACTAAGTGTTATTGCGCAACAACGGATATGACAACCGATAAGTGTTATTGCGCAACAACGGATACGACAACCACTAAGTGTTATTGCGCAACAACGAATATGACAACCGCTAAGTGTTATTGCGCAACAACGGATACGACAACCGCTAAGTGTTATTGCGCAACAACGGATATGACAACCGCTAAGTGCTATTGCGCAACAACGGATATGACAACCGCTAAGTGTTATTGTGCAACAACAGATACAACAACCGCTAAGTGTTATTGTGCAACAACGGATACGACAACCGCTAAGTGTTATTGCGCAACAACGGATACGACAACCGCTAAGTGTTATTGCGCAACAACGGATACGACAACCGCTAAGTGTTATTGCGCAACAACGGATACGACAACCACTAAGTGTTATTGTGCAACAACGGATACGACAAACGCTAAGTGTTATTGCGCAACAACGGATACGACAACCACTAAGTGTAATTGCGCAACAACGGATACGACAAACACTAAGTGTTATTGCGCAACAACGGATACGACGACCGCTAAGTGTTATTGTGCAACAACGGATACGACGACCGCTAAGTGTTATTGTGCAACAACGGATACGACAACCGCTAAGTGTTATTGCGCAACAACGGATACGACAACCGCTAAGTGTTATTGCGCAACAACGGATACGACAACCGCTAAGTGTTATTGCGCAACAACGGGTACGACAACCGCTAAGTGTTATTGCGCAACAACGGGTACGACAGCCGCTAAGTGTTATTGCGCAACAACGGATACGACAACCGCTAAGTGTTATTGCGCAACAACGGGTACGACAACCGCTAAGTGTTATTGCGCAACAACGGGTACGACAACCGCTAAGTGTTATTGCGCAACAACGGATACGACAACCGCTAGGTGTTATTGCGCAACAACGGATACGACAACCGCTAAGTGTTATTGCGCAACAACGGGTACGACAACCGCTAAGTGTTATTGCGCAACAACGGATACGACAACCACTAAGTGTTATTGCGCAACAACGGATATGACAACCGATAAGTGTTATTGCGCAACAACGGATACGACAACCACTAAGTGTTATTGCGCAACAACGGATATGACAACCGATAAGTGTTATTGCGCAACAACGGATACGACAACCGCTAAGTGTTATTGCGCAACAGCGGATACGACAACCGCTAAGTGTTATTGCGCAACAACGGATACGACAACCGCTAAGTGTTATTGCGCAACAACGGATATGACAACCGCTAAGTGCTATTGCGCAACAACGGATATGACAACCGCTAAGTGTTATTGTGCAACAACAGATACAACAACCGCTAAGTGTTATTGCGCAACAACGGATACGACAACCGCTAAGTGTTATTGCGCAACAACGGATACGACAACCGCTAAGTGTTATTGCGCAACATCGGATACGACAATCGCTAAGTGTTATTGCGCAACAATGGATACAACAACCGCTAAGTGTTATTGCGCAACAACGGATACTACAACCGCTAAGTGTTATTGCGCAACAACGGATACGACAACCGCTAAGTGTTATTGCGCAACAACGGATATGACAACCGCTAAGTGCTATTGCGCAACAACGGATATAAGAACCACTAAGTGCTATTGCGCAACAACGGATACGACAACCGCTAAGTGTTATTGCGCAACAACGGATATGACAACCGCTAAGTGCTATTGCGCAACAACGGATATAAGAACCACTAAGTGTTCTTGCGCAACAACAGATACAACAACCGCTAATTGTTATTGCGCAACAACGGATACGACAACTGCTAAGTGTTATTGCGCAACAACGGATACGACAATCGCTAAGTGTTATTTTGCAACAACGGATACGACAACCGCTAAGTGTTATTGCGCAACAACGGATACGACAACCGCTAAGTGTTATTGCGCAACAACGGATATGACAACCGCTAAGTGTTATTGCGCAACAACGGATATAAGAACCACTAAGTGTTATTGCGCAACAACGGATATAAGAACCACTAAGTGTTATTGCGCAACAACAGATACAACAACCGCTAATTGTTATTGCGCAACAACGGATACGACAACCGCTAAGTGTTATTGCGCAACAACGGATATAAGAACCACTAAGTGTTATTGCGCAACAACAGATACAACAACCGCTAAGTGTTATTGCGCAACAACGGATATAACAACCACTAAGTGTTATTGCGCAACAACGGATACGACAACCGCTAAGTGTTATTGCGCAACAACGGATACGACAACCACTAAGTGTTATTGCGCAACAATGGATACGACAATCGCTAAGTGTTATTGCGCAACAATGGATATAAGAACCACTAAGTGTTATTGCGCAACAACAGATACAACAACCGCTAAGTGTTATTGCGCAACAGCGGATACGACAACCGCTAAGTGTTATTGCACAACAACAGATACAACAACCGCTAAGTGTTATTGCGCAACAACGGATACGACAACCGCTAAGTGTTATTGCACAACAACAGATACAACAACCGGTAAGTGTTATTGCGCAACAGCGGATACGACAACCGCTAAGTGTTATTGTGCAACAACAGATACGACAACCGCTAAGTGTTATTGCGCAACAACAGATACGACAACCGCTAAGTGTTATTGCGCAACAACGGATACGACAACCGCTAAGTGTTATTGTGCAACAACAGATACGACAACCGCTAAGTGTTATTGCGCAACAGCGGATACGACAACCGCTAAGTGTTATTGCGCAACAACAGATACGACAACCGCTAAGTGTTATTGCACAACAACAGATACGACAACCGCTAAGTGTTATTGTGCAACAACAGATACGACAACCGCTAAGTGTTATTGTGCAACAGCGGATACGACAACCGCTAAGTGTTATTGCACAACAACAGATACAACAACCGCTAAGTGTTATTGCGCAACAACGGATATGACAACCGATAAGTGTTATTGCGCAACAACGGATACGACAACCACTAAGTGTTATTGCGCAACAACGGATATGACAACCGATAAGTGTTATTGCGCAACAACGGATACGACAACCGCTAAGTGTTATTGCGCAACAACGGATACGACAACCGCTAAGTGTTATTGCGCAACAACGGATACGACAACCGCTAATTGTTATTGCGCAACAACGGATACGACAACCGCTAAGTGTTATTGCGCAACAACGGATATAAGAACCACTAAGTGTTATTGCGCAACAACAGATACAACAACCGCTAATTGTTATTGCGCAACAACGGATACGACAACCGCTAAGTGTTATTGCGCAACAACGGATATAACAACCACTAAGTGTTATTGCGCAACAACGGATACGACAACCGCTAAGTGTTATTGCGCAACAACGGATACGACAACCGCTAAGTGTTATTGCGCAACATCGGATACGACAATCGCTAAGTGTTATTGCGCAACAATGGATACAACAACCGCTAAGTGTTATTGCGCAACAACGGATACTACAACCGCTAAGTGTTATTGCGCAACAACGGATACGACAACCGCTAAGTGTTATTGCGCAACAACGGATATGACAACCGCTAAGTGCTATTGCGCAACAACGGATATAAGAACCACTAAGTGCTATTGCGCAACAATGGATATAAGAACCACTAAGTGTTCTTGCGCAACAACAGATACAACAACCGCTAATTGTTATTGCGCAACAACGGATACGACAACCGCTAAGTGTTATTGCGCAACAACGGATACGACAATCGCTAAGTGTTATTTTGCAACAACGGATACGACAACCGCTAAGTGTTATTGCGCAACAACGGATACGACAACCGCTAAGTGTTATTGCGCAACAACGGATATGACAACCGCTAAGTGTTATTGCGCAACAACGGATATAAGAACCACTAAGTGTTATTGCGCAACAACGGATATAAGAACCACTAAGTGTTATTGCGCAACAACAGATACAACAACCGCTAATTGTTATTGCGCAACAACGGATACGACAACCGCTAAGTGTTATTGCGCAACAACGGATATAACAACCACTAAGTGTTATTGCGCAACAACGGATATAACAACCACTAAGTGTTATTGCGCAACAACGGATACGACAACCGCTAAGTGTTATTGCGCAACAACGGATACGACAACCGCTAAGTGTTATTGTGCAACAATGGATACGACAATCGCTAAGTGTTATTGCGCAACAATGGATACAACAACCGCTAAGTGTTATTGCGCAACATCAGATATGACAACCGCTAAGTGTTATTGCGCAACAACGGATACTACAACCGCTAAGTGTTATTGCGCAACAACGGATACGACAACCGCTAAGTGTTATTTTGCAACAACGGATACGACGACCGCTAAGTTTTATTGCGCAACAACGGATACGACAACCGCTAAGTGTTATTGCGCAACAACGGATATGACAACCGCTAAGTGTTATTGCGCAACAACGGATATAAGAACCACTAAGTGTTATTGCGCAACAATGGATATAACAACCACTAAGTGTTATTGCGCAACAACAGATACAACAACCGCTAATTGTTATTGCGCAACAATGGATACGACAACCGCCAAGTGTTATTGCGCAATAACGGATACGACAACCGCTAAGTGTTATTGCGCAACAACGGATATAACAACCACTAAGTGTTATTGCGCAACAACGGATACGACAACCGCTAAGTGTTATTGTGCAACAACGGATACGACAACCTCTAAAGTGTTATTGTGCAACAACGGATACGACAACCTCTAAAGTGTTATTGTGCAACATAACGGGCGACAACCGACAAGGGGTGGAGTCTACCAGTCACATGTGACCAACGCCCAGATTACAGGGGTCCTAGCCATTGACAATGATCAACTATATGATTAACTATCAATGATTAACTATAATGAACTATATATATATATATATATATATATATATATATATATATATATTGAACTATAATGATACATCTATATTTATTATTATATATATAATTTTTTTATGTGTCCCGCGATTATTTAGGTGTTTATTTATATATAATGATATATCTATAAGTATATATATATATATATAGAAACATCCCCGGATACCTTTACCCCGCCTTTCACCATCTCTATCCACATATCCTTGCCGCACTGATGTCACTGCAGAAAAGCTAGTCTGATTGGCTGGGTGGAGCACGTGTGACCCAGGAGGAGGTCCAGGGATGGATTAAAGTGGACCAAAACCCACGATTTTGACTATCCTGGGTTTTGGTCCTTTCCCCCGATCGGGATGCCCCGCTGTGTGACACCCCCAGATTGCCGAGCGTAACTCACCTCTTCCCTGTCCTACGGCGCATGCGTCCTCACGTCCAATCAGCGCGCTCGGATCCACTGATGTCCCTTCGTCTAAGGCGAGTGGATCAGAGCGTGCTGGCAGCCGCATCCCCCGCTTCCCTCTAACAGGGAGCGCGCTATTCACAAATGCCTGGCGCCCTGCTGGAGGGAAGCGGGGATGCGGCTCGCACATGCGCTGTTGGACCGGGAAGCAAGGTAAGTGTATGGGGCGACCTGGGGGGTGTCACACAGCGGGGGGAGGGAATCAATCGTTTTGGTCATCTTTAAACCGGACCTTCACCATGATTTAATGAGAAGCCCAAACCCTTAAAAACCGATTTCTCAGCATCTAAAATGAATATATTTTAAGTTTTTAGTCACTTATTATTCTTTCCCCCACTGGGCTGCAACTCTGTTCAGGACTTTAGGATACGGGCGCCGCCATCTTGACTCAGAAGCATCACACTTACTGAGGAAAGGAGAGTGGGATAAAGTACAGGGGGCGGGGTTATAGCTGTGCTTTGCTCAGACAGAGCAGAGCTGGGGTCAGGAAAAGGTCAGCAATCCCACAATGCAGAGCGACACAGTCAGAAGGCAGGCTGTTTGCAGGCTGCCTGATGTTCCATGAGCCGCCATCTTGGATGTTTAAAGGGTCAGAATATGTACTAGGTGCAGGTAGGAGGATTTTAAATGTGAGCAATCAGTATGTACAGGGTGTGGGAAACATATAAGATAGGCTCTTATTCAGGGTGAGGGTCCGGATTAATGTGGGCAGTCTGTATGTACAGGGGGGAAACATATAAGATAGACTCTTATTCAGGGTGAAGGTCCGGATTAATGTGAGCAATCAGTATGTACAGGGTGTGGGAAACATATAAGATAGGCTCTTATTCAGGGTGAGGGTCCGGATTAATGTGGGCAGTCTGTATGTACAGGGGGGAAACATATAAGATAGACTCTTATTCAGGGTGAAGGTCCGGATTAATGTGAGCAATCAGTATGTACAGGGTGTGGGAAACATATAAGATAGGCTCTTATTCAGGGTGAGGGTCCGGATTAATGTGGGCAGTCTGTATGTACAGGGGGGAAACATATAAGATAGACTCTTATTCAGGGTGAAGGTCCGGATTAATGTGAGCAATCTGTATGTACAGGGTGTGGGAAACATATAAGATAGGCTCTTATTCAGGGTGAGGGTCCGGATTAATGTGGGCAGTCTGTATGTACAGGGGGGAAACATATAAGATAGGCTCTTATTCAGGGTGAGGGTCCGGATTAATGTGAGCAATCTGTATGTACAGGGTGTGGGAAACATATAAGATAGGCTCTTATTCAGGGTGAAGGTCCGGATTAATGTGAGCAATCTGTATGTACAGGGTGTGGGAAACATATAAGATAGACTCTTATTCAGGGTGAGGGTCCGGATTAATGTGAGCAATCTGTATGTACAGGGTGTGGGAAACATATAAGATAGGCTCTTATTCAGGGTGAAGGTCCGGATTAATGTGGGCAATCTGGACCCCAGCTCTACTCTGTGCAAAGCACAGCTATAACCCGCCCCCTGTACTTTATCCCACTCTCCTCTCCTCGGTATGTGTGATGCTTCTGAATCAAGATGGCGGCGCCCGTATCCTAGAGTCCTGAACAGAGTTGCAGCCCAGTGGGGAAAAGAATAATAAGTAAATGGCTAAAAACTTAAAATATATTAATTTTAGATGATGAGGAATCATTTTATAAGGGTTTGGGCTTTTCAATAAATCATGGTGAAGGTCCAGTTTAATGTAACAGTGTCGCGCAGGAAGATGACACAATGTAACAGTGGAAGGCAGGTGGGTGATACAATGTAACAGTGGAAGGCAGGTGGGTGATACAAGGTAACAGTGGAAGGCAGGTGGGTGATACAAGGTAACAGTGTGAGGCAGGTAGGTGATACAATGTAACAGTGGAAGGCAGGTGGGTGATACAAGGTAACAGTGGGAGGCAGGTGGGTGATACAATGTAACAGTGGAAGGCAGGTGGGTGATATAATGTGACAGTGGGAGGCAGGTGGGTGATACAATGTAACAGTGGGAGGCAGGTGGGTGATACAATGTAACAGTGAAAGGCAGGTGGGTGATACAATGTAACAGTGGGAGGCAGGTGGGTGATATAATGTAACAGTGGAAGGCAGGTGGGTGATACAATGTAACAGTGGAAGGCAGGTGGGTGATACAACGTAGCAGTGGAAGGCAGGTGGGTGATACAACGTAACAGTGGAAGGCAGGTGGGTGATATAATGTGACAGTGGGAGGCAGGTGGGTGATACAATGTAACAGTGGGAGGCAGGTGGGTGATATAATGTGACAGTGGAAGGCAGGTGGGTGATACAATGTAACAGTGGAAGGCAGGTGGGTGATATAATGTGACAGTGGAAGGCAGGTAGGTGATACAATGTAACAGTGGAAGGCAGGTGGGTGATATAATGTGACAGTGGGAGGCAGGTGGGTGATACAATGTAACAGTGGGAGGCAGGTGGGTGATACAATGTAACAGTGAAAGGCAGGTGGGTGATACAATGTAACAGTGGAAGGCAGGTGGGTGATACAACGTAACAGTGGAAGGCAGGTGGGTGATATAATGTGACAGTGGGAGGCAGGTGGGTGATATAATGTGACAGTGGAAGGCAGGTGGGTGATACAATGTAACAGTGGGAGGCAGGTGGGTGATACAATGTAACAGTGAAAGGCAGGTGGGTGATACAATGTAACAGTGGGAGGCAGGTGGGTGATACAACGTAACAGTGGAAGGCAGGTGGGTGATATAATGTGACAGTGGGAGGCAGGTGGGTGATATAATGTGACAGTGGAAGGCAGGTGGGTGATACAATGTAACAGTGGAAGGCAGGTGGGTGATATAATGTGACAGTGGAAGGCAGGTAGGTGATACAATGTAACAGTGGAAGGCAGGTGGGTGATATAATGTGACAGTGGGAGGCAGGTGGGTGATACAATGTAACAGTGGGAGGCAGGTGGGTGATACAATGTAACAGTGAAAGGCAGGTGGGTGATACAATGTAACAGTGGGAGGCAGGTGGGTGATATAATGTAACAGTGGAAGGCAGGTGGGTGATACAATGTAACAGTGGAAGGCAGGTGGGTGATACAACGTAGCAGTGGAAGGCAGGTGGGTGATACAACGTAACAGTGGAAGGCAGGTGGGTGATATAATGTGACAGTGGGAGGCAGGTGGGTGATATAATGTGACAGTGGAAGGCAGGTGGGTGATACAATGTAACAGTGGAAGGCAGGTGGGTGATATAATGTGACAGTGGAAGGCAGGTAGGTGATACAATGTAACAGTGGAAGGCAGGTGGGTGATACAACGTAACAGTGGAAGGCAGGTGGGTGATATAATGTGACAGTGGGAGGCAGGTGGGTGATATAATGTGACAGTGGAAGGCAGGTGGGTGATACAATGTAACAGTGGAAGGCAGGTGGGTGATATGATGTGACAGTGGAAGGCAGGTAGGTGATACAATGTAACAGTGGAAGGCAGGTGGGTGATACAAGGTAACAGTGGAAGGCAGGTAGGTGATACAATGTAACAGTGGAAGGCAGGTGGGTGATACAATGTAGCAGTGGTGGCACAATAGAGAATCTGTTGGGAAGGGATATTCCTGGATGATAATGGGGAAAGCCTGAATATTAAGGAGGGGATCTGCTGCAGGTGGATGGAGGAGGGTCGTTCTGATTGTCAGCCTTTGGGCCGATCTGTAACCCCTCCGGTGAGGTCAGTGCAGCTCCTGCCGATCATGTGACTGCTCCTGCCGATCATGTGACTGCTCCTGCCGATCATGTGACTGCTCCTGCCGATGGCGCTGAGTCCGGATGCTGCCGGGAGAACAGATGGAGAGACGTAGGACTGCGACTCCTACATAACTCCCCGGAAAGTTCCTGGCACCGGGCTCAGCGCTTGTTATTGCCGCACAGAACAGACTCCAGGCTCATAAACAGCATTCAGAGCAACATTCCCACTGCTAACTGTCACTCTGCAGAAGGGTTAGATCCCCTCTACTAGAGTGTGAGCTCTGGGGGACAGGAGGTCATGTGACTGCTTCTATGTACAGCGCTGTGGTATATGTCGGCATCATATAAATGTATAATAACAGCGTGTTAGTGTGTGGAGGAGACATTAGAGTGTGAGCTCTGAGGGACAGGAGGTCATGTGACTGCTTCTATGTACAGCGCTGTGGTATATGTCAGCGCTATATAATGTATAATAACAGTGTGTGAGTGCGGAGGAGACATTAGAGTGTGAGCTCTGAGGGACAGGAGGTCATGTGACTGCTTCTATGTACAGCGCTGTGGTATATATCAGCGCTATATAATGTATAATAACAGTGTGTGAGTGCGGAGGAGACATTAGAGTGTGAGCTCTGAGGGACAGGGGGTCATGTGACTGCTTCTATGTACAGCGCTGTGGTATATGTCAGCGCTATATAATGTATAATAACAGTGTGTGAGTGTGGGGGAGACATTAGAGTGTGAGCTCTGAGGGACAGGAGGTCATGTGACTGCTTCTATGTACAGCGCTGTGGTATATGTCAGCGCTATATAATGTATAATAACAGTGTGTGAGTGCGGGGGGAGACATTAGAGTGTGAGCTCTGAGGGACAGGAGGTCATGTGACTGCTCCTATGGGCTCTATACTGTCACCCCTGGTGGGTGAGCTGACGAGAGAGCGGTCCTCCGGAATACTGGAAGCTGATTGGCCTCCTGACCTCTCATGGATCCGTTGGCCGCCATCGCTCAGGGTGAGAGGAAATCATTTCTTGTCCGATATTTCCTGGTGACAGCGATCGAAAAATTCCCTTTGAAGTGACCCGATCAGGATCAGGATCAGGATCAGTGGGTCGTTATTCCAGGACGCAGCATCGCTGGTTGGCGCGCTCTTCTGCATCTATTTTTGGGACAATCCGCCTCATTGGATTTTTTTAACGATACAATTTTTATTGCAGGATGTGAAGCATCCGTTTGGGGCTCAACACAGATTACAGATCGGATTATTCTATTTTATATCGCAGAGCTTGGGTGCGATCATTCGCAGATTGCGCAATTCTTGCAAGGGGCGTGGCCAGCGCGATGCACACACATCCATTCTAGTTGGATTGGAAATCAGATTACAATATTGTTATTGGCAATTAGATTATAATATTGTTATTGGTAATTAGATTATAATATTGTTATTGATAATCAGATTATAATATTGTTATTGGCAATTAGATTATAATATTGTTATTGATAATCAGATTATAATATTGTTATTGGTACCGGTAATTAGATTATAATATTGTTATTGGCAATTAGATTATAATATTGTTATTGGTAATTAGATTATAATATTGTTATTGATAATCAGATTATAATATTGTTATTGGCAATTAGATTATAATATTGTTATTGATAATCAGATTATAATATTGTTATTGGTACCGGTAATTAGATTATAATATTGTTATTGGCAATTAGATTATAATATTGTTATTGGTAATTAGATTATAATATTGTTATTGATAATCAGATTATAATATTGTTATTGGCAATTAGATTATAATATTGTTATTGATAATCAGATTATAATATTGTTATTGGTACCGGTAATTAGATTATAATATTGTTATTGGTAAATAGATTATAATATTGTTATTGGTAATTATATTATAATATTGTTATTGATAATCAGATTATAATATTGTTATTGGCAATTAGATTATAATATTGTTATTGGCAATTAGATTATAATATTGTTATTGGTAATTATATTATAATATTGTTATTGATAATCAGATTATAATATTGTTATTGGTAATCAGATTATAATATTGTTATTGATAATCAGATTATAATATTGTTATTGATAATCAGATTATAATATTGTTATTGGTAATTAGATTATAAACGTTTATTATTCAGTTTCGAGATGGACTCAATCTGAATTTGGGTGAAAAACTTTCATGTTTGGCCCTCGATTCAGTAAGAGTTGAAAAAAGTTCTCTAGGTAGTGAAAAAAAAACTTTAGGTGGAAAAAGCCTGAGAATGTCGCTGTTGCTGAATCACCAGCTGGGAAGACAATGAAAGGCAATGAGGCTTTTTACTACAGTGTTAAACATTCATTACATTTCTTAGGAGTAATAAAGTGCCATTACCTTTCATTGTCTTTTTGGCCAGTGATTCAGTAACAGTCTTTCATTGTCTTTTTGGCCAGTGATTCAGTAACAGTCTTTCACTGTCTTTTTGACCAGTGATTCAGTAAGTCTTTCATTGTCTTTTTGGCCAGCGATTCAGTAAGTTTTTCATTGTCTTTTTGGCCGGTGATTCAGTAAGTCTTTCATTGTCTTTTTGGCCAGTTATTCAGTAACAGTCTTTCACTGTCTTTTTGACCAGTGATTCAGTAAGTCTTTCATTGTCTTTTTGGCCAGCGATTCAGTAAGTTTTTCATTGTCTTTTTGGCCGGTGATTCAGTAAGTCTTTCATTGTCTTTTTGGCCAGTGATTCAGTAACAGTCTTTCATTGTCTTTTTGGCCAGTGATTCAGTAACAGTCTTTCATTGTCTTTTTGGCCAGTGATTCAGTAAGTCTTTCATTGTCCTTTTGGCCAGTGATTCAGTAACAGTCTTTCATTGTCTTTTTGGCCAGTGATTCAGTAACAGTCTTTCATTGTCTTTTTGGCCAGTGATTCAGTAAGTCTTTCATTGTCCTTTTGGCCAGTTATTCAGTAACAGTCTTTCATTGTCTTGTTGGCCAATGATTCAGTAACAGTCTTTCATTGTCTTTTTGGCCAGTGATTCAGTAACAGTCTTTCATTGTCTTTTTGGCCAGTGATTCAGTAACAGTCTTTCATTGTCTTTTTGGCCAGTGATTCAGTAAGTCTTTCATTGTCCTTTTGGCCAGTGATTCAGTAACAGTCTTTCATTGTCTTTTTGGTCAGTGATCCAGTAACAGTCTTTCATTGTCTTTTTGGCCAGTGATTCAGTAACAGTCTTAACAGACAATTCGGTGATGGCACTGTACAATTGTAGGGGACCTGATCTCGGCCATTCTGATGCTGCATTGCACCCAGAGCCGGCGTCAGCACTCGGCAAGGCGGGGCAGCTGCCAGGGGCCCACAAAAATCCCTTAAAATTAGGTTGACCAAAACTAGCCCTGGAGTATATGAGGCTCCAGGGCTGGCTGATTCCCCCTCCCACAGTCCGGGATGTCCTGCTATTTAAACCCCCCCCCCCTCCAGTTGGCCACTATCTGCGCGGCCAGCCGCGGCATCACTGGCTTCCTTCCACGCCCACCGCGACAATGTGCAAATCCTGCCTATGATCCGGATCCTATATCAAATAACTATAAAGTGCAAAGTGCCACCAATCAATAGATACAAATAACAATGTGCAAATCCTGCCTACGATCCGGATCCTATATCAAATAACTATAAAGTGCAACCAATCAATAGACACAAATAACAATGTGCAAATCCTGCCTATGATCCGGATCCTACATCAAATAACTATAAAGTGCAAAGTGCAACCAATCAATAGATACAAATAACAATGTGCAAATCCTGCCTATTTTATTTACTGATAACCGCTTATAGTAACTGTTAATGTTATTTTCTTCTAAATAAGCATCTCATCCTTTTTTGAAGCTGTCAGCGGTTGATGCTGTAACAAGCTTCTGTGGGAGGCTATTCCACAGATTTATAGTTCTTATGGTAAAGAATGGTTGTCGCCTCCGGAGACTAAATTTCTTTTTTTCCAATCGAAGGGAGCGCGCCCTTGTCTTTACCTGAGATAGTGTTTCCCCATATATTTTGTATGGGCCATTTATATATTTATACAAGTGAGTGACGCGACTCTTCACCACAAAGGGGCCCCCTGAGACCAGGCCGCCCAAGGGCCCACATAGACCTGGAGCCGGCCCTGGATGCACCAATGCTATAAATCTAATGATGTGATGGTGATCCCTTCCTGTCAGTTTATATATTCAATAGGACGTTGTATAATGTTTTTTTTTATTTAATCGCTATACTCGCTGCTCACATCAGCGTTACGTTTCGCATCCTTTCTGTTCGGGAACAAGCTGGAAGCGGTCGGGGTTTTCTTCCCCCCTTTGTTTTGGGTCCTCATTAGCGGCGTCAGCGCCGCGGTTTCTCTAAAACACTTTGTAAAGTGTCGAGAAATCCCGACGCGGGGAGCAGAACAAGGGGATGAAAGAGCGACGGCCATTCCAGCATCCGCCAGCAGCGCCGCGCAAAGCTCCGGAGAGGCGGCCAGACAAAGGGCTGCGGCATTCAGCCACTCCGGCGGCCCGGGCGCAGCTTGCTGTCAGCGGGATGCATGGAAGGGGGGGACTGGCGCAGCCTTTGTGCCGCGCACGGAGGTCGGGACAATAACCGTCCGACAGACAAAAGGCGAGCGCAGAACATTCCCGGATGCTAAATGTATAATTAGCGATAAGCGTCCCGCGGCGTCCCGCTACACGGATTACGCCGGTCATTCTGGTGACCGTCATTGTTACCCGCTCCCCCGTCGGCCCCGTGTTTTACACCTCAGCGCTGGAAGAAGCTGCAGCACGAAATGCGCACAGAACAATGGCAGTGTGCGGCGGGGGAGGGGAGCAGCTTCCAAAAAAAAAGAAGAAGATTCTGGCATTAAAAAAACACAAGGCCGACAGCGGCGACAATCACACGGAAGATTTCCTGGAGAGCGGAAAAATAACTAATGCCGGAGCCAATAAAACATTATCGATGAGTTACCCAGGTGCACCCATAGAGTTGTTACCCCGTTACCAGCTCCTGAGTTACCCCGATGCACCCATAACACTGCCTTCTGCACCCGAGTATGTGGCTACTTAGGTGCACCCATAGAGTTGTCCCCCTGTTACCAAGTCCTGAGTTACCCAGGTGCCCCATAGAATTGTCCCCCTGTTACCAACTCCTGAGTTACCCAGGTGCACCCATAGCACTGCCATCTGCACCCGGGTGTGGGGTTACTCAGGTGCACCCATAGAGGTGTCACCCTGTTACCAGCTCCTGAGTAACACAGGTGCACCCATAACACTGCCATCTGCACCCGGGTGTGGGGTTACCCAGGTGCCCCATAGAGTTGTCCCCCTGTTACCAAGTCCTGAGTTACCCAGGTGCACCCATAACACTGCCATCTGCACCCAGGTGTGGAGTTACTCAGGTGCTCCCATAGAGGTGTCACCCTGTTACCAGCTCCTGAGTAACACAGGTGCACCCATACAGTTGTTACCCCGTTACCAGCTCCTGAGTTACCCCGATGCACCCATAACACTGCCTTCTGCACCCGAGTATGTGGCTACCCAGGTGCCCCATAGAGTTGTCCCCCTGTTACCAAGTCCTGAGTTACCCAGGTGCACCCATAGCACTGCCATCTGCACCCAGGTGTGGGGTTACTCAGGTGCCCCATAGAGTTGTCCCCCTGTTACCAGCTCCTGAGTAACACAGGTGCACCCATAGAGGTGTCACCCTGTTCCCAATTTACTGAGTTATCCAGGTGCACCCATAGCACTGCCATCTGCACCCGGGTGTGGGGTTACCCAGGTGCCCCATAGAGTTGTCCCCCTGTTACCAGCTCCTGAGTAACACAGGTGCACCCATAGAGTTGTCCCCCTGTTACCAAGTCCTGAGTTACCCAGGTGCACCCATAACACTGCCATCTGCACCCAGGTGTGGAGTTACTCAGGTGCTCCCATAGAGGTGTCACCCTGTTACCAGCTCCTGAGTAACACAGGTGCACCCATAGAGTTGTCCCCCTGTTACCAACTCCTGAGTAACACAGATCCACCCATAGCACTGCCATCTGCACCCAGGTGTGGGGCTACTCAGGTGCACCCATAGAATTGTCACCCTGTTCCCAATTTACTGAGTTATCCAGGTGCACCCATAGCACTGCCATCTGCACCCGGGTGTGGGGTTACTCAGGTGCATCCATAGAGGTGTCACCCTGTTACCAAGTCCTGAGTTACCCAGGTGCACCCATAACACTGCCATCTGCATCCAGGTGTGGGGTTACCCAGGTGCCCCATAGAATTGTCACCCTGTTACCAGCTCCCGAGTGACACAGGTGCACCCATAGCACTGCCATTTGAACCTGGGTGTGGGGCTAATCAGGTGCACCCATAGAGGTGTCACCCTGTTACCAACTCCTGAGTTACCCAGGTGCACCCATAGCACTGCCATCTGCACCCGAGTATGTGGCTACTCAGGTGCACCTATAGAGTGGTCACCATTACGAACTCTTGAGTTACCCAGGTGCACCCATAGCACTGCCATCTGCACCTGGGTGTGAGGTTACTCAGGTGCACCCATAGAGGTGTCACCCTGTTACCAACTCCCGAGTGACACAGGTGCACCCATAGTGCTTCAATCTGGCAACCAGCTAGTGAGATGTCTGGGTGCACCTATGGGTGGGCCCCTGCGTTCTCCTGTTACGGGGAATTGGAGCTGATGGCACCCAGCACCACACGGGCCCCGGCGCCATCCTGCCATCACACTGCCTGGAATTAATGGCGCTCGCAGTGAATCTGGCTGTGGTTAGTTCTGGCACTGGAAGCTTTTGGCAGACTCCACGTAGAGTGACGGATAAATCTATTGGAAGCCATTAGTTGTTCATCCTGCTGGCAAACAGGGGCGCGCAGCAGCGCCACCCTCCCTTCTAATGCCCGTTTATCAAGCCAGAAAGTTACGTCCAATGACTATTGATATTAGTGTCTTCAGGTGGAGGACCTGTAAACTGCTGCACTGGCATTTGGCCAACAGGGATACAGGAGGAGAAGAGCTTACAATCTATTAGGATATAAGGGAGGATACAGGAGGAGAAGAGCTTACACTCTATTAGGGTATAAGGAAGAATACAGGAGGAGAAGAGCTTACACTCTATTAGGGTATAAGGGAGGATACAGGAGGAGAAGAGCTTACACTCTATTAGGGTATAAGGGAGGATACAGGGGGAGAAGAGCTTACACTCTATTAGGGTATAAGGGAGGATACAGGAGGAGAAGAGCTTACACTCTATTAGGGTATAAGGGAGGATACAGGAGGAGAAGAGCTTACACTCTATTAGGGTATAAGGGAGGATACAGAAGAGGAAGAGCTTACACTCTATTAGGATATAAGGGAGGATACAGAAGAGGAAGAGCTTACACTCTATTAGGGTATAAGGGAGGATACAGGAGGAGAAGAGCTTACACTCTATTAGGGTATAAGGGAGGATACAGGAGGAGAAGAGCTTACACTCTATTAGGGTATAAGGGAGGATACAGGAGGAGAAGAGCTTACACTCTATTAGGGTATAAGGGAGGATACAGGAGGAGAAGAGCTTACACTCTATTAGGTTATAAGGGAGGATACAGGAGGAGAAGAGCTTACACTCTATTAGGGTATAAGGAAGGATACAGGAGGAGAAGAGCTTACAATCTATTAGGGTATAAGGGAGGATACAGCAGGAGAAGAGCTTACACTCTATTAGGGTATAAGGGAGGATACAGGAGGAGAAGAGCTTACACTCTATTAGGGTATAAGGGAGGATACAGGAGGAGAAGAGCTTACACTCTATTAGGGTATAAGGGAGGATACAGGAGGAGAAGAGCTTACACTCTATTAGGGTATAAGGGAGGATACAGGAGGAGAAGAGCTTACACTCTATTAGGGTATAAGGGAGGATACAGGAGGAGAAGAGCTTACACTCTATTAGGGTATAAGGGAGGATACAGAAGGAGAAGAGCTTACAATCGATTAGGGTATAAGGGAGGATACAGAAGGAGAAGAGCTTACACTCTAATAGGGTATAAGGGAGGATACAGGAGGAGAAGAGCTTACACTCTATTAGGGTATAAGGGAGGATACATAAGGAGAAGAGCTTACAATCTAATAGGGTAGATGTCAGGCCTAATAGATGTCCGTTTGTAGTTCGTGTGACTGCTGTAAGTTTTGCAAGCTGAGCGCAGGACCCCTCCCCCCCACGCCCCCGCCCTGCGCCCATCAATCGGCAGCACCCATTGTGGCAGCATCAGAGGTACCCGGGTGCTGGGATGCGTTGGCCGGCGGCAGAACACAGAAGGTCAGTCCGGCTCTGACATCACAAAGAGGAATAAACATCCCCAGGTGAAAAATGACAGAAGCATCGATCGGAGCGCGGCGGAAGGGAGCGCAGATTATTCCAGCGCATGAATGAGACCGAGCGAATTTTCCATCAGCTCAACTTCAAACGGAGAAAGAACAGAGCCGCGGATTAAAGGAGATTCCAGCATCTAGGAAAACAACCAGGGGCAGAAAATCAGGTCCACAGAACCAATATAATGGCAGATAACAAAGCTCCGCCCCCTCTGGCATTGCGATACAGTCCAACAATGGATGTTTTGTAGTTGGGATGGTGTAAGGATATAAATATAATATTCCACCACTGATTGGGCTCAGAGACAGATGGAAACCCTATATAAAATGCAAAGCTGAAACCTACAGGGACCTTGGCCTCATGGGCCCCTTCACTGATAAGACTTGACCCTAAGCAGGAATAGAGAAGGTCTATGGCCCCTGACAGAGTCTGCTCTGACCACCAGGGCCGGCTCCAGGTTAATGTGGGCCCTTGGGAAGATATGGAAGAGGAAGAGCTTACAATCTATTAGGGTATAAGGGAGGATACAGGAGGAGAAGAGCTTACACTCTATTAGGGTATAAGGGAGGATACAGAAGGAGAAGAGCTTACACTCTATTAGGGTATAAGGGAGGATACAGAAGGAGAAGAGCTTACACTCTATTAGGGTATAAGGGAGGATACAGGAGGAGAAGAGCTTACACTCTATTAGGGTATAAGGGAGGATACAGGAGGAGAAGAGCTTACACTCTATTAGGGTATAAGGGAGGATACAGGAGGAGAAGAGCTTACACTCTATTAGGGTATAAGGGAGGATACAGGAGGAGAAGAGCTTACACTCTATTAGGGTATAAGGGAGGATACAGAAGGAGAAGAGCTTACACTCTATTAGGGTATAAGGGAGGATACAGGAGGAGAAGAGCTTACACTCTATTAGGGTATAAGGGAGGATACAGAAGGAGAAGAGCTTACACTCTATTAGGATATAAGGGAGGATACAGGAGGAGAAGAGCTTACACTCTATTAGGTTATAAGGGAGGATACAGAAGGAGAAGAGCTTACACTCTATTAGGATATAAGGGAGGATACAGGAGGAGAGGAGCTTACACTCTATTAGGGTATAAGGGAGGATACAGGAGGAGAAGAGCTTACACTCTATTAGGGTATAAGGGAGGATACAGAAGGAGAAGAGCTTACACTCTATTAGGGTATAAGGGAGGATACAGGAGGAGAAGAGCTTACACTCTATTAGGGTATAAGGGAGGATACAGGAGGAGAAGAGCTTACACTCTATTAGGGTATAAGGGAGGATACAGGAGGAGAAGAGCTTACACTCTATTAGGTTATAAGGGGGGATACAGAAGGAGAAGAGCTTACACTCTATTAGGGTATAAGGGAGGATACAGGAGGAGAAGAGCTTACACTCTATTAGGGTATAAGGGAGGATACAGGAGGAGAAGAGCTTACACTCTATTAGGGTATAAGGGAGGATACAGGAGGAGAAGAGCTTACACTCTATTAGGGTATAAGGGAGGATACAGGAGGAGAAGAGCTTACACTCTATTAGGGTATAAGGGAGGATACAGGAGGAGAAGAGCTTACACTCTATTAGGGTATAAGGGAGGATACAGGAGGAGAAGAGCTTACACTCTATTAGGGTATAAGGGAGGATACAGGAGGAGAAGAGCTTACACTCTATTAGGGTATAAGGGAGGATACAGGAGGAGAAGAGCTTACACTCTATTAGGGTATAAGGGAGGATACAGGAGGAGAAGAGCTTACACTCTATTAGGTATAAGGGAGGATACAGGAGGAGAAGAGCTTACACTCTATTAGGATATAAGGGAGGATACAGAAGGAGAAGAGCTTACACTCTATTAGGGTATAAGGGAGGATACAGGAGGAGAAGAGCTTACACTCTATTAGGGTATAAGGGAGGACACAGGAGGAGAAGAGCTTACACTCTACAATAGAAATCAATGAGCGGATACATTTGCTGATCAGAGATCACTGGGCCGGAGACTTCTGGTGCTGATGCTGGGAGATGTGTATTTAGCCGTTGCCATGGTTTCCTGGCAGAATTCTGCCACCTGTCAGTTAACCCATCGCCCGCCTCCCTCTGGCTGCACATGGAGTGGAGGATCCTGGCAGCGCCTGGGAAGCGGCCGGACTGCCAACGGCGCATAAATCTGCCGGCTCCGCTTTTATTAACTCCGTCTGAAGTAGAGCAGTGACACCGTGGGGAGACGCCGCAATACCATCACTGGGGCCTGAAGAAGAGGAAAAGGATGACAGCCACTGGGAAGAGAAGAGGAAAGCATGACAGCTGCCAGGAAGTGAAGAGGAAGGGATGACAGCCACCGGGAAGAGAAGAGGAAAGCATGACAGCTGCCAGGAAGTGAAGAGGAAAGCATGACAGCTGCCAGGAAGTGAAGAGGAAGGGATGACAGCCACCGGGAAGAGAAGAGGAAGTGATGACAGCCACCAGAAAGTGAAGAGGAAAGGATGACAGCCACCAGGAAGTGAAGAGGAAGGGATGAAAGCCACCCGGAAGAGAAGAGGAAGTGATGACAGCCACCAGGAAGTGAAGAGGAAAGGATGACAGCCGCCAGGAAGTGAAAAGGAATGGATCACAGCCACCGGGAAGAGAAGAGGAAGTGATGGCAGCCACCAGAAAGTGAAGAGGAAAGGATGACAGCCACCAGGAAGAGAAGAGGAAGTGATGAAAGCCACCAGGAAGTGAAGAGGAAAGGATGACAGCCGCCAGGAAGTGAAGAGGAATGGATGACAGCCACCGGGAAGAGAAGAGGAAGTGATGACAGCCACCAGAAAGTGAAGAGGAAAGGATGACAGCCACCGGGAAGAGAAGAGGAAGTGATGACAGCCACCAGGAAGTGAAGAGGAAAGGATGACAGCCGCCAGGAAGTGAAGAGGAATGGATGACAGCCACCGGGAAGAGAAGAGGAAGTGATGGCAGCCACCAGAAAGTGAAGAGGAAAGGATGACACCCACCGGGAAGAGAAGAGGAAGTGATGGAAGCCACCAGGAAGTGAAGAGGAAAGGATGACAGCCACCAGGAAGTGAAGAGGAAAGGATGACAGCCACCGGAAAGTGGAGAGGAAAGGATGAGAGTCACAAGGAAAAGAAGAGGAAAGGATGTCAGCCACTAGGAAGTGAAGAGGAAAGGATGACAGCCACTAGGAAGTAAAGAGAAAAGGATGACAGCCACCAGCAAGTGAAGAGGAAAGGATGACAACCACCAGGAAGTGAAGAGGAAAGGATGACAGCCATCGGGAAGAGAAGAGAAAAGTATAACAGGCAACGGGATGTGAAGAGAAAAGGATGACAGCCACTAGGAAGTAAAGAGAAAAGGATGACAGCCACCAGCAAGTGAAGAGGAAAGGATGACAGCCACCAGAAAGAAAAGAGGAAAGGATGACAGCCACCGGGAAGAGTAGAGGAAAGAATGAAAGCCACCAGGAAGAGAAGAGAAAAGGATGACAGCCACCAGGAAGTGAAGATGAAAGGATGACAGACACCAGGAAGTGAAGAGGAAAGGATGACATCCATCGGGAAGTGAAGAGGAAAGGATGACAGCCACCAGGAAGAAAAAAGGAAAGGATGACAGCCACTGGGAAGTGAAAAGGGAAAGGATGACAGCCACCAGGAAGAGAGAAGTGGAAAGGATGACAGCCACCAGGAAGAGAGAAGAGGAAAGGATGACAGCCTCCAGGAAGAGAGAAGAGGAAAGGATGACAGCCACCAGGAAGAGAGAAGAGGAAAAGATGACAGCCACCAGGAGAGAAGAGGAAAGGATGACAGCCAACAGGAAGTGAAGAGGAAAGGATAACAGGTAACGGGAGGTGAAGAGGAAAGGATGACAGCCACCAGGAAGAGAAGAGGAAAGGATGACAGCCACCAGGAACAGAAGAGGAAAGGATGACAGCCACCATGAAGAGAAAAGGAAAGGATGACAGGCACCGGGAAGAGAAGAGGAAAGGATGACAGCCACTTGTTGGAAAGGAGTCCCCCTTTAATGAGCGCACATCCCTTGTGAAGTTCCTGGAACATTTTTGGAACATCTAACTGCATAATATCTCTCCACATCACAGGGTTTATTTTATGGCATTTACCAGCATTTAAAGAATCACCCCGACTTCAATCTCCAGACCCATCAAAGCGACTTCCTGCCGATATCAATCCAACGCCTCTGCTTTGATAACACGCAATTCCCGCTCTGCGCCACCCGGGATCCCGGTGCTGCACACTGCACATGTCCGATGAAAAGAGCCCCACAGAGTCTCATACATTCAGTGTACTGATATAGCGCTGACATATAGCACAGCGCTGTACATAGAAGCAGTCACATGACCTCCTGTCCCTCAGAGCTCACACTCTAATAGATTGTCAGCTCTTCTTCCTTCCCGAGAAGGGGGATTAATTGGGGTTCAGACAGCGAGCGAGCAATTTGCAGGGAAGCATTGCATTGTGGGACGCGTCTTCAGAGGAATCGCCATCGATCGGCGTTGCATTATTTAGCGCCGCTGCAGCGGGTGATTTATGGATCGGGCGCTCACAAATTAACTCTCCCCATTTCTGAGGCGGCAGCTGAACCTTTGCCCTCGCGCCGTGACACCCGCATAAATCACATCTGCACAATCGCCCCATTCACAAAGGAAAGCGTTTCATCTCGGCGCTGAACCTGCGCGCGTGTCCCGCGCTCTATTAAACGCTGATCTATGGGCCCTTTATGGCGAATCCTGCAGCAATTTCCTGGACGTTTTATTGTAATTGTAATTAAAAGGAGGTTAATTGGCCTTTTATTGGACGACACCTCTTACCGGGAAACTAGGTTTTCTTTTGTGCCAGAAATCACGAGTCTTGGCCCCGATTGGCCAGAGGGACCAGCATAGAGTGTAAGCTCTTCTCCTCCTCTATCCTCCCTTATACCCTAATAGAGTGTAAGCTCTTCTCCTCCTGTATCCTCCCTTATACCCTAATAGAGTGTAAGCTCTTCTCCTCCTGTATCCTCCCTTATACCCTAATAGAGTGTAAGCTCTTCTCCTCCTGTATCCTCCCTTATATCCTAATAGAGTGTAAGCTCTTCTCCTCCTGTATCGTCCCTTATATCCAAATAGAGTGTAAGCTCTTCTCCTCCTGTATCCTCCCTTATATCCTAATAGAGTGTAAGCTCTTCTTCTGTATCCTCCCTTATACCCTAATAGAGTGTAAGCTCTTCTCCTCCTGTATCCTCCCTTATATCCTAATAGAGTGTAAGCTCTTCTCCTCCTGTATCCGCCCTAATAGAGTGTAAGCTCTTCTCCTTCTGTATCCTCCCTTATACCCTAATAGAGTGTAAGCTCTTCTTCTTCTGTATCCTCCCTTATACCCTAATAGAGTGTAAGCTCTTCTCCTCCTGTATCCTCCCTTATATCCTAATAGAGTGTAAGCTCTTCTCCTCCTGTATCCGCCCTAATAGAGTGTAAGCTCTTCTCCTTCTGTATCCTCCCTTATACCCTAATAGAGTGTAAGCTCTTCTCCCTCTGTATCCTCTCTTATACCCTAATAGAGTGTAAGCTCTTCTCCTCCTGTATCCTCCCTTATACCCTAATAGAGTGTAAGCTCTTCTCCTTCTGTAGATCTGAGATGGCGCCGTGTCTGGCTGTTTGTATTGCGGCTGTAATTCTGGTGGAACGGTTGCTGTCACAATACAGAAAATATCGGGTGGCTCCGGGGCTGGAATTTATCTTCTCAATGTTTAATGCAGAAAACGCGGCGCGGTAATGGCGGGATATTTACAAGGAGCGGATGGAGCAATTATTCCGCTGCGAGCGTCTTTATATCCCGAATATTTAATATCCTTTTATTTTTCATAAATCAAATAAAAGAACAAGTCCACTAATGAAGCGCGAGCGTGGTGACGGATAGATCTGCTGCACATGCACCTCATCAGGCCGGGCTTCATAAATAGGCGGAGGCTTCAGGTTAAAGAGGACCTGTCACGAGTGTGCGGCGTCCTCCAAACGCTGCCTGTGCTGATTGGACGAAAAGTCAGGCCCGCGCCAAAGTACCTAAGGAGAGGTGGAAGAGGTGAGTGGATCTGGGGAGAGGGGTTCACACAGCGGGAGGTCCCAATTCAGGAGAGCTTTGTCTAACTAGATCTTTTAGATGCTAGGTTTGGTTTAGGTCCACTTTAACTCCTTCTAAAGCTGGAGATTTCCTTTAAAGTGTTTCCCTTTTTTTTCTAGTACAACATCCAAAGATAAAGCCGGAGCCCATCTCAAAAATGAAAACGAACGACCCCAAGATGTCCTATTCATATCTTTTTAGTAACTGTCACCTTATTCATCATCAGAGGCTTCTTCTATTTTGCTGATACAATTGCAGCACTTAAAGTTACCGATACAACACAGCCACCGATACAACACAGCCACCGATACAACACAGCCACCGATACAACACAGCTACAGATACAACACAGCCACCGATACAACACAGCCACCGATACAACACAGCCACCGATACAACACAGCCACCGATACAACACAGCTACCGATACAACACAGCCACCGATACAACACAGCTACCGATACAACACAGCTACAGATACAACAACACAGCTACCGATACAACAACACAGCTACCGATACAACAACACAGCTACCGATACAACACAGCTACCGATACAACACAGCTACCGATACAACACAGCTACCGATACAACACAGCTACCGATACAACACAGCCACCGATACAACACAGCTACAGATACAACAACACAGCTACCGATACAACGCAGCTACCGATACAACACAGCTACCGATACAACACAGCTACCGATACAACACAGCTACCGATACAACACAGCTACCGATACAACACAGCCACCGATACAACACAGCTACAGATACAACAACACAGCTACCGATACAACACAGCTACCGATACAACACAGCTACCGATACAACACAGCTACCGATACAACACAGCTACCGATACAACAACACAGCCACCGATACAATGCAGCCACCGATACAACACAGCCACCGATACAACACAGCTACCGATACAACACAGCTACCGATACAACAACACAGCCACCGATACAACACAGCTACCGATACAACGCAGCTACCGATACAACACAGCTACCGATACAACACAGCCACCGATACAACACAGCCACCGATACAACACAGCTACCGATACAACACAGCCACCGATACAACACAGCTACCGATACAACACAGCTACCGATACAACACAGCCACCGATACAACACAGCCACCGATACAACACAGCCACCGATACAACACAGCCACCGATACAACACAGCTACCGATACAACACAGTCACCGATACAACACAGTCACCGATACAACGCAGCCACCGATACAACGCAGCCACCGATACAACACAGCTACCGATACAACACAGCTACCGATACAACACAGTCACCGATACAACACAGTCACCGATACAACGCAGCCACCGATACAACGCAGCCACCGATACAACGCAGCCACCGATACAACACAGCTACCGATACAACACAGCTACCGATACAACACAGCCACCGATACAACGCAGCTACCGATACAACGCAGCTACCGATACAACGCAGCTACCGATACAACACAGCTACCGATACAACACAGTCACCGATACAACACAGTCACCGATACAACGCAGCCACCGATACAACGCAGCCACCGATACAACACAGCTACCGATACAACACAGCTACCGATACAACACAGCTACCGATACAACACAGCCACCGATACAACACAGCCACCGATACAACACAGTCACCGATACAACACAGCCACCGATACAACACAGCTACCGATACAACACAGCCACCGATACAACACAGCTACCGATACAACACAGCCACCGATACAACACAGCCACCGATACAACACAGTCACCGATACAACACAGCCACCGATACAACGCAGCCACCGATACAACACAGCCACCGATACAACACAGCCACCGATACAACACAGCCACCGATACAACACAGTCACCGATACAACACAGCCACCGATACAACGCAGCCACCGATACAACACAGCCACCGATACAACACAGCCACCGATACAACACAGCCACCGATACAACACAGTCACCGATACAACACAGCCACCGATACAACGCAGCCACCGATACAACACAGCCACCGATACAACACAGTCACCGATACAACACAGCCACCGATACAACACAGCTACCGATACAACACAGCCACCGATACAACACAGTCACCGATACAACACAGCCACCGATACAACACAGTCACCGATACAACACAGCCACCGATACAACACAGCTACCGATACAACGCAGCCACCGATACAACGCAGCCACCGATACAACACAGCTACCGATACAACAACACAGCTACCGATACAACAACACAACTACCGATACAACACAGCTACCGATACAACACAGCTACCGATACAACACAGCTACCGATACAACACAGCCACCGATACAACACAGCTACCGATACAACACAGCCACCGATACAACACAGCTACCGATACAACACAGCCACCGATACAACGCAGCCACCGATACAACACAGCTACCGATACAACAACACAGCTACCGATACAACAACACAACTACCGATACAACACAGCTACCGATACAACACAGCTACCGATACAACACAGCTACCGATACAACACAGCCACCGATACAACACAGCTACCGATACAACACAGCCACCGATACAACGCAGCCACCGATACAACACAGCTACCGATACAACAACACAGCTACCGATACAACAACACAGCTACCGATACAACACAGCTACCGATACAACACAGCCACGATACAACACAGCCACCGATACAACACAGCCACCGATACAACACAGCCACCGATACAACAACACAGCTACCGATACAACAACACAGCCACCGATACAACACAGCCACCGATACAACACAGCCACCGATACAACACAGCCACCGATACAACAACACAGCTACCGATACAACACAGCCACCGATACAACAACACAGCTACCGATACAACAACACAGCTACCGATACAACAACACAGCTACCGATACAACACAGCCACCGATACAACACAGCCACCGATACAACACAGCCAACGATACAACACAGCCACCGATACAACACAGCCACCGATACAACAACACAGCTACCGATACAACAACACAGCCACCGATACAACACAGCCACCGATACAACACAGCCACCGATACAACAACACAGCTACCGATACAACAACACAGCCACCGATACAACACAGCCACCGATACAACACAGCCACCGATACAACACAGCTACCGATACAACACAGCTACCGATACAACAACACAGCTACCGATACAACAACACAGCTACCGATACAACAACACAGCTACCGATACAACAACACAACCACCGATACAACACAGCCACCAATACAACACAGCTACCGATACAACGCAGCCACCGATACAACACAGCCACCGATACAACGCAGCCACCAATACAACACAGCTACCGATACAACACAGCCACCGATACAACACAGCTACCGATACAACACAGCTACCGATACAACAACACAACTACCGATACAACACAGCTACCGATACAACACAGCCACCGATACAACACAGCCACCGATACAACACAGCTACCGATACAACACAGCCACCGATACAACACAGCTACCGATACAACACAGCTACCGATACAACAACACAACTACCGATACAACACAGCTACCGATACAACACAGCTACCGATACAACACAGCTACCGATACAACACAGCCACCGATACAACACAGCTACCGATACAACAACACAACTACCGATACAACACAGCTACCGATACAACACAGCTACCGATACAACACAGCTACCGATACAACACAGCCACCGATACAACACAGCTACCGATACAACACAGCTACCGATACAACACAGCTACCGATACAACACAGCTACCGATACAACAACACAGCTACCGATACAACAACACAACTACCGATACAACACAGCTACCGATACAACACAGCTACCGATACAACACAGCTACCGATACAACACAGCCACCGATACAACACAGCTACCGATACAACACAGCCACCGATACAACGCAGCCACCGATACAACACAGCTACCGATACAACAACACAGCTACCGATACAACAACACAGCTACCGATACAACACAGCTACCGATACAACACAGCCACCGATACAACACAGCCACCGATACAACACAGCCACCGATACAACAACACAGCTACCGATACAACAACACAGCCACCGATACAACACAGCCACCGATACAACACAGCCACCGATACAACACAGCCACCGATACAACAACACAGCTACCGATACAACACAGCCACCGATACAACACAGCCACCGATACAACACAGCCAACGATACAACACAGCCACCGATACAACACAGCCACCGATACAACAACACAGCTACCGATACAACACAGCCACCGATACAACACAGCCACCGATACAACAACACAGCTACCGATACAACAACACAGCTACCGATACAACAACACAGCTACCGATACAACACAGCCACCGATACAACACAGCCACCGATACAACACAGCCAACGATACAACACAGCCACCGATACAACACAGCCACCGATACAACAACACAGCTACCGATACAACAACACAGCCACCGATACAACACAGCCACCGATACAACACAGCCACCGATACAACACAGCCACCGATACAACACAGCTACCGATACAACACAGCTACCGATACAACAACACAGCTACCGATACAACAACACAGCTACCGATACAACAACACAGCTACCGATACAACAACACAACCACCGATACAACACAGCCACCAATACAACACAGCTACCGATACAACACAGCTACCGATACAACAACACAGCTACCGATACAACAACACAGCTACCGATACAACAACACAGCTACCGATACAACAACACAGCTACCGATACAACAACACAACCACCGATACAACACAGCCACCAATACAACACAGCTACCGATACAACACAGCCACCGATACAACACAGCCACCGATACAACACAGCTACCGATACAACAACACAGCTACCGATACAACACAGCTACCGATACAACAACACAGCTACCGATACAACAACACAACCACCGATACAACACAGCCACCAATACAACACAGCCACCGATACAACACAGCCACCGATACAACACAACTACCGATACAACACAGCTACCGATACAACACAGCCACCGATACAACACAGCTACCGATACAACAACACAGCTACCGATACAACAACACAGCTACCGATACAACAACACAGCTACCGATACAACAACACAGCTACCGATACAACAACACAGCTACCGATACAACAACACAGCTACCGATACAACAACACAGCTACCGATACAACAACACAGCTACCGATACAACACAGCTACCGATACAACAACACAGCTACCGATACAACAACACAGCTACCGATACAACAACACAGCTACCGATACAACACAGCCACCGATACAACACAGCTACCAATACAACACAGCTACCGATACAACACAGCTACCAATACAACACAGCTACCGATACAACAACACAGCTACCGATACAACAACACAGCTACCGATACAACAACACAACCACCGATACAACAACACAACCACCGATACAACACAGCCACCGATACAACACAGCTACCGATACAACACAGCCACCGATACAACACAACTACCGATACAACACAGCTACCGATACAACACAGCTACCGATACAACACTGCTACCGATACAACACAGCCACCGATACAACACAGCTACCGATACAACACAGCTACCGATACAACACAACTACCGATACAACACAGCTACCGATACAACACAGCTACCGATACAACACTGCTACCGATACAACACAGCCACCGATACAACACAGCTACCAATACAACACAGCTACCGATACAACACAGCTACCGATACAACACTGCTACCAATACAACACAGCTACCGATACAACACAGCTACCAATACAACACAGCTACCGATACAACAACACAGCTACCGATACAACAACACAACCACCGATACAACACTGCTACCGATACAACACAGCCACCGATACAACACAGCCACCGATACAACACAGCTACCGATACAACACAGCTACCGATACAACAACACAACCACCGATACAACACAGCCACCGATACAACACAGCTACCAATACAACACAGCTACCGATACAACACAGCTACCAATACAACACAGCTACCGATACAACAACACAGCTACCGATACAACAACACAGCTACCGATACAACAACACAACCACCGATACAACAACACAACCACCGATACAACACAGCCACCGATACAACACAGCTACCGATACAACACAGCCACCGATACAACACAACTACCGATACAACACAGCTACCGATACAACACAGCTACCGATACAACACTGCTACCGATACAACACAGCCACCGATACAACACAGCTACCGATACAACACAGCTACCGATACAACACAACTACCGATACAACACAGCTACCGATACAACACAGCTACCGATACAACACTGCTACCGATACAACACAGCCACCGATACAACACAGCTACCAATACAACACAGCTACCGATACAACACAGCTACCGATACAACACTGCTACCAATACAACACAGCTACCGATACAACACAGCTACCAATACAACACAGCTACCGATACAACAACACAGCTACCGATACAACAACACAGCTACCGATACAACAACACAACCACCGATACAACACTGCTACCGATACAACACAGCCACCGATACAACACAGCCACCGATACAACACAGCTACCGATACAACACAGCTACCGATACAACAACACAGCTACCGATACAACACAGCTACCGATACAACACAGCTACCGATACAACACAGCTACCGATACAACAACACAGCTACCGATACAACACAGCTACCGATACAACACAGCCACCGATACAACACAGCCACCGATACAACACAGCTACCGATACAACACAGCTACCGATACAACAACACAGCTACCGATACAACACAGCTACCGATACAACACAGCTACCGATACAACACAGCTACCGATACAACACAGCCACCGATACAACACAGCCACCGATACAACACAGCCACCGATACAACACAGCCACCGATACAACACAGCCACCGATACAACACAGCCACCGATACAACACAGCCACCGATACAACGCAGCCACCGATACAACGCAGCCACCGATACAACGCAGCCACCGATACAACACAGCCACCGATACAACACAGCCACCGATACAACACAGCCACCGATACAACACAACTACCGATACAACGCAGCCACCGATACAACACAGCTACCGATACAACACAACTACCGATACAACACAGCTACCGATACAACACAGCTACCGATACAACACAGCTACCGATACAACGCAGCTACCGATACAACGCAGCCACCGATACAACACAGCTACCGATACAACACAGCTACCGATACAACGCAGCCACCGATACAACACAGCCACCGATACAACACAGCCACCGTTACAACAACGCAGCTACCGATACAACACAGCTACTGATACAACACAGCCACCGATACAACACAGCCACCGATACAACGCAGCCACCGATACAACACAGCTACCGATACAACACAACTACCGATACAACACAGCTACCGATACAACACAGCTACCGATACAACACTGCTACCGATACAACACAGCCACCGATACAACACAGCTACCGATACAACACAGCTACCGATACAACACAACTACCGATACAACACAGCTACCGATACAACACAGCCACCGATACAACACAGCTACCGATACAACACAGCTACCGATACAACACAACTACCGATACAACACAGCTACCGATACAACACTGCTACCGATACAACACAGCCACCGATACAACGCAGCCACCGATACAACACAGCTACCGATACAACACAACTACCGATACAACACAGCTACCGATACAACACTGCTACCGATACAACACAGCCACCGATACAGCACAGCCACGATACAACACAACTACCGATACAACACAGCTACCGATACACAACACAGCTACTGATACACAACACAGCTACAGATACAACACAGCCACCGATACAACACAGCTACCGATACACAGCACAGCTACCGATACACAACACAGCTACTGATACACAACACAGCTACAGATACAACACAGCCACCGATACAACACAGCTACCGATACAACACAGCTACCGATACAACAGTTACTGATACATTTGTATCTTCGGGTTTATTCTGGGCCTAATTGAAGTTTCATCTCTTTTATTTCTCCATCCACCAATCAGGTTACAGCAGAGGCTCAGAACGTCATTGGCTGTGAGCAGCGGCTTCATTCAGCAGCAGGATGAGTCACACGCACGGCGTCCGGACGATTCCTTTAACACCGAGGTGATAAAAATATCTATGGACAGTTACACTGTTAAAGAGGAGCTAAACCCATTACAGCCAGCTATAACATTAAAAAAGACTCCAGGGCCAACCGATTGGAGTCTAAAGCTTAGCCGATGTGGGATGCCCCGCTGGGTGAAGGCAGTCACAGTGCGGGGCATCTATATTTGGGACGCCCCACGGGGCAGTTTCAACTTATGCCCTAGTTGGAAGCCCTAATTATTTAACATAATTTGAGGCGAGTTTACTGAATCGAGGCCGAGGTACCTGTAACCTGATTGGTGGAGAGGCAGAGAGGGGTCACATGTCCCAGTCACACCACTATGCATCTTCTCTGGTGTTCTGCGTCACCTGTCACCGGCCTCACCCATCATTCATCGCTCAATTGTCACCGGCCTCGCCTGTCACCCATCACCCACCTCTCCTGTCCCTGGCCTCAACCATCATCCACCTTGCCCATCACCCCCTCATCCATCACCCACCTGGCCTGACACTGGCCTCACTTGTCACCACCCTCACCTGTCACCCATCACTCAACTGTCACCACCCTCACCTGTCACCCATCACTCAACTGTCACCACCCTCACCTGTCACCTATCACTCAACTGTCACCACCCTCACCCGTCACCCATCACTCAACTGTCACCACCCTCACCTGTCACCCATCACTCAACTGTCACCACCCTCACCTGTCACCGGCCTCGCCCTTCACCAATCACTCAACATTCACTGGCCTCGCCCATCACTCAACTGTCACCGGCCTCACCCATCACCCATCACTCAAGTGTCACCAGCTTCACCTGTCACCCATTACTCAACTGTCACCGGCCTCACCCATCACCCATCACTCAAGTGTCACCAGCTTCACCTGTCACCCATTACTCAACTGTCACTGGCCTCGCCCTTCACCCACCACCCAACTGTCACCAGCCTCACCTGTCACCCATTACCCAACTGTCACCGGTCTCATCCGTCACCCACCACCCAACTGTCACCAGCCTCACCTGTCACCCATTACCCAACTGTCACCGGTCTCGCCCTTCACCCATCACTCATTTGTCACAGGCCTCATCCGTCACCCATCATCCAACTTGCCCATCACCCCCCCATCCATCACCCACCTCACTTGTCACCGGCCTTGCCCATCACCCACCTGGCCTGACACTGGCCTCACTTGTCACTGGCCTCGTCCGTCACCCCATCACTCAACTGTCATCATCCTCACCCGTCACCCATTACTCAACTGTCACTGGCTTCGCCCATCACCCATCTCACCTGTCGCTAGCCTCATCTGTCACCCATCATCCAACTTGCCCTTCACCCCCTCATCCATCACCCACCTCCCTTGTCACCGCCCTTGTCCGTCACCCGCTCCACCTGTCACCGGCCTCGCCCATCACCCAATACTCAACTGTCACTGGCCTCACCGTCATCCATCTTGCCTATTACCCACCTCACCTATCACTGGCCTTGGCCATCACCCACCTTATCGGTCACCGGCATCATCCATCACCCATTATTTACCTTGCCAGTAACCCCCTCATCCATCACCCACCTCACTTGTCACCACCCTCGCCCGTGACCAACCTCACCCATATCCCATCTCACCTGTCACCAGCCTCACCCGTCACCCACCTGCCTGACACTTCTTACCATTACTGCAGTTCTAAGTCAGTTTACTTTGGGGGTATTTTCGCCCTCGGGGTCTCGCCCCCTCCCGCCGCGCTCGCCCCAATTTAATGAGGTCCAAACAATCGCCATTTGTGTTAATAAAATTCCCGTCAGGACTTCCTCCGACTTTCCCATAAATCTACGTTTTTACGACTCTAAGTCGCTGTGGGAAGAAATAAAGAATCCGCCGCCGATTTTGTTTGGATTCCGGCGCCTTCCTCGCTCACTCGCGTCTATAATTTTTCAGGGACGTCGGCGATAAATAAGTCGGCGGCAGATAATCGGTAATTGGGTTTTTTTTTTCGGGTGGCACCGGGGCCCGCGGATGGATCGCGTCTTCGGATAAATCACGCGCGCCCCCGCCTGCGCAAGCACATCTGTACACAGAGCGCACCCTTCACATAACCTCTGCCGGCTGATTAATGAGCGCTGGCGAACGCCGTGCAATACCGAGCCAAAAGAACTGAATCGCAAGGTTTTATTTTTTTTTATTTTTCACAAGTCCCCGGGGCCAAAACGCCGCACATAAAACTGCCTCCTCGCAGCGGCGTGCAGAGAAATATGCAAGCTTGCACGCCGCGCCGTATATTTTATTTTTACACCTTTCCCAGAGCCGCGCTCGCCGGGATTAACCGCTGTGTCACGTGGCGAGAACGCAGCCCACTAATGAGACGTTTGCGGCGAAAGGGGGGCGGCGCACGATGGGTTAATGGCGTCACACGGGCAAGTGAGCCAAAGTACACGAAATGTTCTGTAACACTCAGCCGCGGCCGCGCGGGGATATGCAAGGGGCCATTACAGTAATGAGCGACTTAATGGCGAGTTTGGGACGCACAATTTGCGGCAACTCATAGCAACTGCTCAAACAGGAAAGCGTGCCGACGCCTGATTGGCCGGTGCTGCCGAACACAATTCTGCAACATATACACCTGCAGCAGATTCCTATAGAAAAACTTACACTCTATTAGGGTATAAGGGAGGATACAGGAGGAGAAGAGCTTACACTCTATTAGGGTATAAGGGAGGATACAGGAGGAGAAGAGCTTACACTCTATTAGGGTATAAGGGAGGATACAGAAGGAGAAGAGCTTACACTCTATTAGGATATAAGGGAGGATACAGGAGGAGAAGAGCTTACACTCTATTAGGGTATAAGGGAGGATACAGGAGGAGAAGAGCTTACACTCTATTAGGGTATAAGGGAGGATACAGGAGGAGAAGAGCTTACACTCTATTAGGGTATAAGGGAGGATACAGGAGGAGAAGAGCTTACACTCTATTAGGGTATAAGGGAGGATACAGGAGGAGAAGAGCTTACACTCTATTAGGGTATAAGGGAGGATACAGGAGGAGAAGAGCTTACACTCTATTAGGGTATAAGGGAGGATACAGGAGAAGAGCTTACACTCTATTAGGGTATAAGGGAGGATACAGGAGGAGAAGAGCTTACACTCTATTAGGGTATAAGGGAGGATACAGGAGGAGAAGAGCTTACACTCTATTAGGGTATAAGGGAGGATACAGGAGAAGAGCTTACACTCTATTAGGGTATAAGGGAGGATACAGGAGGAGAAGAGCTTACACTCTATTAGGATATAAGGGAGGATACAGAAGGAGAAGAGCTTACACTCTATTAGGGTATAAGGGAGGATACAGAAGGAGAAGAGCTTACACTCTATTAGGGTATAAGGGAGGATACAGGAGGAGAAGAGCTTACACTCTATTAGGGTATAAGGGAGGATACAGGAGGAGAAGAGCTTACACTCTATTAGGGTATAAGGGAGGATACAGGAGGAGAAGAGCTTACACTCCATTAGGGTATAAGGGAGGATACAGAAGGAGAAGAGCTTACACTCTATTAGGATATAAGGGAGGATACAGGAGGAGAAGAGCTTACACTCTATTAGGGTATAATGGAGGATACAGGAGGAGAAGAGCTTACACTCCATTAGGGTATAAGGGAGGATACAGAAGGAGAAGAGCTTACACTCTATTAGGGTATAAGGGAGGATACAGAAGGAGAAGAGCTTACACTCTATTAGGGTATAAGGGAGGATACAGGAGGAGAAGAGCTTACACTCTATTAGGGTATAATGGAGGATACAGGAGGAGAAGAGCTTACACTCCATTAAGGTATAAGGGAGGATACAGGAGGAGAAGAGCTTACAATCTATTAGGGTATAAGGGAGGATACAGGAGGAGAAGAGCTTACAATCTATTAGGGTATAAGGGAGGATACAGAAGGAGAAGAGCTTACACTCTATTAGGGTATAAGGGAGGATACAGGAGGAGAAGAGCTTACAGTCTATTAGGGTATAATGGAGGATACAGGAGGAGAAGAGCTTACACTCTATTAGGGTATAAGGGAGGATACAGAAGGAGAAGAGCTTACACTCTATTAGGGTATAAGGGAGGATACAGAAGGAGAAGAGCTTACACTCTATTAGGGAGGATACAGGAGGAGAAGAGCTTACACTCCATTAGGGTATAAGGGAGGATACAGGAGGAGAAGAGCTTACAGTCTATTAGGGTATAAGGGAGGATACAGGAGGAGAAGAGCTTACAATCTATTAGGGTATAAGGGAGGATACAGAAGGAGAAGAGCTTACACTCTATTAGGGTATAAGGGAGGATACAGAAGGAGAAGAGCTTACACTCTATTAGGGTATAAGGGAGGATACAGAAGGAGAAGAGCTTACACTCTATTAGGGTATAAGGGAGGATACAGGAGGAGAAGAGCTTACACTCTATTAGGGTATAAGGGAGGATACAGAAGGAGAAGAGCTTACACTCTATTAGGGTATAAGGGAGGATACAGGAGGAGAAGAGCTTACACTCTATTAGGGTATAAGGGAGGATACAGAGGGAGAAGAGCTTACACTCTATTAGGGTATAAGGGAGGACACAGGAGGAGAAGAGCTTACACTCTATTAGGGTATAAGGGAGGATACAGGAGGAGAAGAGCTTACACTCTATTAGGGTATAAGGGAGGATACAGAAGAAGAAGAGCTTACACTCTATTAGGGTATAAGGGAGGATACAGAAGAAGAAGAGCTTACACTCTATTAGGGTATATGGGAGGATACAGGAGGAGAAGATCTTACAATGATGGTAGCCACACATTGAGCTGTGTTTGCCGCCTGTCATCCTGTAAGAAGTGACGCTCACATGGGGGGCGGAGGTCTGCTTTAATATTGGCCTTTGCACCCAGCTCCACAGAGAGCACAGATAAATCCCTCTCTTTCCCAGGATTTGCCTCTTTTATCTCCATACAGATCTGTTGAGCTGTAATCCTAGAGCTCCTCTGCAAAGCTTCATTGTTACACGTTGGGAAGATCTGGTCCCCGTCCCGTGTGTGTGATCGGACTCCTCTGGAGCGGAGGTGTTAAATCTCACACCGAGGATTAATCTGACCTCAAACTTTTCTACAAGCCCTTCACAAGAATCTTTCTGCGACTATGATTTTCACCCTTTTACGTTTTTTTTTTTATTATTCCTGGCAGTGAGATTTCCCGGGACCTGGAGGAGCGACTCCATGTACACGATTCCCAAGGAATTCCAGCCCTATTTATGGAAATGTTTGGAAGCCGGCGACACCCTGGGAAACGCTCGTCCCGGACAAAGCCGATGTGTGTGTGTTCCCTGCTTCTATGGGACAAAGGCCATGCAAAGGAGCCAACCTTATATTTATATAGCGCTGACATATACCACAGCGCTGTACATAGAAGCAGTCATATGACCCCCTGTCCCTCAGAGCTCACACTTTAATGTCTCCTCCACACTCACACACTGTTATTATACATTTATATAGCGCTGACATATACCACAGCGCTGTACATAGCAGTCACATGACCCCCTGTCCCTCAGAGCTCACACTCTAATGTCTCCCCCACACTCACACACTGTTATTATACATTATATAGCGCTGACATATACCACAGCGCTGTACATAGCAGTCACATGACCCCCTGTCCCTCAGAGCTCACACTCTAATGTCTCCCCCACACTCACACACTGTTATTATACATTTATATAGCGCTGACATATACCACAGCGCTGTACATAGAAGCAGTCACATGACCTCCTGTCCCTCAAAGCTCACACTCTAACGTCTGGGTTTCACACAATGGGGAATCCTAAATCGGGTTGCTTTCACCCAGCCCCAGAGTCTTTAAAGTGGACCAAAACCCCGGGTTTTGACTATCCTGGGTTTTGGTCCTTGTCCCACAGATCGCCAAAACAAACTCACCTTTTCCCGGTCCTAAGGCACATGCGCGGCCGCTCGTCCAATTAGTGCGCTCGGATCCGCTCACGTCAGCGCATCTAAGCCTTCTTCTAAGGCGAGTGGATCCAAGCGTGCCGAGTGTCGCATCTCCTGCTACCCTCTAACAGGGCACATGCCTGCGCCGGCCATTAACAAATGCCTGGTGTGGGCACGCGCCCTGCTAGAGGGATAGCGGGGATGCAGACGCAGCAGCGCATGTGTCGTTGGAGCAGATAAGAAGGTAATTGGAAAGGGCGACCTGGCGGTTTCACACAGCGGGAAATCCCGATTTTGGATGCCCGGAGGGGGGGGGGGGGGAGAATCGATCGGCCTGGGAATCTTATAGATTATCGTGCCAATCCCCGTGGGTTTTGGTCCACTTTAAATAGGACAAAAATTCATTTTGGGATGCCCTGCAGTGTGAAACCTCCTGGTATCGCCATATATTGGCCACGATTCTTGCTCCCAATATTCATGCCCGGGTCTCTTGACTATATACCCAGTCTGCGGAGGGATGCCCCTAGGGCAAGCATTCACCCCCCAGGTTGCCCCATACACTTAACTTGTTTCCCGGTCCAATGGTGCATGCGCAAGCCGCAGCCGCTATCCCTCTAGCAGGACGCGGGCCCGTGCCAGGCATTTGTGAATAGCACAGCACCCTTTTAGAGGGAAGCGGGGGATGCGGCTGTCAGCACGCTCGGAGCTTAGACGACGTGACGTCAGCAGCTCCGAGCGCGCTGATTGGACGAGCGGCCACGCATGCGCCGTAGGACCAGGAGAAGGTGAGTTGGCATTGGCGACCTGGGGGGGGGGGGTTTCACACAGCGGGGCATCCCCGATTGGGGTGCCCCAGGGGCAAGGACCAAAACCCCAAATCCTGGGTTTTGGTTCACTTTAAGTAGAACAAGAAGTAATTTTGGGATGCCCTGCAGTGTGAAACCTCCTGGTATCACCATATATTGATCCCATTACACATGTGCGGGTCTCGGACTATATACCCGCTCAGCGCACTTGCCACACTTGTTTCCCTGTACAACGGTGCATGCTCGTCCCAGGTATTTGTGAATGGGTGGAGCGCTCCCTGTTAGAGGGAAGCGGGGGATGCGGCCGTCAGCGCGCTCAGAGCCTCTGGACTTTCACAAAGGCTTAGATAACGTGACGTCAGCGGCTCCTAGCGCTGATTGGACAAGCAGCCGTGCATGCGCCGTAGGGCCAGGAGAAGGTGTTGGCATTGGCGACCTGGAGAGTTTCACACAGCGGGGCATCCCCGATCGGGGGAAAGGACCAAAACCCAGGATAGTCAAAATCCTGGGTTTTGGTCCAATTTAAATAGGACAAGAAGTCATTTTGGGATGCCCTGCAGTGTGAAACCTTCTGGTATCGTCATATATTGGCCATGATTCTTGACCAAAATATACATGTGCGGGTCTGTGACTATATTCCCGCTCTGTGCACTTGCAACACTTGGCGGCAGATCAGAATGTGTATCAGTGGGATGCCCCTAGGGCAAGCTTTCACCTGGTCGTGCATAAAGGGTTTCGGCGCTCTTTAAATCGGCCACTCGGCATAACCAATCTGGCCGTGGGAAGAGCGCTCTATTACACGGCATCTCGGTCTCAGGCTGCGTCCCTGGCTTTGGAGTGTTAGCTCCTCTGCCAACACTCGAGAGGTTTTGGCAGAGCGTTGTCGCTGGCAGCAGGCGGGTGATTCATGGCGCCGCGGCCGGGCTCGCTGAGCATTCATCCGCGGCCAGCACGCTGAGTGCATGCGCTCGGCTGCCCCCGGTAAGCATTAAAGGTCCGGGGCATGGACACGGTTGGCATCACACCTGCACGCTGCCCATCCATCGTAATTCTGGTGCCGATGACATCATCGCTCTGACAGATGGCGCTCGCGGGGAGGTGGCAGAGTGCACCGTATGGTGACATCAACGCGAAAAGTTTCTGTACGGACCATTTACTCCTTATCAAAGCGGTCGCCAGCGGTTTTCTACGGCTGGTTACCTCTATCAGCCTAACATAAAGAGTTCCACCGCAATGAGCGCCGCCGCGCATGACTGCGAAGCGCGACTGCGGGGAGAGGAAGTGTTATTTGTTCGGCCGATCGTGGTCATTATTTACTGTAAGCTGATTGGCTGATGTCCCAGCACTGATCTATTTATTGGGTGGTCGGAGGATACTAAACAGAGGCTTGGACTTCCCCACAGGGAACCCCCCGGTGGCACCTGGACTCAGGTCCGACACTGCTTGGATGGGGTCCTTGCTTTGCATGGCTGTCTGCAGCTATTTGCTTATTCAGAAATACTCCTCCATGGCTAAAAATACTCCTCCATGGCTAAAAATACTCCTCCATGGCTAAAAATACTCCTTCATGGATAAAAAATACTCCTCCATGGCTAAAAATACTCCTCCATGGCTAAAAATACTCCTTCATGGATAAAAATACTCCTCCATGGCTAAAAATACTCCTCCATGGCTAAAAATACTCCTTCATGGCTAAAATACTCCTTCATGGCTAAAAATACTCCTTCATGGCTAAAATACTCCTCCATGGCTAAAATATTCCCCCATGGCTAAAAATACTCCTTCATGGCTAAAAATACTCCTCCATGGCTAAAAATACTCCTTCATGGCTAAAAATACTCCTCCATGGCTAAAAATACTCCTTCATGGCTAAAAATACTCCCCCAACAATGGTTTCCTCCTCCATTACTAAAAATACTCCCCCAGCAATGCTTTCGTCTGCTTGGGCCCAAGGTACTCCAGTACGATGCTAATAGCCATTAATTAACACCACATAGGCATCTATATTGTTACCATGAACGCCTGCAAATTGCATACTCCTCCATGGCTAAAAATACCCCTCCAAGAATGGCTTCCTCTTTCTAGAACCAAGGTACTCCACCGCGACACTGCATGTAAGCATCCTTAGATGCTATTGGAAAGTATATTTGAATTATTAGCCATTAATTAACACCACGTAGGCATCTATAGTCTTACCGTGAACGACTGCAAACTGCGTACTCCTCCATGGCTAAAAATACTCCTCCAAGAATGGCTTCCTCTTTCTAGAACTAAGATACCCCACTCCAACACTGGATGTAACCATGGAAACATCCTTAGATGCTATTAAAGTATATTTGATTAATAGCCACTAATTTACACCACATAGGCATCTAGATTGTTACTGTGAATGACTGCAAACTGCGTACTCCTCCATGGCTAAAAATACTTCTCCAAGAATGACTTCCTCTTTCTAAAATCAAGTTACCCCACCCCAACACTGCATCTAACCATGGAAACATCCTTAGATGCTATTGGAGAGTATATCTGAATTATTAGCCATTAATTAGCACCACATATGCAGCTAGATTGTTACGTTGAATGACTGCAAATTGCGTACTCCTCCATGGCTAAAAATACTCCACCCCAACACTCCATGTAAGTATGGAAACACCCTTAGATGCTATTGGAAATTATATTTGAATTAATAGCCATTAATTAACAGCACATAGGCATCTATATTGTTACCTTAAATGACTGCAAATTGCGTACTCCTCCATGGCTAAAAATACTCCTTTGTGGCTAAAATAATCATCCAAGTATGACTTCCTCTTTCTAGAACCAAGGTACCCCACCCCAACACTGCATGTAAGCATGGAAACAACCTTAGATGCTATTGGAAAATATATTTGAATTATTAGCCATTAATTACCAACACATAGGCATCTATATTTATGTTACCTTAAACGACAGCAAATTGCATACTCCTCCATGGTTAAAAATACTTGTCTATGGCTAAAAATACTCCTCTGTGGCTAATAATACTCCTCCAAGAATGACTTCTTTCCAGAACCAAGGTACCCACCCCGAAACTGCATGTAAGTATGGATATAGTATATTTATATAAAGCTGTTATTAATACCACATACGTATCTAGATTGTTCGTTATTTGAATAACTACAAATGGCGTACTCCTCCATGGCTAAAAATACTCCTCCGTGGCTAAAAATACTCCTCTGTGGCTAAAAATGCTCCTCCTTGGCTAAAAATACTCCCCCAGGGCTAAAAATACTCCTCCAAGAATAACTTCCTCTTTCTAGAACCAAGATACTCCACCCCAACACTGCATGTAAGCGTGAAAACAACCTTAGATGCTATTGGAAAATATATTTGAATTATTAGCCATTAATTACCACCACATAAGCATCTATATTTATGTTACCTTAAACGACAGCAAATTGCATACTACTCCATGGCTTAAAAATACTCCTCCATGGCTAAAAATACTCCTCTTTGGCTAAAAATAATATATTTGAATTAATAACCATTATTTAACACCACATACGCATCTACGACTGAAAATTGCGTACTTCTCCATGGTTAAAAATACTTGTCTATGGTTAAAAATACTCCTCTGTGGCTAATAATACTCCTCCAAGAATGACTTCTTTCCAGAACCAAGATACCCGCCCCGAAACTGCATGTAAGTATGGCTATAGTATATTTATATATAGCTGTTATTAATACCACATACGTATCTAGATTGTTCGTTATTTGAATAACTACAAATGGCGTACTCCTCCATGGCTAAAAATACTCCTCTGTGGCTAAAAATGCCTCTCCTTGGCTAAAAATACTCCTCCTTGGCTAAAAATACTCCCCCAGGGCTAAAAATACTCCTCCAAGAATAACTCCCTCTTTCTAGAACCAAGATACTCCACACCCCGACACTGTGTGTAAGCATGGATATAGTATATTTATATATAGCTGTTATTAATACCACATACATATCTAGATTGTTAGTTGCAAATGGCATACTCCTACGTAGCTAAAAATACTCCTCCGTGGCTAAAATACTCCTCCTTTCTAAAAAACAAACTCCTCTGTGGCTAAAAATACTCCTCCATGGCTAACAATACTCCTCTGTGGCTCAAAATACTCCTCCATGGCTAACAATACTCCTCCGTGGCAAAAAATACTCCTCTGTGGCTGAAAATACTTCTCCAAGAATGACTTCCTCTTTCTAGAACCAAGGTACTCCACACCGACACTGCATGTAACCATGGATATAGTATATTTATATATAGCTGTTATTAACACCACCTATATATCCCGATTGTTGATTATTTGAATAACTGCAAATGGTGTACTCCTCCATGGCTAAAAATACTCATCTATGGCTAAAAATGCTCCTCCATTGCTAAAAATACTCCTGCATGGCTAAAAATACTCCTCTGTAGCTAAAAATACACCTCAATACTCCTTCTTGGCTAAAAATACTCCTCCATGGCTAAAAATACACCTCCATGGCTAAAAATACTCCTTCTTGGCTAAAAATGCTCCTCCATGGCTAAAAATACTCCTCTGTAGCTAAAAATACACCTCAATACTCCTTCTTGGCTAAAAATACTCCTCCATGGCTAAAAATACTCCTCTGTAGCTAAAAATACACCTCAATACTCCTTCTTGGCTAAAAATACTCCTCCATGGCTAAAAATACTCCTCTGTAGCTAAAAATACACCTCAATACTCCTTCTTGGCTAAAAATGCTCCTCCATGGCTAAAAATACTCCTCTGTGGCTAAAAATACTCCTCTAAGATGTTTTTTTTTTACTCTCTCGGAGAACGTATAGCGCCACCTCTGGCCCGGACCACAGTAGCTTACAATCAGGACCCCCAAGCTTTAGATCACTGGCCCATTCCTCTGGTTTTGCAGCGCGCTCACCCGGACAGGGGGGATTGGAAACAGCGCACACACACACAAAAGCAGCGCCCCTCACTGCAATAAAACTTTAATGAGGGCTCGGGGTCGGGATCACACGTCAGCCGGGAGGAAGGAAATGTCGCTCGCCGGGGCCCCCTGGTGTCACTCACCAGAGGAAATGTCAGGCTGAGAAAAATCGATGAAATGAAAGGTCGCAGGCCGACACGAGGGCACCGCGCCATTGGACGCGATAAAGCGTCAATCAACGTCGCGGAGATGAGAGCGGGCGTCCGGCGGGTCCCTTCCGATGAGGCCGATCTAATGGCAGCGGCTGAGTGGCCCGCAGCGCCATTGCCATTTACTGGCCAGATAGTGATGCTCACTAATGTAGCGCCGCCGTCCTCTGTGGTGTAGTACAAAGGAAATCTGTGTTAAAAGGTGCTGCGATCACATGACTGTACGTAGGTCTGTGGAGGTGCTCAATTATCTTTAGTAATGAATCAAGGCAACTGGACTCGCTGCAATTTTCTTGAAGTTTTTATTTTTTTAGGCAACTGAACCTGCTGCATTTTTCTTGAAGACTTTTTTTTAAAGCAACTTGGCTTGCTGCATTTGTCAGGAAGACTTTTTTTAAGGCAACTGGACTCGCTGCATTTGTCTTAAAGTGTTTTTTTTTAGGCAACTGGACTCGCTGCATGTTTCTTTTGTTTAAAGTGGACCAACACCCAGGATTTTGACTATCCTGGGTTTTAGTCCACTTCCCCGGGCACCCCGATCAGGGGTTCCCCGCTATGTGAAGCCCCCCAGATCGCAAGATACAACTCACCTCACCCCGCTCCTACGGCGCATGTGCGACCGCTGGTCCAATCAGCGCGCTCAGAGCCGCTGAGCTATGCGCGTCAATGCGACGTCTTACCTCCGCGGCTCCGAGCACGTTGGCGGACGCATCTCGCGCTTCCCTCTAACAGGGAGCACGCCCGCGCCGGCCATTCACAATTGGCCGACGCGGGCATGTGGCCTGCTAGTGAGAAGCGCGAGATGCGGCCGCGGCCCGTGCATGCGCCGTTGGGTCAGGATCCAGGTAAGTGCAGCGGGCGTCCTGGGGGGTTTCACACAGCGGGGCATCCCAATTTTGGACGCGGGGAGGGATTGGATCGGCCCGGGAATCTATATCCCGCTGGGTGTTGGTCCACTTTAAGGCAACTGGGCTTGCTGCATTGTTTTTGAAGACTTTTTTTTTAAGGCAACTTGCTGCATTTTTCTCGCAGAACTCGCCAGTCGGATGGATTTCCATCTGCTTTAAAGTAGAATAAAACCCAGAATTTGGACTATATCTGGCTTTGTTCCCTGCCCTCGGGGCATCCCCTGGGTAGGTGGGTGCCCCTGGAGCGGGGGCGTTCCTGGCATGCCATTCAGCGCAGCGGGCGCGGCGCTCGTATCTCAGGGAAGCCAGGCGTAGCGGGAAAAGTGGCGGAACAAGGAGCCGCTGGAGCGCGCCGGCGATTTAATGCCTTTCAGCAGCAGCAGGGGAGCCGCCATAAGTGATTGCGCTGGCAGTAGTCGCCCACCCGCCGGTGCCCGGAGGCAGCAGCTTGCCTGGAACAACTCACCCGGCCCAGCGCGCAGCCCAGGAGGTGACAGATGACTCCGGCAAATTACCCGCCGCTGCCAGCCGTGGAAACTAACCTCCTGCCGAGGAGCGGCAACGCACAGCATTGGGCCCGGGTGCAGATAAATCGGGGGCCACATTGCGTCCAAGCTAATAGGGAGTAACTGGCAGCTGGTATAAGCTGTATGGTGGCATGCAGCTCTTAAAGTGGACCAAAACCCAGTATTCTGACTATCCTGGGTTTTGGTCCCTGATCTGAAATGCCCTCGCTGTGTGATATCCCCCAGATCACCGATGCCAACTCACCTCTTCCCGCTCCTACGGCGCATGTGCTGCCGCTCGTCCAATCAGTGCGCTCAGAGCCACTGACGTCACGTCTTCTGAGCGCGCTGATGGCCGCATCCCCTGCTACCCTCTCACAGGGAGCGTGCCCGCGAGGGATAGCGGGGATGCCGCCACAGTTTGCACATTCGCCGGGCCAAGAAAAACTGGACCGGGAAGCAAAGTAAGTGTATGGGGTGACCTGGAGGGTTTCACACAGTGGGGCATCCCGATTCTGGATGCCCTGGGGGGGGGGAATTGATTGGCCCGGGAATCTTATAGATGTGCCGTGGGAGGTGCATCTAAGAACACTCGTCTTCCCGAGGGGGTTTCCCACAAAGGGACATCCCAAATCAACACGCCCCAGTAAAGCAGACCTAAAGTTAGGCGAGTGAAACACTTGGCTTTAACAATCTAAATCAAGATGTCCCTGAGGAGAGAAGTACCGGTAACTGGATATCCAGTGATTCTTGAGTGGAGGTTCACTTTCAAGAAGAAGCTTGGCGGGTCCCCCTAACTACATGGGCCCTGGTGCAGTCTCTCCCACTAATGTGGCTGCAACAGCAACAAGCTACAAAAACCTTAAAGGGGGACTACACCCAAATCCTTCGTCTATAATGATCAGGGATGTCCATCTGCCAAAATAGAGAATATTTTCCCCTCTCTGGCTGGAGAGCCTCTTTAAGGCGGAACATAACCTTCCCGGCCCTGGAATTTTAAATATTCCAGGGCTGGCGCTGGGCTTTCCCCATGGGGCATCCCGATTCGGGAAATATGGTGCTCCACCAGCACACCCCACCATCTCTGAAGAAAGATCTGATAAACCAGCTTTCACTTTGGGTGTACAGTAGATGCGCTTTAAAGTGGACTAAAACCTGGGACTTTCACTATCCCGGGTTTTGGTCCTTATCACCCCGGTTTGGGATGCCCCACTGTGTGAAGCCCCCCAGGAAGCCAAATCTACTCACCTGTTCTCAAGCCCATGACGCAAGCGCGTCCGCTCATCCAATCAGCTTTTCTGGTTGCGCATATTAATGTGCTGCTGAAGAAGCTGAATGGATTCAGCGGCATCACTTCCTCCCTTCGGTTGTGTGGCCCCGAACAGCCATTCAGTGCGTGGGGTGTGGCCACACACAGCCGAGAAAGGATGCACGTGCCGCGCGCTCGCGGAAAAGTAAGAATTGCAGGTGAACAGGGGGGTTTAACGCCATGGGGCATCCCGAACTGAGAGGGGGATAAGCTTGCCCTGGAGTCTCAGACTCCAGGGTCGGTTTTGGTTCACTTTAAAGTGGCTGAAAACCCAGCTTGATCAGCCTGGGAATCTATAAGATTCCTGGTCCGATCGATTCCCTCCCCCTGGGGCATCCAGAATCGGGTGTGAAACCCCTTAGGTTGCCCCATACACTTACCTTTCTTCTCGGTCCAACAGCACATGCGCGGGCATCGGCCACATTCCCGCTATCCTTCTAGCCGGGCGCGCTCCCTGTTAGAGGGAAGCGGAGGATGCGGCCGCCAGCACGCTCACAGCCGCTGGCCTTCGACGCCATCCTAGATGGTGTGACATCAGCGGCTCCGAGCTCGCTGATTGGATGAGCAGCTGCACATGCGCAGCAGGACTGGGATGAGGTGCGTTTCTTCGGGCGATCTGGGAGGTGTCACACAGTGGGGCATCCCCGATCGCGTTGCCCCGGGGCAAGGACCAAAACCCAGGATAGTCAAAATCCTGGGTTTTGGTCCACTTTAAATACTCCAGGGTTGTCCTCTGTCTGCGCATGTTCTGCAGGCTCGTGGAAAAGTAAGAAATGCTGGTGAACTGAGGGTTTAACGCAACGGGGCATCCCGAACTGGCAGGGGGGGAATAAGCTGGCCCTGGAGTCTCATAGACTCCGGTGCCATTTTTGGTCCACTTTAAAGGGGAACAAAACCCTAAGCAGACGCCTCTGGAGTCTAACCCCCCCCCCCCCAAGTTGCTGTAAAACTCACTTTTCTGACAACTACCTTTGCAATGTAAGCACCCTCGGCATCCCTGGGCTGAGGCGCCCGCTCCCACCATTTAGATATACCAGAGGCGAGAGCTCAACCCAGTCTAAAGGACACAGGGGATGCGGACGATTGACGAGCTCCAATCCAATCAGAAGCTTGTGCCAACCTATAATGGGTGGCTCTGATTGGACGAGAGGCCGTGCATGTGCCATAGGATTGGGAAAAGGTTTGCCTGTAAGGGGCGATCTGGGGGGTTTTACACAGCGAAATTGGGATGCCGACTGCGGAAAATATGCGGGAAACACTATTTCATGTAAAATCCTCTCTAAAGACAAGGGGGGCACTGCTTTCGATTGGAAAAAAAGAAATTTAGAGGCCGATTCAGTAATAGCGCCAGGTAGCGACAGATGAGCGCCAGTAGCGTGATTTTCACAGCGCCCGCTAGTATTCGCTGTGCTTGGCCGTTGTTCGGTTGTTGACAGCGACTCAGTCGGTGTGCGGTAATGTTGAATACGGGGTTAGGAGTCGCTGTTTCACAGGTTCCGCGCTGTATGGGTGCGCCTGACAGCGAATGGTCATAGCGACCGGCTCCCAGCATATTCATTAACAAATCACGCTCAAAAAATTCTCGCGCTGTAAAATGCTTGTTTAAACCCCAGAGCGCTGGCGGCGATGGCTTAAAAGTAGTTTTTTAACCCCCAAACAACCATATTTTTTGATTAAAAAATTAAACAAGTTTTTCTAAACATTTAGTAATATGAATACATTAATATCAGACCTGTAATATCAATTCTGCACAAATTTTTTTTTTTTTATTTTACCTTAAAAAAAAAATCTAACATGGCAGAAGTGGTCACAGAATTTTTCACATTTAAAAAAAAAAAAAAAAAAAAACATTAAAGTGGACCAACACCCAGGGGGGATCGGCCCGGAAATCTATAAGATTCCCGGACCGATCAGATCCCTCCCCGCGGGGCATCCGAAATCGGGATGTCCCGTGGGGAGGAACCCCCCAGGAGGCCCACAATCCTCACCTTACCTGCGATCCAACGGCGCATGCGCGAGACGCGGCCGCGTCTCTCGCTTCCCTCTAGCAGGGCGCGCTCCCGCGCCGGCCGTTTTGTGAATGGCCGGCGCAGGAGCGCTCCCTGTTAGAGGGAAGCGAGAGATGCAGCCAATGACAGCGCTCTGGTATGCGCGTCCAAGCGGCTTTGGACGCGCATACCAGAGCTGCTCTGAGCGCTGTCATTGGCCGGACGAGGTCACGTGGGAGCGGGGAGAGGTGAGTTTTTGCGGCGATCGGGGGGGTTTCAGACAGCGGGGCACCCCCGATCGGGGTGCCCCACCTAAGTGGACCAACACCCAGGATAGTCAAAATCCTGGGTGTTGGTCCACTTTAATAACAATTAATTATGAATATTTAAAGATTGCTCCATTGAAATGCATTGGAGAGCGCCAGGTAGCGAGAGGTCATACCTGGCGCTGTGATGGGATTAGCAGCGGCGCTGTTCGTTGCAGTCCGCTACATGATGAATCCCACGCTAGCTGACGCTCTCGCCGGCGCTAGCCTCATTTAGCGTGATAAATGTGTGATTGTGTCCGCCGCCTGGCGTTCTGGAGTCGGTAGCCACCGATAGCTGGCCATACCTGGCGCTAGTGAGACACTACCTGGCGCTATCCCTTGATAAATAAGGCCCTTAGTCTCCGGAGGCGACAATTCGTTTTTTTACCATTAGAACTATAAATCTATGGAATAGTCTCCCACAGAAGCTTGTTACAGCATCAACCGCTGACAGCTTCAAAAAAGGATTAAATGCTTATTTAGAAGAAAATAACATTAACAGTTACTATAAGCGGTTATCAGTAAAAAAATTAATAAATAACTTCCCCTATAAAATAAAAAATAACTTCCCCGACCCCAACACCATTGGTTGAACTTGATGGTCATGTGTCTTATTTCAACTTCAATTAACTATGTAACTATGGAAAGGTGCACAGTCTGGGATAATCAATATCCAGAGTTATGTTCCACTTTAAGATTGCTGCAACACTGTAACAAGCCCATCAGTTAGAAGCCACACTGCAGATAATGGCGGCCACTTGAGCAGTCAGCGGGTTAACGGGGCGTGTGACCGCAGCTCGGAATCACTCAGCTCAGCGACGTTTCCAGCGCAATGACACAGAGCATATTGGAGGGGGCGCGGCGCCAGGCTCATCTGTTCCGTGTTTGTGCCAGAAACCGAGCTCCCGGGGTCACTTCCTAAAGGAGGATGTTTCCCGACCCGTTTCCTGGCGCAATTCCCACCACCGCAGGTGCCTGCGCGCTGCAAGCCTTCCGTAACAAACAGCCGGACGGGCGCATCCCGGGCTGTGGGGTCGTGTCACCAGAGCGCTTCCCTGCGCAACCCCCCACCCACCCCGACCCACGACCGCACACAAACAGCTCAGCTATCATTTATATAGCGCCGACATATACCACAGCGCTGTACATAGAAGCAGTCACACGACCTCCTGTCCCTCAGAGCTCACACTCTAATGTCTCCCCCACACTCACACACTGTTATTATACATTATATAGCGATGACATATACCACAGCGCTGTACATAGAAGCAGTCACATGACCTCCTGTCCCTCAGAGCTCACACTCTAATGTCTCCTCCACACTCAGGACCCCCCGTCCTGAGCGCGCTGATTGGATGAGCGGCCGCGCATGCGCCGTAGGACCGGGAAGAGGCGAATTCGTTCAGACGACCTGTGGGGGAGGCATCCCCGATCGTTGGGTTTTGTTCCGCTTTAAAGGGGACCTCCGCCGGTGGAGATTCCTTAACACTAGGCCAGGACTTCCCCCTTTATAGCATTATTGAGGAGCGGCCTCTGTGAGTTGTCATATGACATTCCTCCTCCTTATGAAGGTCGCTGGGCGGAGGCGCGACGTGACAGGTGACAGCGCAGATAAGCGGTACGATTTAGGGAACCGCCGGGGAACATCAGAGAAGAGACATTGTAACTATGGCCTCGATTCAGTAAAGGTAGAAAAAAATTCTCATGATAGTAAAAAATTCAATTCATGAGAAAAAAGCCTGAGAATGTCGCTGTTACTGAATCACCAGATAAAAAGACAATGAAAGCCAATGGCACTGTTACTGAATCACCAGATAAAAAGACAATGAAAGTCAATGGCACTGTTACTGAATCACCAGATAAAAAGACAATGAAAGTCACTGTTACTGAATCACCAGATAAAAAGACAATGAAAGTCACTGTTACTGAATCACCAGATAAAAAGACAATGAAAGTCAATGGCACTTTTTTAGTCCTAAGAAAAGTAGAGAAGTGTTTCCTCCTTTCTACACTGTAGGAAAAGCTGCCATTGACTTTCATTGTCTTTTTATCTGGTGATTCAGTAACAGTGACATTGACTTTCATTGTCTTTTTATCTGGTGATTCAGTAACAGTGACATTGACTTTCATTGTCTTTTTATCTAGTGATTCAGTAACAGTGCCATTGACTTTCATTGTCTTATTATCTGGTGATTCAGTAACAGTGACATTGACTTTCATTGTCTTTTTATCTAGTGATTCAGTAACAGTGACATTCTCAGGCTTTTTTCTCATGAATTGAATTTTTTACTACCATGAGAATTTATATAAAGGATTTCACCTTTGCCGCCCGCCATTGGCCGGGAGATCTGGCGATTGTGCTTCACCGACGCGGGACCTGCCCGGCGACCATTTCGGCCATCCTGGGATTTGGTCCTAGCCCCCATCGGGGATGCCCCACTGTGTGAAACCCCCCAGATTGCCCAATCTCACTCACCTCTTCCCAGGTCGGCACATGTGGGGCCTCTCATCCAATCAGCGCGCTTGGATCAGCTTGAGCCCCTTCATCCAGGAGCTCGTCCAATGCGAGCGGATCTGAGGAGGGAGTGAGTATGCCTGCCCTGGATTCTCTTAGAGTCCAGGGTGGGTTTTGGTTCTTTATAAACTCACCCCTTTCCGGTCCGGTTCCGCTTGTCCAATCAGCGCGCTTGGATCAGCTCCCGCCCCTTCATCTAAGAGCTTGTCTATTCCAAGCGCTGACGGCCGCATCCCCGCTTCCCTCTAACAGGGCCGGCCATTCACAAATGCCTGGTGCGGGCACGCTCCCTGCTAGAGGGATGGCGGGGACGCGGCCGCTGCGCGCGCATGCGCCATTGGAGCGAGAACAAAGGTGAGTTTTTGGCCGACCTGAGGGGTTTCATACAATGGGGCATCCCCGATCAGGGGGAGCGAGTGTGCCTGCCCTGGAGTCTCATAGACTCCAGGGCAGCCATTTGGTCCTCTTTAAAGCGGACCAAAACCCAGGATTTTGGGCTTTTGGTCCACTCCCCCGGGGCACCCCGATCGGGGATGCCCCGCTATGTGAAACCCCCCAGATCTCCTGATTAAACTCACCTCACTCTGCTCCTACGGCGTATGCGCGGCCGCTCGTCCAATCAGCGCGCTCGGAGCTGCTGAGCTATGCATGTCTTAGCGGTGTCTTAGCTCAGCGGCTCCGATCACTGTGGCGGGTGCATCTCGCGCTTCCCTCTAACAGGGCCCGCGTCCTGCTAGAGGGATAGCGGGGATGCAGCCGCGGCTCACGCATGCGCAGTTGGACCGGGAAGTAAGGTAAGTGCATGGGGCGACCTGGGGGGGTATCACACAGCGGGGCATCCCCATTCTGGATGCCCCCAGGGGGAGGGGATGGATCTTGGCCGATCCAGCAGGGTTTTGGTCCACTTTAACGACGGACGCTTGCAGATGTTTTCGTTTACGGACAGATTTGTTATATACGCCGATCGATAGGAGAAGATTTACGCCCCCGCAGATTATTGATCGGCAGACAGGCTGCCGATCTCACGCCTCCATCACCGCCAGGAGCGCTTTGTTAATGTGGAATAGGTAGCGCTTCCATGCGAAGGGGCCACAGTACCGGATGTATTGCACGTATATGGCCATTGTACACTTGTGCACACATGGGAATTTTTCCTCCACATTAACCCAACCTTGCCGTTAAATAGCGGTGAGTACACACGTGCCCCGGAGCTGTGGGATGCCCCAGCTATGGCGTCCAGGGAGGGACCTCCCATGGCAAGATCGCATCCTTGGCCACTAGGCTGCCCCTATATATATATATATAAATATATATATATATATTCATATATAAATGAAGGCAATTGAACTTGGCAGGTTTCGCTGGTTCTTCAGAGAGGCGCGCCCCCGCACCTTCTGCGCCCCCCTGCGCTGGACGCTGGTGGCCAATAGGCTTTTCTGGACAAGCAACGACACAATGGCCCATTCAAGTCGCACATGCGCTGCGGGACGGCGGAAGAGGTAAGCTTAGCGGCATCCAGCGGGGGGTTTGCGTTTTCTTTAAAGTGGACCAAAAACCTCACCGATCGCCAATCTTATAGATTCCCGGGGCGATCGATTCCCATCCAAAATGTGGATGCTCCGCTGTGTGAAACCCCCCAGGTCTCCCATAAACTCACCTTCTTGCTCGGTCCAGCGGCGCATGTGTGAGCTGCAGCCGCATCCCCACTACCCCTGTAGCCGCGCCAGGCATTTGTGAATAGCGCGCTCCCTGTTAGAGGGAAGCAGGGGATGCGGGCACCAGCGTGATCAGAGCCACTCGCCTTAGGCGACGTGATGTCAGTGGATCCGAGCGCACTGATTGGACGAAAGGCTGCTCATGCGCCGTAGGACCGGGAAGAGGTGAGTTGGCATCTTTGATCTGGGGGGTTTCACACAGCGGGGCATCCCCGATCGGGGAGGACCAAAACCCAGGATAGACAAAAACCTGGGTTTTGGTCCACTTTAAAGTGGAACAAAACCAGTGTGGCTGGCCCTGCCTGCTAAAAGATTCCAGGGCCGCCCACTGGTCTTCCCCCGGGGCATCCAAAATTGGGATGCCCCAGCTGTGTGCACCCCCGGTGGCTCCCTCTGAGATGTAAACAACAATGTCGGCATCGAGCATGCAGATAGGCCGGGACACCGATTATGTGCGCGCTCCCGCTCCTTAGCGCTGGTCTAAACAGAGCCGTATTGCCGATCATTAAACCGGACCTTCACCAGGATTTAATGAAAAGCCCAAACCCTTAAAAAACGATTCCCCAGCATCTAAAATTCATATATTTTAAGTTTTTAGTCAGTTACTTATTATTCTTTCCCCCACTGGGCTGCAACTCTGGTCAGGACTTTAGGATATGGGCGCCGCCATCTTGCCTCAGAAGCATCACACTTACTGAGGAGAGGAGAGCGGGATAAAGTACTGGGAGTTCGGGTTATAGCTGTGCTTTGCACAGGCAGAGCAGAGCTGGGGTCGGGAAAAGGACAGCAATCCCAGAATGCAGGGCAGCACAATCAGAAGACACTTCCTGTTTGCAGGCTGCCTGATGCTCCATGAGCCACCATCTTGGATGTTTAAAGGCTCATAACATGCAATAGATGCAGGTAGGATAATTTTCAATGTGGGCAATCTGTATGTACAGGGTGTGGGAAACATATAAGATAGGTTCTTATTCAGGGTGAAGGTCCGGATTAATGTGGGCAATCTGTATGTACAGGGTGTGGGAAACATACAAGATAGGATCTTATTCAGGGTGAGGGTCCGGAATAATGTGAGCAATCTGTATGTACAGGGTGTGGGAAACATACAAGATAGGATCTTATTCAGGGTGAGGGTCCGGAATAATGTGAGCAATCTGTACGTACAGGGTGTGAAAAACATATAAGATAGGCTCTTATTCGGGGTGAGGGTCCGGATTAATGTGGGCAATCTGTATGCACAGGGTGTGGGAAACATATAAGATAGGCTCTTATTCAGGGTGATGGTCCGGATTAATGTGGACAATCTATATGTACAGGGGGGAAACATAAAAGATAGACTGATTGGTCAGATAGTGACCGGGGAAAGGTACATTTTTACTAGGGATCTGGGGGATTTACACAGCGGGGCATCCCAAATTGGGGAAACAAACAAAACCAGGGGTCAGTGAAAATCCCAGGTTCTGTTCCAATTTAAAGTGGACCAAAACCCAGGATTTTGGCTATGGTATTATCCCTGGCTGACACAATGTAACATTCTGCCAGGCTGATACAATGTAACATTCTGCCCGGCTGATATAATGTAACATTCTGCCCAGCTGATATAATGTAACATTCTGCCCGGCTGATACAATGTAACATTCTGCCCGGCTGATATAATGTAACATTCTGCCCAGCTGATATAATGTAACATTCTGCCCGGCTGATACAATGTAACATTCTGCCTGGCTGCTACAATGTAACATTCTGCCCGGCTGATACAATGTAACATTTTGCCCGGCTGATACAATGTAACATTCTGCCCAGCTGATATAATGTAACATTCTGCCCGGCTGATACAATGTAACATTCTGCCTGGCTGCTACAATGTAACATTTTGCCCGGCTGATACACTGTAACATTCTGCCCGGCTGATACAATGTAACATTCTGCCCGGCTGATATAATGTAACATTCTGCCCAGCTGATATAATGTAACATTCTGCCCGGCTGATACAATGTAACATTCTGCCCGGCTGATATAATGTAACATTCTGCCCAGCTGATACAATGTAACATTTTGCCCGGCTGATACACTGTAACATTCTGCCCGGCTGATACAATGTAACATTCTGCCCAGATGATACAATGTAACATTATCCCTGGCTGATACAATGTAACATTCTGCCCAGCTGATATAATGTAACATTCTGCCCAGCTGATACAATGTAACATTCTGCCTGGCTGCTACAATGTAACATTCTGCCCGGGTGATACACTGTAACATTCTGCCTGGCTGCTACAATGTAACATTCTGCCCGGCTGATACACTGTAACATTCTGCCCGGCTGATACAATGTAACATTTTGCTCGGCTGATACAATGTAACATTATCCCTGGCTGATACAATGTAACATTCTGCCCGGCTGATACAATGTAACATACTGCCCGGTTGATACACTGTAACATTCTGCCCAGCTGATATAATGTAACATTCTGCCCAGCTGATACAATGTAACATTCTGCCCGGCTGATACAATGTAACATTCTGCCCGGCTGATACAATGTAACATTCTGCCCGGCTGATACAATGTAACATTCTGCCCGGCTGATACAATGTAACATTCTGCCCGGCTGATACAATGTAACATTCTGCCCGGCTGATACACTGTAACATTCTGCCCGGCTGATACAATGTAACATTCTGCCCGGCTGATACAATGTAACATTCTGCCCGGCTGATACACTGTAACATTCTGCCCGGCTGATACACTGTAACATTCTCCCCGGCTGATACACTGTAACATTCTGCCCGGCTGATACAATGTAACATTCTGCAGGCTGATACACTGTAACATTCTGCCCGGCTGATACAATGTAACATTCTGCCCGACTGATACAATGTAACATTCTGCCCAGTTGATACAATGTAACATTGTGCCCGGCTGATACACTGTAACATTCTGCCCGGCTGATACAATGTAACATTCTGCCCGGCTGATACACTGTAACATTCTGTCCAGATGATACAATGTAACATTATCCCTGGTTGATACACTGTAACATACTGTAACATCCAGTTATTTAGCGTGAGTACACATCCTATTAACAGTGATGGGCCCCCCTGACCTCAGGGGCCCCGTTGCCACACCCCCGCGCAGCGGCTCCTGTGTCTCACCTGGAGTTTGATCCACTGGAAAAAGTTTGTCCACAAAGGGGCCCCGATCCGGAGGGTTAAATCGATGGCGCGTACGTTTCGGACCAGTCGCGGGATTGTGTCGATGTCGCCGCTCTCCGCTACTATTTAAAATCCCATCCGAGCAGCGACGCTCCCGCAGATCCTTCCGGTCCCCGGCTTAACCCCTCGTGTGCCGCAGCGGAGAATGAGAAGGCAGTGGGGGAGCGGCAGCGCAGGGCTGCGGCGAGCACGAAGTCATTAGCGGTTTGGAGCGCGCGCGAGTTTGGCGAGCGCCGAAGCCGCAGAGATGACGGGGGAGGGATCGGGCGGATCGGGTCCCAGCGGAGAGCTTCTGGCAGCTCTCTACCCCTGCAGCTGCACGCCGTCATCCCAACCGGGTCCTGCCATCGACCAATGACATCGCAGGAGGCGCTCTGAGGGGGGCGAAACCCCCCCGCCCCAGTCCATTCTGCCCGGATGATACAATGTAACATTCTGCCCGGATGATACAATGTAACATTCTGCCCGGATGATACAATGTAACATTCTGCCCCGGATGATACAATGTAACATTCTGCCCGGATGATACAATGTAACATTCTGCCTGGATGATACAATGTAACATTCTGTCCGGATGATACAATGTAACATTCTGCCCGGATGATACAATGTAACATTCTGCCCGGATGATACAATGTAACATTCTGCCTGGATGATACAATGTAACATTCTGTCCGGATGATACAATGTAACATTTTCCCCAGATGATACAATGTAACATTCTGCCCCCATTCTGCCCGGATGATACAATGTAACATTCTGCCCGGATGATACAATGTAACATTTTCCCCGGATGATACAATGTAACATTCTGCCCGGATGATACAATGTAACATTTTCCCCGGATGATACAATGTAACATTCTGTCCGGATGATACAATGTAACATTCTGCCCGGATGATACAATGTAACATTCTGCCCGGATGATACAATGTAACATTCTGTCCAGATGATACAATGTAACATTCTGTCCGGATGATGCAATGTAACATTCTGCCTGGATGATACAATGTAACATTCTGCCCAGATGATACAATGTAACATTCTGCCTGGATGATACAATGTAACATTCTGCCCAGATGATACAATGTAACATTCTGCCCGGATGATACAATGTAACATTCTGTCCGGATGATGCAATGTAACATTCTGCCTGGATGATACAATGTAACATTCTGCCTGGATGATACAATGTAACATTCTGCCCAGATGATACAATGTAACATTCTGCCTGGATGATACAATGTAACATTCTGCCCAGATGATACAATGTAACATTCTGTCCGGATGATACAATGTAACATTCTGCCTGGATGATACAATGTAACATTCTGCCCAGATGATACAATGTAACATTCTGCCCGGATGATACAATGTAACATTCTGCCCCCATTCTGCCCAGATGATACAATGTAACATTCTGCCCGGATGCTACAATGTAACATTTTCCACAGATGATACAATGTAACATTCTGCCCCCATTCTGCCCGGATGATACAATGTAACATTTTCCCCGGATGATACAATGTAACATTCTACCCGGATGATACAATGTAACATTCTGTCCGGATGATACAATGTAACATTTTCCCCGGATGATACAATGTAACATTCTGTCCGGATGATACAATGTAACATTCTGTCCAGATGATACAATGTAACATTCTGCCTGGATGATACAATGTAACATTCTGCCCAGATGATACAATGTAACATTCTGCCTGGATGATACAATGTAACATTCTGCCCAGATGATACAATGTAACAGTCTGCCTGGATGATACAATGTAACATTCTGCCCGGATGATACAATGTAACATTCTGCCCCCATTCTGCCCAGATGATACAATGTAACATTCTGCCCGGATGCTACAATGTAACATTTTCCCCGGATGATACAATGTAACATTCTGCCCGGATGATACAATGTAACATTCTGCCCGGATGATACAATGTAACATTTTCCCCGGACGATACAATGTAACATTCTACCCGGATGATACAATGTAACATTCTGTCTGGATGATACAATGTAACATTTTCCCCGGATGATACAATGTAACATTCTGTCCGGATGATACAATGTAACATTTTGTCCGGATGATACAATGTAACATTCTGTCCGGATGATACAATGTAACATTCTGTCCGGATGATACAATGTAACATTCTGCCTGGATGATACAATGTAACATTCTGCCCAGATGATACAATGTAACATTCTGCCTGGATGATACAATGTAACATTCTGCCCAGATGATACAATGTAACAGTCTGCCTGGATGATACAATGTAACATTCTGCCCAGATGATACAATGTAACATTCTGCCTGGATGATACAATGTAACATTCTGCCCAGATGATACAATGTAACAGTCTGCCCGGATGATACAATGTAACATTCTGCCGCCCCACCGTTAGGAAACGCCGACCAATCACATCGCAGGAGGCGCTCCGAGGGGACCAAAAAAAACCCCGCCCCCATCCCCTGATTGGCCAGATGGGGAAGTCATGGACCACTTCTATAACAGAGGGCGACGACTCGGCTCACGCCATGTGATGGCATTATCGCATTTGCGTTTTCACTGCGGTCGGTCAGCGATTTGCGTTTGCAGTTCCAATTTAGAGTGGACCAAAAGACAGGATTTTCTCCCGCTGTGTAAAACCCCCCAGGTCACCTAAACCAACTCACCTCATCCCGCTCCTACGGCGCATGTGCGGCCGCTCGTCCAATCAGCGTGCTCAGAGCCGCTGATGTCACGCCATCTAAGCCTTCGTCTAAGGCCAGCGGATCCGAGTGCCCTGACAGCCGCATCCCCCGCTTCCCTCTAACTGGGAGTGTGCCCACGCCGGCCATTCACAAATGCCTGATGCAAGCACGCGCCCTGCTAGAGGGGTAGCGGGGATGCGGCCGCGGCTCGCGCATGCGCCGTTGGACTGGAAAGGAAGGTAAGTGTATGGGTCGCCCCATACACTTACTTTGTTTCCTGGTCCAACGGCGCATGCGCGAGCCGCGGCCGCATCCCTGCTACCCCTCTAGCAGGGCGCGTGCTTGCATCAGGCATTTGTGAATGGCCGGCGTGGGCACGCTCCCTGTTAGAAGGAAGCGGGGGATGCGGCTGTCAGTGCGCCTGAAGCCACTGGCCTTGGACAGAGGCTTAGACGACGTGATGTCAGCGGCTCCGAGCTCGCTGATTGGACGAGCGGACGCGAATGCGCTATAGGTCCGGACAGAGGTGAGTTGGCATCGGCGATCTGGGGGGTTTCACACAGCGGGGCATCCCTGATCAGGGTGCCCCGGGGGAAAGGACCAAAACCCAGTATAGTCAAATTCCTGGGATTTTGGTCCACTTTAAAGAAGACGTCCAGTCACAGGGCAGAAAATGTCGCTCTGTGCATCGGATCCAAGATGGCGGCACCCAGGGCCCGACGCTCTGGGTGAGCGGTGCTGGATCCCGGGTGAGGTAAGGTTACAATGTAACAAGCCTTTAAAGTAGACCAAAACCCAGGATTTTGACTATTCTGGGTTTTGGTTCTTTCCCCCGGTCGGGGATGCCGTGCTGTGTGAAACCCCCCAGATCGCCGAAAGCAACTCTCCTCTTCCCGGTCCTACGGCGCATGTGCCGCTCGTCCAATCAGCTTGCTCGAAGCGTGCTGGCGGCCGCTTCCCCCACTTCCCTCTAACAGGGAGCGTGCTCGTGTCAGGTATTCACAAATGCATGGCTCGCACATTCGCCGTTGGACCGGGAAACAAGGTAAGTGAACAGGGCGACCTGGGGGGCTCCACACAGCGGGGGATCCCGATTTTGTAGGCCCCGGTGGGAGGGAATCGATCGGCCCAGGAATCTTATAGATGATCGTCACGGGTTTTGGTCCACTTTAAAGAGCCTTTAAAAGAGGAGCACTGTAACATTCTGCCTGGCTGATACAATGTAACAAGCCTTTCAAGAGGAGCAACCACCGGTGTAAAGTCTATAGGACTAATGTTGGTGGCCTTCCTCTGTGTGGGGCATCCCGGTCTGGGATTCCCTGATGTGTGAAATCCCTGGGATCACCCCAGAAACCGTCACAAGGGAAAGGTGAGTATTCTGACTGATATTTAGGCTTCCAAACAGGTTTCCCTTTGAGTGGCATCCCAAATCTGGAGTTTGGGGGACTAAATGACTTTAGATCCATCACCAAATCTGATTCTATGAATCAAACAGCCCAGTTATTAGGCTCCGCCCCCACATACATTTACATAAACACCCTCATTGATTCCAATAGAGACCTAGATTTTGCTGCATGCGCAGAGGCCTCCTCCCTGGTGACAGGTTCACGTCTACATTTCCATCCCGGTGATTTGCGGCGTCAGGTCTCCGGTAATCAGGTAAAAAATACAGCGAGCGACGCCGCGCACAAAGTTCTTCAGATAAAGAGTCTGACAGAGAAACCCAGACTCACAGAAATCCGTCAGGAGGAAATCATCCGGGCGCAATAACAGATCAGGGGAAGGAGGTAACAAGCCGGGCTAAAGCCAATTAGCTACAGGGATTGGCTCTGCTGCGCTGATACAATGTAACATACTTCTCTGCTTATACGCTGTAACATTCTGCCCAGCTAATACACTGTAACATTCTGCCCGAGTGATACATTATAACATTGTGCCCAGCTGATACACTGTAACATTCTGCCAGGATGATACAATAAAACATTCTGCCTGACTCATACACTGTAACATTCTGCCAGGATGATACAATATAACATTCTGCCTGACTCATACACTGTAACATTCGGCACAGGTGATACAGCCTGGTTGAAACACTGTAACATTTGGCCCAGCTAATAAACTGTAACATTCTACCTGGCTCATACACTGTAAGATTCTGTGCGATTGATACACTGTAACATTCGGCTGGCTGATACAATGTAACATTCTGCCCGGATAACACACTGTAACATTCTGCCCGGCTGATACAATGTAACATTCTGCACTGCTGATACAATGTAACATTCTGCCCTACTGATACAACGTAACATTCTGCCCGGCTGATACAATGTAACATTCTGCTTAGTTGATACAATGTAACATTCTGCCCGGCTGATACACTGTAACATTCTGCCCTGCAGATACAATGTAACATTCTGCCCGGCCGATGCAATGTAACATTCTCCCCGGCTGATACACTGTAACATTCTCCCTGGCTGATACACTGTAACATTCTGCCCAGCCGAAACACTGTAACAATCTGCCATGATGATACAATGTAACATTTTGCCCGGCTGATACACTGTAACATTCTGCCCTTCTGATACACTGTAACATTCTGCCCGGCTGATAATCTGTGACATTCTGCCAGGATTACACAATGCAACATTCTGCCCAGATGATACAATGTAACATTCTTTCAGGATCATACACTGTAACATTCTGCCCGGCTGAAACACTGTAATACAAAGTTGAGTGGATATACACAGCACAATATGTAAAGACCTGAGCAAAATTCTAATGTTGGGATTCTAGATGTATCCCAGAGACAATCCCCTAAAATGAGCCGCACTCAAATATGAAATCAGATCTTTTTTTAGAAATAAATAATTACAGCATATAATATACAAAGAAACTATTAAAAAACATATACACAAACAACAATGTCCAGTGGACGCAGAAAATAACTCCATACAAATGGATTGTATCGGAAAAAAAAAAATATATATATATATATATATATTTAATTATTATTATTATTATATGTATGTGCAGATAACAATGGTATTGAGATAGATGTTATGAATAATTGTATAATTAACAATTCATAATAGTGTCAGAAAACGTGCATAATGTGCAATGCCACAAGTAAAGAGTGTGCAAAAAACAATAGTCTAAAGTGCTGGTGGTGCAAAAGGAGGTTAAACGGCTTTACTTAATCCATGAAACAAGATAGACGAGCAAAATTATTAGACAGAAGGATGTCACCAATACATTAGAGTTGGGGTCCCCGCAGCAGCCTCCACCGACACGTTGCGTGTCCTCAATGACACTTCGCCAGGGTGAGTCATTTTAGGGGATTGTCTCTGGGAAACATCTAGAATCCAAACATTGGAATTTTGCTCAGAAACACTGTAATATTCTGCCCGGATGATACATTGTAACATTCTGCCCTACTGATACAATGCAACATTCTGCTCTGCAGATACAATGTAACATTTTCCAAGGCTCTTACACAGTAACAGTAGGCTTGGCTGATACACTGTAACATTCTGTGCGGTTTATACAATGTAACATTCTGCCCGCTGATACAATGTAACCTTGAGATATAAACAATTAACTTAAAGCATATTTTCATGGCAGGGGCTGCTGACACCATGCGGCTCCCGTCTGGCCATGTCGCGGTATTGCGAGCACTCGGGCATGCGCTGTGGGAGAGCGCAGCTCCGCTCAATTAATAATCCAAAGCCGACAGCAAGAAAAAAAATTCCAATTTAATCGAATTTCTGGAGCGAGGGATGTGAGCCGCAGCCGTGCTGCCGCCACGCAGATCGGAGCGCCGCACGTGTGATTAGAGCCTCCGGCCAGCTCATTTCACTGTCACCAACCGCGCCGCACCCCCCACCCAGACCCGACATTTATATACATGTAACATTCTGCCCGGCCGATACAATGTAACATTCTGCCCAGCTGATACAATGTAATATTCTGCCCGGCTGATACAATGCAATATTCTGCCCTGCTGATACAATGTAACATTCTGCCGTGCTGATACAATGTAATATTCTGCCCTGCTGATACAATGTAACATTCTGCCCGGCCGATACAATGTAACATTCTGCCCGGCTGATACAATGTAATATTCTGCCGTGCTGATACAATGTAATATTCTGCCCTGCTGATACAATGTAATATTCTGCCCTGCTGATACAATGTAATATTCTGCCCTGCTGATACAATGTAACATTCTGCCCAGCTGATACATTGTATTATCTGGGCAGAATGTTACATTGTAACATTCTGCACTGCTGATACAATGCAACATGCCGCCCTGCTGATACAATGTAACATTCTGTCCGGTTTATACAATGTAACATTCTGAACTGCTGTTACAATGCAACATTCTGCCCGGCTGATACAATGTAATATTCTGCCCTGCTGATACAATGCAATATTCTGCCCTGCTGATACAATGTAACATTCTGCCCAGCTGATACAATGTAACATTCTGCCCAGCTGATACAATGTAACATTCTGCCCAGCTGATACATTGTATTATCTGGGCAGAATGTTACATTGTAACATTCTGCACTGCTGATACAATGCAACATGCCGCCCTGCTGATACAATGTAACATTCTGTCCGGTTTATACAATGTAACATTCTGAACTGCTGTTACAATGTAACATTCTGCCCGGCTGATACAATGTAATATTCTGCCCGGCTGATACAATGTAATATTCTGCCCTGCTGATACAATGCAATATTCTGCCCTGCTGATACAATGTAACATTCTGCCCAGCTGACACAATGTAACATTCTGCCCAGCTGATACAATGTAACATTCTGCCCGGATAATACAATGTAATATTCTGCCCAGCTGATACAATGTGACATGCCACCCGGCTGATACAATATAACATTCTGCCCAGCTGATACAATGTAACGTTCTGCCCGGTTTATACAATGTAACATTCTGCACTGCTGTTACAATGTAACATTCTGCCCTGCTGATACAATGTAACATTCTGCCCTGCTGATACAATGTAACAATCTTCCTGGCTGATACAATGTAACATTCTGCCTGGCTGATACAATGTAAGATTCTGACCTGACATTTATATACATGGAGTGGGAGCACATTCTGCTTGGGACAACCAGCAATACCACTTCCACGGGTGGGTATATGCCCCATGCTTCCATTGACGGGCAAATAGGGTAAAATGTTCCATATGAGGCCCTACTCAGGGGCATGATTATATCATATGTCATAATACAGAGGAAGTGCAGAGTGCACTGCAATATAACTTACCCCCAAAAAGAATAAACAGGAGGCAGAAGTGGAAGTGCAGAGGAAATTCTCTTCTATAAAAAGCGCAGGGCGAGCGGAGAGACGGCTAAATCAGGAGAAGAGCTGACGGAGCGCTGACAGACTCCGCCCCCAGCATACAAATACTAGCGGGGCCGCGCCATGATAGGGAAACTTACCCCAACAGATCCATTTTATCAGGATAATATATTCTTATACAATCCCCTACTATCCATCCAGCCCCCCTCTGACTCCATCCTGTACCCCTACTATCCATCCAGCTCCCCTCTGACTCCATCCTGTACCCCTACTATCCACCCAGCTCCCCTCTGACTCCATCCTGTACCCCTACTATCCATCCAGCTCTCCTCTGACTCCATCCTGTACCCCTACTATCCATCCAGCCCCCCTCTGACTCCATCCTGTACCCCTACTATCCATCCAGCCCCCCTCTGACTCCATCCTGTACCCCTACTATCCATCCAGCCCCCCTCTGACTCCATCCTGTACCCCTACTATCCATCCAGCTCCTCTCTGACTCCATCCTGTACCCCTACTATCCATCCAGCTCCCCTCTGACTCCATCCTGTACCCCTACTATCCATCCAGCCCCCCTCTGACTCCATCCTGTACCCCTACTATCCATCCAGCCCCCCTCTGACTCCATCCTGTACCCCTACTATCCATCCAGCCCCCCTCTGACTCCATCCTGTACCCCTACTATCCATCCAGCCCCCCTCTGACTCCATCCTGTACCCCTACTATCCATCCAGCACCCCTCTGACTCCATCCTGTATCCCTACTATCCACCCAGCTCCCATCTGACTCCATCCTGTACCCCTACTATCCATCCAGCACCCCTCTGACTCCATCCTGTACCCCTACTATCCATCCAGCTCCCCTCTGACTCCATCCTGTACCCCTACTATCCACCCAGCTCCTCTCTGACTCCATCCTGTACCCCTACTATCCATCCAGCTCCCCTCTGACTCCATCCTGTACCCCTACTATCCATCCAGCCCCCCTCTGACTCCATCCTGTACCCCTACTATCCATCCAGCCCCCCTCTGACTCCATCCTGTACCCCTACTATCCATCCAGCCCCCCTCTGACTCCATCCTGTACCCCTACTATCCATCCAGCCCCCCTCTGACTCCATCCTGTACCCCTACTATCCATCCAGCTCCCCTCTGACTCCATCCTGTACTCCTACTATCCATCCAGCTCTCCTCTGACCCCATCCTGTACCCCTACTATCCATCCAGCCCCCCTCTGACCACATCCTGTACCCCTACTATCCATCCAGCACTCCTCTGACTCCATCCTGTACCCCTACTATCCATCCAGCTCCCCTCTGACTCCATCCTGTACCCCTACTATCCATCCAGCTCTCCTCTGACTCCATCCTGTACCCCTACTACCCATCCAGCACTCCTCTGACTCCATCCTGTACCCCTACTATCCATCCAGCCCCCCTCTGACTCCATCCTGTACCCCTACTATCCATCCAGCTCCCCTCTGACTCCATCCTGTACCCCTACTATCCATCCAGCTCCCCTCTGACTCCATCCTGTACCCCTACTATCCACCCAGCTCCCATCTGACTCCATCCTGTACCCCTACTATCCATCCAGCTCTCCTCTGACTCCATCCTGTACCCCTACTATCCATCCAGCCCCCCTCTGACTCCATCCTGTACCCCTACTATCCATCCAGCTCTCCTCTGACTCCATCCTGTACCCCTACTATCCATCCAGCTCCCCTCTGACTCCATCCTGTACCCCTACTATCCATCCAGCTCCCCTCTGACTCCATCCTGTACCCCTACTATCCATCCAGCTCCCCTCTGACTCCATTATGTACCCCTACTATCCATCCAGCTCTCCTCTGACTCCATCCTCTACCCCTACTATCCATCCAGCCCCCCTCTGACTCCATCCTGTACCCCTACTATCCATCCAGCTCCCCTCTGACTCCATCCTGTACCCCTACTATCCATCCAGCCCCCCTCTGACTCCATCCTGTACCCCTACTATCCATCCAGCTCCCCTCTGACTCCATCCTGTACCCCTACTATCCATCCAGCTCCCCTCTGACTCCATCCTGTACCCCTACTATCCATCCAGCTCCCCTCTGACTCCATCCTGTACCCCTACTATCCATCCAGCCCCCCTCTGACTCCATCCTGTACCCCTACTCTCCATCCAGCTCCCCTCTGACTCCATCCTGTACCCCTACTATCCATCCAGCTCCCCTCTGACTCCATCCTGTACCCCTACTATCCATCCAGCTCTCCTCTGACTCCATCCTGTGCCCCTACTATCCATCCAGCTCTCCTCTGACTCCATCCTGTACCCCTACTATCCATCCAGCTCTCCTCTGACTCCATCCTGTGCCCCTACTATCCATCCAGCTCCTCTCTGACTCCATCCTGTACCCCTACTATCCATCCAGCTCCCCTCTGACTCCATCCTGTACCCCTACTATCCATCCAGCTCCTCTCTGACTCCATCCTGTACCCCTACTATCCATCCAGCTCCCCTCTGACTCCATCCTGTACCCCTACTATCCATCCAGCTCCTCTCTGACTCCATCCTGTACCCCTACTATCCATCCAGCTCCCCTCTGACTCCATCCTGTACCCCTACTATCCATCCAGCTCCCCTCTGACTCCATCCTGTACCCCTACTATCCACCCAGCTCCCATCTGACTCCATCCTGTACCCCAACTATCCATCCAGCTCTCCTCTGACTCTATCCTGTACCCCTACTATCCACCCAGCTCCCATCTGACTCCATCCTGTACCCCTACTATCCATCCAGCTCTCCTCTGACTCCATCCTGTACCCCTACTATCCATCCAGCTCCCCTCTGACTCCATCCTGTACCCCTACTATCCATCCAGCACCCCTCTGACTCCATCCTGTATCCCTACTATCCACCCAGCTCCCATCTGACTCCATCCTGTACCCCTACTATCCATCCAGCCTCCCTCTGACTCCATCCTGTACCCCTACTATCCATCCAGCACCCCTCTGACTCCATCCTGTACCCCTACTATCCATCCAGCTCCCCTCTGACTCCATCCTGTACCCCTACTATCCATCCAGCACCCCTCTGACTCCATCCTGTATCCCTACTATCCACCCAGCTCCCATCTGACTCCATCCTGTACCCCTACTATCCATCCAGCCTCCCTCTGACTCCATCCTGTACCCCTACTATCCATCCAGCACCCCTCTGACTCCATCCTGTATCCCTACTATCCACCCAGCTCCCATCTGACTCCATCCTGTACCCCTACTATCCATCCAGCACCCCTCTGACTCCATCCTGTACCCCTACTATCCATCCAGCACTCCTCTGACTCCATCGTGTACCCCTACTATCCATCCAGCTCCTCTCTGACTCCATCCTGTACCCCTACTATCCATCCAGCTCCCCTCTGACTCCATCCTGTACCCCTACTATCCACCCAGCTCCCATCTGACTCCATCCTGTACCCCTACTATCCATCCAGCTCTCCTCTGACTCCATCCTGTACCCCTACTATCCATCCAGCTCCCCTCTGACTCCATCCTGTACCCCTACTATCCATCCAGCTCCCCTCTGACTCCATCCTGTACCCCTACTATCCATCCAGCTCCCCTCTGACTCCATCCTGTACCCCTACTATCCACCCAGCTCCCATCTGACTCCATCCTGTACCCCTACTATCCATCCAGCTCTCCTCTGACTCCATCCTGTACCCCTACTATCCATCCAGCTCCCCTCTGACTCCATCCTGTACCCCTACTATCCATCCAGCCCCCCTCTGACTCCATCCTGTACCCCTACTATCCATCCAGCTCCCCTCTGACTCCATCCTGTACCTCTACTATCCATCCAGCTCTCCTCTGACTCCATCCTGTACCCCTACTATCCATCCAGCTCCCCTCTGACTCCATCCTGTACCCCTACTATCCTTCCAGCCCCCATCTGACTCCATCCTGTACCCCTACTATCCATCCAGCTCCCCTCTGACTCCATCCTGTACCCCTACTATCCATCCAGCACCCCTCTGACTACATCCTGTACCCCTACTATCCATCCAGCTCTCCTCTGACTCCATCCTGTACCCCCACTATCCATCCAGCTCTCCTCTGACTCCATCCTGTACCCCTACTATCCATCCAGCTCCCTCTGACTCCATCCTGTACCCCTACTATCCATCCAGCTCTCCTCTGACTCCATCCTGTACCCCTACTATCCATCCAGCTCCCCTCTGACTCCATCCTGTACCCCTACTATCCATCCAGCACCCCTCTGACTACATCCTGTACCCCTACTATCCATCCAGCTCTCCTCTGACTCCATCCTGTACCCCTACTATCCATCCAGCTCCCCTCTGACTCCATCCTGTACCCCTACTATCCTTACAGCCCCCATCTGACTCCATCCTGTACCCCTACTATCCATCCAGCTTCCCTCTGACTCCATCCTGTACCCCTACTATCCATCCAGCCCCCCTCTGACTCCATCCTGTACCCCTACTATCCATCCAGCTTCCATCTGACTCTATCCTGTACCCCTATTATCTATCCAGCTCCCATCTGACTCTATCCTGTACCCCTACTATCCTTCCAGCCCCCCTTTGACTCCATCCTGTACCCCTACTATCCTTCCAGCTCCCCTCTGACTCCATCCTGTACCCCTACTATCCATCCAGCTTCCATCTGACTCCATCCTGTACCACTACTATCCATCCAGCTCCCCTCTGACTCCATCCTGTACCCCTACTATCCATCCAGCCCCCCTCTGACTCCATCCTGTACCCCTACTATCCATCCAGCTCCCCTCTGTATCCATCCTGTACCCCTACTATCCATCCAGCTTCCATCTGACTCCATCCTGTACCCCTACTATCCATCCAGCTCCCCTCTGTCTCCATCCTGTACCCCTACTATCCATCCAGCTTTCCTCTGACTCCATCATGTACCCCTACTATCCATCCAGCTCCTCTCTGACTCCATCCTGTACCCCTACTATCCATCTAGCTCCCCTCTGTCTCCATCCTGTACCCCTACTATCCATCCAGCTTTCCTCTGACTCCATCATGTACCCCTACTATCCATCCAGCTCTCCTCTGACTCCATCCTGTACCCCTACTATCCATCCAGCTTCCATCTGACTCCATCCTGTACCCCTACTATCCATCCAGCTCCCCTCTGTCTCCATCCTGTACCCCTACTATCCATCCAGCTCCTCTCTGACCCCATCCTGTACCCCTACTATCCATCCAGCTTTCCTCTGACTCCATCCTGTACCCCTACTATCCATCCAGCTCTCCTCTGACTCCATCCTGTACCCCTACTATCCATCCAGCCCCCCTCTGACTCCATCCTGTACCCCTACTATCCATCCAGCTCCCCTCTGACTCCATCCTGTACCCCTATTATCCATCCAGCTCCCATCTGACTCTATCATGTTACCCCTACTATCCATCCAGCCCCCCTCTGACTCCATCCTGTACCCCTATTATCCATCCAGCTCCCATCTGACTCTATCATGTTACCCCTACTATCCATCCAGCCCCCCTCTGACTCCATCCTGTACCCCTACTATCCTTCCAGCCCCCCTTTGACTCCATCCTGTACCTCTACTATCCATCCAGCCCCCCTCTGACTCCATCCTGTACCCCTACTATCCTTCCAGCTCCCCTCTGACTCCACCCTGTACCCCTACTATCTATCCAGCTTCCATCTGACTCCATCCTGTACCCCTACTATCCATCCAGCCCCCCTCTGACTCCATGCTGTACCCCTACTATCCTTCCAGCCCCCCTTTGACTCCATCCTGTACCCCTACTATCCTTCCAGCTCCCCTCTGACTCCACCCTGTGCCTCTACTATCCATCCAGCATCCATCTGACTCCATCCTGTACCCCTACTATCCATCCAGCTCTCCTCTGACTCCATCCTGTACCCCTACTATCCATCCAGCTCTCCTCTGACTCCATCCTGTACCCCTACTATCCATCCAGCTCCCCTCTGACTCCATCCTGTACCCCTACTATCCTTCCAGCCCCCATCTGACTCCATCCTGTACCACTACTATCCTTCCAGCCCCACTCTGACTCCATCCTTTACCCCTACTATCCTTCCAGCCCCCTTCTGACTCCATCCTGTACCCCTACTATCCATCCAGCTTCCATCTGACTCTATCCTGTACCCCTATTATCCATCCAGCTCCCATCTGACTCTATCATGATACCCCTACTATCCATCCAGCCCCCCTCTGACTCCATCCTGTACCCCTACTATCCTTCCAGCCCCCTTTGACTCCATTCTGTACCCCTACTATCCATCCAGCTTCCATCTGACTCCATCCTGTACCCCTACTATCCATCCAGCTCTCCTCTGACTCCATCCTGTACCCCTACTATCCATCCAGCTTTCCTCTGACTCCATCCTGTACCCCTACTATCCATCCAGCACCCCTCTGACTCCATCCTGTACCCCTACTATCCATCCAGCTCCCCTCTGACTCCATCCTGTACCCCTACTATCCATCCAGCTTTCCTCTGACTCCATCCTGTACCCCTACTATCCATCCAGCTTTCCTCTGACTCCATCCTGTACCCCTACTATCCATCCAGCTCCCCTCTGACTCCATCCTGTACCCCTACTATCCATCCAGCTTTCCTCTGACTCCATCCTGTACCCCTACTATCCATCCAGCTCCCCTCTGACTCCATCCTGTACCCCTACTATCCATCCAGCTCCCCTCTGACTCCATCCTGTACCCCTACTATCCATCCAGCTCCCCTCTGACTCCATCCTGTACCCCTACTATCCATCCAGCTCCCCTCTGACTCCATCCTGTACCCCTACTATCCTTCCAGCCCCCATCTGACTCCATCCTGTACCACTACTATCCTTCCAGCCCCACTCTGACTCCATCCTTTACCCCTACTATCCTTCCAGCCCCCTTCTGACTCCATCATGTACCCCTACTATCCATCCAGCTTCCATCTGACTCTATCCTGTACCCCTATTATCCATCCAGCTCCCATCTGACTCTATCATGTTACCCCTACTATCCATCCAGCCCCCCTCTGACTCCATCCTGTACCCCTACTATCCTTCCAGCCCCCTTTGACTCCATTCTGTACCCCTACTATCCTTCCGGCTCTCCTCTGACTCCATTCTGTACCCCTACTATCCATCCAGCTCCCCTCTGACTCCATTCTGTACCCCTACTATCCATCCAGCTCTCCTCTGACTCCATCCTGTACCCCTACTATCCATCCAGCTCCCCTCTGACTCCATCCTGTACCCCTACTATCCATCCAGCTCCCTTCTGACTCCATCCTGTACCTCTACTATCCATCCAGCTCCCCTCTGACTCCATCCTGTATCCCTACTATCCATCCAGCTCCCCTGACTCCATCCTGTACCCCTACTATCCATCCAGCTCTCCTCTGACTCCATCCTGTACTCCTACTATCCATCCAGCTTTCCTCTGACTCCATCCTGTACCCCTACTATCCATCCAGCTTCCATCTGACTCCATCCTATACCCCTACTATCCATCCAGCTCTCCTCTGACTCCATCCTGTACCCCTACTATCCATCCAGCTCCCCTCTGTCTCCATCCTGTACCCCTACTATCCATCCAGCTCTCCTCTGTCTCCATTCTGTACCCCTACTATCCATCCAGCTCTCCTCTGACTCCATTCTGTACCCCTACTATCCATCCAGCTCTCCTCTGACTCCATCCTGTACTCCTACTATCCATCCAGCTTTCCTCTGACTCCATCCTGTACCCCTACTATCCATCCAGCTTCCATCTGACTCCATCCTATACCCCTACTATCCATCCAGCTCTCCTCTGACTCCATCCTGTACCCCTACTATCCATCCAGCTCCCCTCTGTCTCCATCCTGTACCCCTACTATCCATCCAGCTTTCCTCTGACTCCATCCTGTACCCCTACTATCCATCCAGCTCCTCTCTGACTCCATCCTGTACCCCTACTATCCATCCAGCTTCCATCTGACTCCATCCTGTACCCCTACTATCCATCCAGCTCCCCTCTGACTCCATCCTGTACCCCTACTATCCATCCAGCTCCCCTCTGTCTCCATCCTGTACCCCTACTATCCATCCAGCTCCCCTCTGTCTCCATCCTGTACCCCTACTATCCATCCAGCTCCTCTCTGACCCCATCCTGTATCCCTACTATCCATCCAGCACCCCTCTGACTCCATCCTGTACCCCTACTATCCATCCAGCTTTCCTCTGACTCCATCCTGTACCCCTACTATCCATCCAGCTCCCCTCTGTCTCCATCCTGTACCCCTACTATCCATCCAGCTTTCCTCTGACTCCATCATGTACCCCTACTATCCATCCAGCTTTCCTCTGACTCCATCCTGTACCCCTTCTATCCACCCAGCTCCCATCTGACTCCATCCTGTACCCCTACTATCCATCCAGCTCTCCTCTGACTCCATCCTGTACCCCTATTATCCATCCAGCTCCCATCTGACTCTATCATGTACCCCTATTATCCATCCAGCACCCCTCTGACTCCATCCTGTACCCCTATTATCCATCCAGCTCCCATCTGACTCTATCATGTACCCCTATTATCCATCCAGCACCCCTCTGACTCCATCCTGTACCCCTATTATCCATCCAGCACCCCTCTGACTCCATCCTGTACCCCTATTATCCATCCAGCTCCCCTCTGACTCCATCCTGTATCCCTACTATCCATCCAGCTCCCCTCTGACTCAATCCTGTATCCCTACTATCCATCCAGCTCCCCTCTGACTCCATCCTGTACCCCTACTATCCATCCAGCCCCCCTCTGATTCCATCCTGTACCCCTACTATCCATCCAGCTCTCATCTGACTCCATCCTGTATCCCTACTATCCATCCAGCTCCCCTCTGACTCCATCCTGTACCCCTACTATCCTTCCAGCCCCCCTCTGACTCCATCCTGTACCCCTACTATCCATCCAGCCCCCCTCTGACTCCATCCTGTACCCCTACTATCCATCCAGCTCCCCTCTGACTCCATCCTGTACCCCTACTATCCATCCAGCTCCCCTCTGACTCCATCCTGTACCCCTACTATCCATCCAGCTCCCCTCTGACTCCATCCTGTACCCCTACTATCCATCCAGCTCCCCTCTGACTCCATCCTGTACCCCTACTATCCATCCAGCTCCCCTCTGACTCCATCCTGTACCCCTACTATCCATCCAGCCCCCCTCTGACTCCATCCTGTACCCCTACTATCCATCCAGCTCCCCTCTGACCCCATCCTGTACCCCTACTATCCATCCAGCTCTCCTCTGACTCCATCCTGTACCCCTACTATCCATCCAGCTCTCATCTGACTCCATCCTGTATCCCTACTATCCATCCAGCTCCCCTCTGACTCCATCCTGTACCCCTACTATCCACCCAGCTCCGCTCTGACCCCATCCTGTACCCCTACTATCCATCCAGCCCCCCTCTGACCCCATCCTGTACCCCTACTATCCATCCAGCCCCCCTCTGACTCCATCCTGTACCCCTACTATCCATCCAGCTCTCCTCTGACTCCATCCTGTACCCCTACTATCCATCCAGCTCCCCTCTGACTCCATCCTGTACCCCTACTATCCATCCAGCTCCCCTCTGACTCCATCCTGTACCCCTACTATCCATCCAGCTCTCCTCTGACTCCATCCTGTACCTCTACTATCCATCCAGCTCTCCTCTGACTCCATCCTGTACCCCTACTATCCATCCAGCTCCTCTCTGACTCCATCCTGTACCCCTACTATCCATCCAGCTCTCCTCTGACTCCATCCTGTACCTCTACTATCCATCCAGCTCTCCTCTGACTCCATCCTGTACCCCTACTATCCATCCAGCTCCCCTCTGACTCCATCCTGTACCCCTACTATCCATCCAGCTCTCCTCTGACTCCATCCTGTACCCCTACTATCCATCCAGCCCCCCTCTGACTCCATCCTGTACCTCTACTATCCATCCAGCTCTCCTCTGACTCCATCCTGTACCCCTACTATCCATCCAGCTCCCCTCTGACTCCATCCTGTACCCCTACTATCCATCCAGCCCCCTCTGACTCCATCCTGTACCCCTATTATCCATCCAGCTATCCTCTGACTCCATCCTGTCCTCCAGCTGTCTCTATACCAGTGGCTCATGGTTACATATATTGTGGTTCTTTTTCTACCTATCCTCATTGAGATGAGACTTCCGGGAGCCCCATGTAACAACATGTTATTCGAAGAAATAGTCTCCTCCACCAATCAGTTTCCAGCTTGCAGATATTGTCATCCTCAAGGCTCTGGATCTGATTGATGGCGGCTGACAAATGCTCCCAGTTCCCAGGAGAATCGATCCATCAGCAGATAGAGAGCTCGGGGCTATGGACACGAGATGCACCAAACTGCTTCCCCCGCCGACCAGGTGAGACGTCATTTATCTCTGCTTTACCTTACTCATCATTCCCAGGAATAGAGAGACAGAGAGAGAGACAGCCAGCGAGAGAGAGACTATGAGAGACAGAGAGCGAGAGAGAGACTATGAGAGACAGAGAGCGAGAGAGACTATGAGAGACAGAGAGCGAGAGAGAGACTATGAGAGACAGAGACCGAGAGACTATGAGAGACAGAGAGCGAGAGAGAGACTATGAGAGACAGAGAGCGAGAGAGACTATGAGAGACAGAGAGCGAGAGAGAGACTATGAGAGACAGAGATCGAGAGAGAGACTATGAGAGACAGAGAGTGAGAGAGACTATGAGAGACAGAGAGCGAGAGAGAGACTATGAGAGACAGAGAGCGAGAGAGACTATGAGAGACAGAGAGCGAGAGAGAGACTATGAGAGACAGAGAGCGAGAGAGACTATGAGAGACAGAGAGCGAGAGAGAGACTATGAGAGACAGAGAGCGACAGAGACTATGAGAGACAGAGAGTGAGAGAGACTATGAGAGACAGAGAGTGAGAGAGACTATGAGAGACAGAGAGCGAGAGAGAGACTATGAGAGACAGAGAGCGAGAGAGACTATGAGAGACAGAGAGCGAGAGAGAGACTATGAGAGACAGAGAGCGAGAGAGACTATGAGAGACAGAGAGCGAGAGAGAGACTATGAGAGACAGAGAGCGACAGAGACTATGAGAGACAGAGAGTGAGAGAGACTATGAGAGACAGAGAGCGAGAGAGAGACTATGAGAGACAGAGAGCGAGAGAGACTATGAGAGACAGAGAGCGAGAGAGAGACTATGAGAGACAGAGATCGAGAGAGAGACTATGAGAGACAGAGAGCGAGAGAGACTATGAGAGACAGAGAGCGAGAGAGAGACTATGAGAGACAGAGAGCGACAGAGACTATGAGAGACAGAGAGCGAGAGAGAGACTATGAGAGACAGAGAGCGAGAGAGAGACTATGAGAGACAGAGAGCGAGAGAGCGACTATGAGAGACAGAGAGCGAGAGAGAGACTATGAGAGACAGAGAGTGAGAGAGACTATGAGAGACAGAGAGCGAGAGAGAGACTATGAGAGACAGAGAGCGAGAGAGACTATGAGAGACAGAGAGCGAGAGAGAGACTATGAGAGACAGAGAGCGAGAGAGAGACTATGAGAGACAGAGAGCGAGAGAGACTATGAGAGACAGAGAGCGAGAGAGAGACTATGAGAGACAGAGAGCGACAGAGACTATGAGAGACAGAGAGCGAGAGAGACTATGAGAGACAGAGAGCGAGAGAGAGACTATGAGAGACAGAGAGCGAGAGAGAGACTATGAGAGACAGAGAGCGAGAGAGAGACTATGAGAGACAGAGAGCGACAGAGACTATGAGAGACAGAGAGTGAGAGAGACTATGAGAGACAGAGAGCGAGAGAGAGACTATGAGAGACAGAGAGCGAGAGAGACTATGAGAGACAGAGAGCGAGAGAGACTATGAGAGACAGAGAGCGAGAGAGAGACTATGAGAGACAGAGAGCGAGAGAGAGACTATGAGAGACAGAGAGTGAGAGAGACTATGAGAGACAGAGAGCGAGAGAGAGACTATGAGAGACAGAGAGCGAGAGAGACTATGAGAGACAGAGAGCGAGAGAGACTATGAGAGACAGAGAGCGAGAGAGAGACTATGAGAGACAGAGAGCGAGAGAGACTATGAGAGACAGAGAGCGAGAGAGACTATGAGAGACAGAGAGCGAGAGAGAGACTATGAGAGACAGAGAGCGAGAGAGAGACTATGAGAGACAGAGAGTGAGAGAGACTATGAGAGACAGAGAGCGAGAGAGAGACTATGAGAGACAGAGAGCGAGAGAGACTATGAGAGACAGAGAGCGAGAGAGAGACTATGAGAGACAGAGAGCGAGAGAGAGACTATGAGAGACAGAGAGCGAGAGAGAGAGACTATGAGAGACAGAGAGCGAGAGAGAGACTATGAGAGACAGAGAGCGAGAGAGACTATGAGAGACAGAGAGCGAGAGAGACTATGAGAGACAGAGAGCGAGAGAGAGACTATGAGAGACAGAGAGCGAGAGAGACTATGAGAGACAGAGAGCGAGAGAGAGACTATGAGAGACAGAGACCGAGAGAGAGACTATGAGAGACAGAGAGCGAGAGAGAGACTATGAGAGACAGAGAGAGAGACTATGAGAGACAGAGAGCGAGAGAGAGAGACTATGAGAGACAGAGAGCGAGAGAGACTATGAGAGACAGAGAGCGAGAGAGACTATGAGAGACAGAGAGCGAGAGAGAGACTATGAGAGACAGAGAGCGAGAGAGACTATGAGAGACAGAGAGCGAGAGAGAGACTATGAGAGACAGAGACCGAGAGAGAGACTATGAGAGACAGAGAGCGAGAGAGAGACTATGAGAGACAGAGAGCGAGAGAGAGACTATGAGAGACAGAGAGCGAGAGAGCGACTATGAGAGACAGAGAGCAAGAGAGAGACTATGAGAGACAGAGAGCAGGGGGGAGACTATGAGAGACAGAGAGCGAGAGAGAGACTATGAGAGACAGAGAGCGAGAGAGCGACTATGAGAGACAGAGAGCAAGAGAGAGACTATGAGAGACAGAGAGCGAGAGAGAGACTATGAGAGACAGAGAGCAAGAGAGAGACTATGAGAGACAGAGAGCGAGAGAGAGACTATGAGAGACAGAGAGCGAGAGAGCGACTATGAGAGACAGAGAGCGAGAGAGAGACTATGAGAGACAGAGAGCGAGAGAGCGACTATGAGAGACAGAGTGCAGGGGGGAGACTATGAGAGACAGAGAGCAAGAGAGAGACTATGAGAGACAGAGACCGAGAGCGAGACTATGAGAGACAGAGAGCGACTATGAGAGACAGAGAGAGAGAGAGAGACTATGAGAGACAGAGAGCGAGAGAGAGACTATGAGAGACAGAGAGCGAGAGAGAGACTATGAGAGACAGTGAGCGAGAGAGAGACTATGAGAGACAGAGCGCGAGAGAGACTATGAGAGACAGAGAGCGAGAGAGAGACTATGAGAGACAGAGAGCGAGAGAGAGACTATGAGAGACAGTGAGCGAGAGAGAGACTATGAGAGACAGAGAGCGAGAGAGAGACTATGAGAGACAGAGAGCAAGAGAGAGACTATGAGAGACAGAGAGCGAGAGAGCGACTATGAGAGACAGAGACCGAGAGAGACTATGAGAGACAGAGAGCGAGAGAGCGACTATGAGAGACAGAGACTGAGAGAGACTATGAGAGACAGAGAGAGAGACTATGAGAGACAGAGAGCGAGTGTGAGAGACAGAGAACGAGAGAGAGACTATGAGAGACAGAGACCGAGAGAGACTATGAGAGACAGAGAGAGAGACTATGAGAGACAGAGAGCGAGTGTGAGAGACAGAGAGCGAGAGAGCGACTATGAGAGACAGAGACCGAGAGAGACTATGAGAGACAGAGAGAGAGACTATGAGAGACAGAGAGCGAGTGTGAGAGACAGAGAGCGAGAGAGAGACTATGAGAGACAGAGAGCGAGTGTGAGAGACAGAGAGTGAGAGAGAGACTATGAGAGACAGAGAGCAAGTGTGAGAGACAGAGAGCGAGAGAGAGACTATGAGAGACAGAGACCAAGAGAGAGACTATGAGAGACAGAGAGCGAGTGTGAGAGACAGAGAGCGAGAGAGAGACTATGAGAGACAGAGACCAAGAGAGAGACTATGAGAGACAGAGAGCGAGTGTGAGAGACAGAGAGCGAGTGTGAGAGACAGAGAGCGAGAGAGAGACTATGAGAGACAGAGAGCGAGAGAGCAACTATGAGAGACAGAGAGCGAGAGAGAGACTATGAGAGACAGAGACCGAGAGACTATGAGAGACAGAGACCGAGAGAGCAAGAGAGCGACTATGAGAGACAGAGAGCGAGTGTGAGAGACAGAGAGCGAGACTATGAGAGACAGAGAGCGAGAGAGCGACTATGAGAGACAGAGAGCAGGGGGGAGACTATGAGAGACAGAGAGCGAGAGAGACTATGAGAGACAGAGAGCGAGAGAGACTATGAGAGACAGAGAGCGAGAGAGAGACTATGAGAGACAGAGAGCGAGAGAGACTATGAGAGACAGAGAGCGAGAGAGCGACTATGAGAGACAGAGAGCAGGGGGGAGACTATGAGAGACAGAGAGCGAGAGAGACTATGAGAGACAGAGAGCGAGAGAGCGACTATGAGAGACAGAGAGCGAGAGAGACTATGAGAGACAGAGAGCGAGAGAGAGACTATGAGAGACAGTGAGCGAGAGAGAGACTATGAGAGACAGAGAGCGAGAGAGAGACTATGAGAGACAGAGAGCAAGAGAGAGACTATGAGAGTCACAGAGCGACAGAGCGACTATGAGAGACAGAGAGCAGGGGGGAGACTATGAGAGACAGAGAGCGAGAGAGACTATGAGAGACAGAGAGAGAGACTATGAGAGACAGAGAGCGAGTGTGAGAGACAGAGAGCGAGAGAGAGACTATGAGAGACAGAGAGCGAGAGAGACTATGAGAGACAGAGAGAGAGACTATGAGAGACAGAGAGCGAGTGTGAGAGACAGAGAGCGAGAGAGAGACTATGAGAGACAGAGAGCGAGAGAGCAACTATGAGAGACAGAGAGAGAGAGAGAGACTATGAGAGACAGAGAGCGAGAGACGTCAGCGGATCCGAGCCCGCTGATTGGACGAGTGGCCGCGCATGTGCTGTAGGACAGGGAAGAGGTGAGTTTTGGGTCCACTTTAAAATGGGTCTATATCCCAGTATCACAATGAAATTTTATCTAATCTGCACTCTGTGCACTAATATGAGGGGACACATCTATTACAGCTAATTATAGGGCTAAAAATATAACTAAAATAATAAATAAATATAGCGAAACTATTCATGTGAAAATAACTCTCTCTCTCTCTCTCTCTCTCTCTCTATATATATATATATATATATATATATATATATATATATATAATTAATATGTATCCTACAAAAATGAAGCTGAACAAATAGTACTTGAAGGGTAAAAAAGCTTAATATAAGGTGGACCTTAAAGCAAAACAAAACCAGGGAATTGGACTTTCCAGGTTTTGTTCCATGGGCTTTCGGGGGGTGTTCACACAACGTGTGAAACCCCCCAAAAGCCCATTAAAACTCACCTTCCCCAGTCCAACAGCATAATGTTACTATTCATGATAATGTTACTATTTATTATTACTTTGTACAGTGTGATGGAAGATGATATCACTTTATAAATAATAATAATAATAGTGTTATTTAAAATTTATTATACTGTTACTATTCATTACATTGTTATGATTTATTGTTACTTTGTGCAGCGCTACGGAACATTATATCCATTTATAAATAAATAAATAATAATGATAATAATTGCACTATTTATTATAAAGTTATTAGTTATTATACTGTCACTATTCATTACATTGTTCTGATTCATTGTTACTTTGTACAGCGCTACGGAAGATTAAATCAATTTATAAATAAATAAAAAATAATGATAATAATAATAGTAATAATTTCACAATTTATTATAAGGTTATTATTTATTATACTGTTACTATTCATTACATTATTATGATTCATTGTTACTTTGTACAGCGCTACGGAAGATTATATCCATTTATAAATAAATAAATAATGATAATAATTTCACTATTTATTATAAAGTTATTATTTATTATACTGTCACTATTCATTACATTGTTGTGATTCATTGTTACTTTATACAGCGCTACGGAAGATTAAATCAATTTATAAATAAATAAAAAATAATGATAATAATTATAGTAATAATTTCACTATTTATTATAAAGTTATTATTTATTATACTGTTACTATTCATTACATTGTTATGATTCATTGTTACTTTGTACAGCGCTACGGAAGATTATATCCATTTATAAATAAATAAATAATAATGATAATAATTGCACTATTTATTATAAAGTTATTATTTATTATACTGTCACTATTCATTACATTGTTGTGATTCATTGTTACTTTATACAGCGCTACGGAAGATTAAATCAATTTATAAATAAATAAAAAATAATGATAATAATTATAGTAATAATTTCACTATTTATTATAAAGTTATTATTTATTATACTGTTACTATTCATTACATTGTTATGATTCATTGTTACTTTATACAGCGCTACGGAAGATTAAATCAATTTATAAATAAATAAAAAATAATGATAATAATTATAGTAATAATTTCACTATTTATTATAAGGTTATTATTTATTATACTGTTACTATTCATTACTTAGTTATTATTCATTGTTACTTTGTACAGCACTACTGCCGCATCCCCGGCCTTGTGCTCGGGCAAGCCGCGGGTGATGCAGGGGATGCGGCTGCGTGCGCTCCCTATTCAAAACGTAAGCCGTCTGACGTCACTCCAGAACGAGAGTCCGCAAATGCGCCATTGGGAGAGTGGAAAGGTGAGTTTTTACGGGGGCCCGGGTGAGGGTTTCACAACTGGGGGTAAAAGCAAGCGGCCGGCCCTGGAATCTTTTAGATTTTTAGTTGGCTTTTGTTCTGCTTTTAGTAAGATATTATTGAGGCACATCAATGCAAGTGTTACAGAAGAAAGTGCTATACAAACATTGTGCCGATACACTAGATAAGTATATTGTATATAACACTTCATAGCGACGGGACTCAAGGTCTTCATGGAAAGCGGCGGCAGCACCGAGATCCCGGCTTAGCTTCCCCCCGTGATGGAGATTACAGGCAAATCTCACAGACACAATACAATGGCGGGTCAGCGGCACGATCCCATCTCCTCTGTCCCCGCAGAGATTTCTCACAGAACAATCCGACTTATTTGACGAGATGAGATTATTTCATGACTATTGTATATGATCGGATATAGGTGAAAAAGGATTCCCACCAATGAGGCCGCGCTGGAGTGTGATCCACACAAATGAATAACATTTGAAAAACAATTAAAATTAGAATAAAATTAAAAATCCAACATTATCTGCCCGGCGCAGGGAATCAATAAAACTGTGTCAGTCCAGTTCCAGCAACATACAATAAGTCCTAATGAGGAACTGAACAGCTGATTCATCATTAGCGGCAGGTAGCGACAGATGAGCGTCTGTAGCGGCATTTTCAGAGCGCCCGTAGTAGTCGCAGTGCTCAGCCGTGGGTCTCTACTTTATAGCGACTCAGTCGCTGTTCAGTAATGTTGAATACATTGTGTGGAGTCGCTATTTTATCGGTACAGCGCTGTATGGGAGCGCATGGTAGCAACTGCTCATAGCGACCGACTCACACCATATTCAGCAAAAAAACAGCCTCACAAATCTCTGGCGCTGAAAAATGCTTCAGAGCGCAGGAGGCGGTGTGATTAAAGTCTGTTTTTCAGCATCTATCCACCAGTAACAAAGCGAAAACATATGGAATTACATTGTAACAACATTGTAACATGAACACTTTAATGGCAGAGCTGTGATGTCATTTCTGAGGAAATATATAAAAAATGAAAAAATTATGAAAAAACTGCTTTTTTAATGTCAGGAGAGGTCACAGAATTATTTGTGATTTTTTTGGAAAAAAAAAAACAAATACCCCATTTAAAGAGAAGAAAAGGTTCATCCATTGAAATGTATTGGAGAGCGACAGGTAGCGAGAGGTCATACCTGGCGCTGTGCAAGGCTGAACGCCGGCGCTGTTCACTGAGGCTGTGAAAATGATGAATCAGACGCTACATGGCGCTATTCCAGTCGCTAAACAGATTCTGCTTGATAAATGTGTAATTGCGTGCCGTGTTCGGCGTTCACCAGTCGCTACCTGTCATTAACCAGCCACTACCTGATGCTATCCCTTCTTAAATAAGGGCCTTAAATTGATAAGTGAACTCAAAAATTTTTCTGGTACGTGCAATCTTATTTTTGGTGATTGGTGCAACACAGAAGATTTCCAGAGCACTGGTGGTGTCATTCATGTTTGAGTTTTAAGGATAGTGCAATTTAACTACTTCAACCCCGCAGAATGGACCTATGTATTTTAGCATAGACTTTTTATTGTATTGTATATGATCACATTATGTTCTGTGTGTCTGGCTGCACAAAGCTGCTGGGCGGTCCCGGGTCTCTGGCCTCCCCTGCACACAGCAGGGATTTCACCGGGTCTTTTAGACACTAGAGCCAGAAGTCAGTGGTTTTGGTTCACTATAGTGGGCTCAGTTCTGTTCATTGCATTTGTCCTGCTTATTATGTATCCAGTCCATAGGGAGACAATACCCGGTGGGCGGCACTGCTTTAGGGCCAGTTGGGCTTCTGCTTATTCTGTCTCCTTAGTCTCCCTCTCAGCCCCACTGCACCCACAAGCCAAGAAACCCCAGTTCCCAGGGGCGGAATGGCCATAGGGAGACCCAGGAAAATGCCCGGTGGGCCACACTGCTTTGGGGCCAGTTGGGCTTTTGCTTTTAACACCCTTATTCTGTCTCTTTAGTCTCCCTCTCACCCCCTGTACCCAGCCCCACTGTACCCACAAGCCAAGATACCCCAGCCCCACTGTACCCACAAAGCCAAGGAACCCCAGCCCCCTGTACCCAGCCCCACTGTACCCACAAAGCCAAGGAACCCTGGCCCCCTGTACCCACAAGCCAAGGAACCCCAGCCCCCTACCCATCCCCACTGTACCCACAAGCCAAGGAACCCCAGCCCCCTGTACCCAGCCCCACTGTACCCACAAGCCAAGGAACCCCAGACCCCTGTACCCAGCCCCACTGTACCCACAAGCCAAGGAACCCCAGCCCCCTGTATCCAGCCCCACTGTACCCACAAAGCCAAGGAACCCTGGCCCCCTGTACTCACAAGCCAAGTAACCTCAGCCCCCTGTACCCAGCCCCATGGTACCCACAAAGCCAAGGAACCCCAGCCCCCTAATCATCCCCACTGTACCCACAAGCCAAGGAACCCCAAACCCCTACCCATCCCCACTGTACCCACAAGCCAAGGAACCCCAGACCCCTACCCATCCCCACTGTACCCACAAGCCAAGGAACCCCAGCCCCCTACCCAGCCCTACTGTACCCACAAGCCAAGGAACCCCAGTCCCCTGTATCCAGCCCCACTGTACCCACAAGCCAAGGAACCCCAGTCCCCTGTATCCAGCCTCACTGTACCCACAAGCCAAGGAACCCCAGACCCCTACCCATCCCCACTGTACCCACAAGCCAAGGAACCCCAGTCCCCTGTATCCAGCCCCACTGTACCCACAAGCCAAGGAACCCCAGCCCCCTGTACCCAGCCCCACTGTACCCACAAGGTAAGGAACCCCAGCCCCCAATGCTATAGCCCCACTGTACCCACAAACCAAGGAACCCCAGCCCCTAATGCTATAGCCCCACTGTACCCACAAGACAAGGAACCCCAGCCCCCAATGCTATAGCCCCACTGTACCCACAAGACAAGGAACCCCAGCCCCCAATGCTATAGCCCCACTGTACCCACAAGCCAAGGAACCCCAGCCCCTAATGCTATAGCCCCACTGTACCCACAAGACAAGGAACCCCAGCCCCCAATGCTATAGCCCCACTGTACCCACAAGCCAAGGAACCCCAGCCCCTAATGCTATAGCCCCACTGTACCCACAAGCCAAGGAACCCCAGCTCCTAATGCTATAGCCCCACTGTACCCACAAGCCAAGGAACCCCAGCCCCCTGTACCCAGCCCCACTGTACCCACAAGCCAAGGAACCCCAGCCCCCAATGCTATAGCCCCACTGTACCCACAAACCAAGGAACCCCAGCCCCTAATGCTATAGCCCCACTGTACCCACAAGACAAGGAACCCCAGCCCCCAATGCTATAGCCCCACTGTACCCACAAGCCAAGGAACCCCAGCCCCTAATGCTATAGCCCCACTGTACCCACAAGCCAAGGAACCCCAGCCCCTAATGCTATAGCCCCACTGTACCCACAAGACAAGGAACCCCAGCCCCCAATGCTATAGCCCCACTGTACCCACAAGCCAAGGAACCCCAGCCCCTAATGCTATAGCCCCACTGTACCCACAAGCCAAGGAACCCCAGCTCCTAATGCTATAGCCCCACTGTACCCACAAGCCAAGGAACCCCAGCCCCCTGTACCCAGCCCCACTGTACCCACAAGCCAAGGAACCCCAGCCCCCAATGCTATAGCCCCACTGTACCCACAAACCAAGGAACCCCAGCCCCTAATGCTATAGCCCCACTGTACCCACAAGACAAGGAACCCCAGCCCCCAATGCTATAGCCCCACTGTACCCACAAGCCAAGGAACCCCAGCCCCCAATGCTATAGCCCCACTGTACCCACAAGCCAAGGAACCCCAGCTCCTAATGCTATAGCCCCACTGTACCCACAAGCCAAGGAACCCCAGCTCCTAATGCTATAGCCCCACTGTACCCACAAGACAAGGAACCCCAGCCCCCAATGCTATAGCCCCACTGTACCCACAAGACAAGGAACCCCAGCCCCCAATGCTATAGCCCCACTGTACCTACAAGCCAAGGAACCCCAGCCCCTAATGCTATAGCCCCACTGTACCCACAAGACAAGGAACCCCAGCCCCCAATGCTATAGCCCCACTGTACCCACAAGCCAAGGAACCCCAGCCCCTAATGCTATAGCCCCACTGTACCCACAAGCCAAGGAACCCCAGCTCCTAATGCTATAGCCCCACTGTACCCACAAGACAAGGAACCCCAGCCCCCAATGCTATAGCCCCACTGTACCCACAAGCCAAGGAACCCCAGCCCCTAATGCTATAGCCCCACTGTACCCACAAACCAAGGAACCCCAGCCCCTAATGCTATAGCCCCACTGTACCCACAAGCCAAGGAACCCCAGCCCCCAATGCTATAGCCCCACTGTACCCACAAGACAAGGAACCCCAGCCCCCAATGCTATAGCCCCACTGTACCCACAAGCCAAGGAACCCCAGCCCCCAATGCTATAGCCCCACTGTACCCACAAGCCAAGGAACCCCAGCCTCCAATGCTATAGCCCCACTGTACCCTCCAGCCAAGGAACCCCAGCCCCCAATGCTATAGCCCCACTGTACCCACAAGCCAAGGAACCCCAGCCTCCAATGCTATAGCCCCACTGTACCCTCCAGCCAAGGAACCCCAGCCCCCAATGCCATAGCCCCGGCATCATGGTTGAGGGTCCTCAGCAGGGATGTCTCAGGCCGGCCAGCACCTGGTAAAATCCAGGGCTGGTTTATCGCCCCAGTCCACCACTGTATTTATCATAACAACTTTTCTAATCTATTCCCCATAACCAGCCAAAAAGTTGCTCGTCCAGAGCGAAGCTTTATTAGGCCAACGAAAGTGATGCTAATTTTAGATCTGATTATATTTTTAGCCTATTAACTATTTACTATGAAGCCACAAGTGTAGAAAGAGAGTCTCCGACGGGGCCACACGCCACATGCTTACAGGCTGATTCTTTACTAACGCCAGGTAGCGACAGATGAGCGTCTGTAGAGCAGATTTCAGAGCGACCGCTAGCAGTCGCTGTGCTCGGCCATGGTTAGTCGCTGTCCGGCATTGATGAATATGATGTGTGAGTCGCAGTACTACGCTGTATGGGAGCGAACAGTAGCGCCAGCTCAGTGCGACCGACTCACACCACATTCATCAAAAAACAGCCTCACACAGCGCCGGCACTCAAAATCATGTATTTGTAGCCCATAGTGCCAGAGGCTGTGTGATTAAAGTGTGTTTTTGAACACATATCCACCAGTAACAAAGCAAAAACACATGGAATGACATTGTTATTACATTGTAACACTTTAATACCAGACATGTAATGACAATTCTGCATAAAAATATTATTAATCCAAAAAGTTTTCAAAAATGTCATTTTCTAGCCCAGGAGACATGTCAGAAAGATTTGAGTTTATATTAAAAAAAAAAAATTGGGATCAGGAAAGGGATTTAAGGATCGTCCATAGAAATGTATGGCAGAGCGCCAGGTAGCGTCAGGTAAGACGTGGCGCTCTGCAAGGATGAACGCCGGCGCTGTACGCTGAGCCTGGGATAATGATCGGACGCTACATGGCGTTGTTCCAGTCTCTCTACAGATTCGGCTTCATAAATGTGTAATTGCGTCCCGCGGCCGGCGTTCACCTGACGCTACAAGGCACTACCTGGCGCTACCTGGCGCTTACAAGGCCCTACCTGGCGCTAGAGCTTCATGAATAAGGCCCTAAGCTTTGGTGATGCGGCAGAACTACAAGTGCCAGCGTTCCTGCAGCTTTCAGGGCGTTGTGGTGCTTGTGTCTATCTGTATCGCTGTACAAAGTAATAAGTAGTAACAATGTAATAAATAGCAACATTGTAATAAATGAATAACATTGTAATAGTAACACTGTAATAAATAGTAACAATATAATGAATAATAACTTTATAATAAATAGTAACATTATTTTTAGTTCCCCCCCTGGGCCGGCCTCATCCAGCAGAACACGGGCCGCTCTCCTCCTGGCGTTAGCCGCGGATGCCCCGGCAATGCGACGCAGGCGCGGCGGGATCCCGGGCGCCGTCCTCTGGGTGCTGCTGCCCCCTTTTGTCTCGCAAGTTTACAGCAGGGCCGACAATGAAACCTTCAAACAAAGGCAGTTATTAACCCCACAAGCGCCGCTCGGATACAGTTACGGGGGCATTTTGTAGCCCTACTGCGGGGCATCTGTTTCTGATCCGCGGTAACGCGGGATGCCCGGCAGGGGTTGTAGTTGGGAGATTGGAGACTGCGACATTTAAAGCGACGGCGCTCGCTGACAAATCGCTCTCCCAGGTGGGCACAGCCGGCTCTTTGTTCTGCCAGCGCTGTATCCGGATAAAGAGAAGGGACCACCTCATAGAAGACTGACCCCCATCCCCAGAGTGTGACCGGGGTCAGACGAGGCCGCCGCTATCAATTGCCGACCTGTCAACACATAAAGCAGTGACCTACCTGGAGTCTGGGGGCCACCCCCTCACAGCCCCCCAGCCCCCGGTGGAACCTGTGAAAACAGGATTGGGTGTATTATGTTCATGGCGGATCCGTATGCCTTGTCGCAGTACAAAGGAGGAATGTTCCCATTCTGTGCAGCCATAGAGACGATTCTTTCTATAGTAAATCCCCCCTTCACTGCAGGGTGGCACCGGGGCCCCGGGGCCTGACTCAAGGGCCACGTATAATCGGCAAAAGTGTTGATGGTCAGATTCAAGAGTTAATTCCAGGAAGAATTGTATTCAGCTGGATCCAAAAAAAATCAAATAAACTGCACCAAAAATATCCCAGCAACAACATAAATACAACAGTACATCGTAACAGTAATACAACAGTAATACAAGCACTAGGGGGCCCTGGTGCCAAAAATGGGCCCCTACCCAATATATACAAGAACCTTTCCTGTTCGGTCTATTCTTGGCTGTTGTCCAATTAAAAGCGTGATACAATGTTACTGTTTATTATTACTTTGTACAGTGTTACGGAAGAAGATATCACTTTATAATTAGTAACAATAATGTTACTATTCATTAAAAAGTTATTATTTATTATAATGTTATTATGCATGATAATGTTACTATTTATTATTACTTTGTACAGTGCTGTGGAAGATGATACCACTTAATAAATAGTAACAATAATGATAATAATAATGTTACTATTTAATAAAAAAGTTATTTATTATAATGTTACTGTTCATGATATTGTTACTATTTATTTCTTTGTACACTGCTATGGAAGATTATATCACTTTATAATTAGTAATAAAAATGATGATAATGTCGCAATTTATTATAAACGTATTATTTATTATATTGTTACTATTTATTACAGTGTTACACAGAGGGGGGGGGGGGCTCTCTTATTCAGGGTAATCTATAAGATTCCCGGGCCGATCACCTCCCTCCCCAAAACCCCCCCTCACCTCCCGCGCGCTCCTCTAGACGTGCGCGCGCCCGCGCCGGCCGTTTGTGAATGGCCGGCGCGGGCGCACGCCCTGTCAGAGCGACGTGCGGGAGGCGGCGGCGGGCGCACTGTCTTGTCCGCCGCTTGTCCGTGAGCGTGGTGAGGTGAGTTTTTCGGGGTTCTGGGGGGTTTTACACAGCGGGACACCCCTAATCGGGGTGCTCCCCTGAAGTGGACCAAAACCCAGGATAGTCAAAATCCTGGGTGTTGGTCCACTTTAATGTGGACAATCTGTATGCACAGGGAGGAAACATACAAGACAGGCTCTTATTCAGGGTGAGGGTCCGGATTAATGTGGGCAATCTGTATGTACAGGGGGGGGACATACAAGATAGGCTCTTATTCAGGGTGAGGGTCTGGATTAATGTGGGCAATCTGTATGTACGGGGGGGGGGGGACTACAAGATAGGCTCTTATTCAGTGTGAGGGTCTGGATTAATGTGGGAAATCTGTATGCACAGGGAGGAAACATACAAGATAGGCTCTTATTCAGGGTGAGGGTCCGGATTAATGTGGGAAATCTGTATGTACGGGGGGGGGCATACAAGATAGGCTCTTATTCAGGGTGAGGGTCTGGATTAATGTGGGCAATCTATATGTACAGGGGGGGGAACATACAAGATAGGCTCTTATTCAGGGTGAGGGTCTGGATTAATGTCAGCAGTCTGTATGTACAGGGGTGGGAGTATCCTGCAGAGCCTAGGCAGCAGAGCTGACGCTCAGGTGGTGCCGTCTCCGCGCGTCTTCGGCAGATCATTGCGCTGGTTGTAGAACAATCCCTTCTTTTCATCCAAGCGCATCAGCTTGTGTTTCCACCGGAGCCCAGTAACGGAGGGGAGGGGGGATCAGTGAGTATAAAGGAGGAATCCCATCAGCAGACAGTAAAGGGTCAATCGGGCTCCGGCTCTCATCCCCGCGCTCCCGCCGGCACTCAGAGCGGAGCCTTCGCGGGTTGGCAGCGAGCCCTGAAAACGCAAGATCCATATTTGTTTAGGGTGTCAGCAGCGGTAAAGGTCGCCGGGTCCCAGTTGCCGGCAGTGGCAGGGCGCCAGTTAACCCCCGCGGCACCACGATTAGCCCGGATTACACCAACCTTCCCTCATCCCAGCGATGCCGGGAGACGGGGGCGCACGCTGACACCGAGCACAATGCTGGATGATTGCGTGTGACAACAAATTAATTTTATTGACTGTTCCGGGCCCCGGCGAACCGCGCACGCACGCGGAGACTCCGGGCGGTGGCAGCCGGCAAGCAGGGGGCATCCCGAGCGTCAGCTTTTCAGGCCCCAAAAGCCATGTAGGGAGGCAACTCTCAACTACTAAATTCATCAAAAAATACATTTTTATTAATGACATATTTATAATCATTACATACAATACACTCAACATATTAAAATCCCTTAAAAAACACATAAATTGAACAATAACACACAGGACAAACCAACATAAAGGTGTGTAGGCGATGGGGAGAGACCACCACACTAACTGATATCAAATGCCTAAATATATATGTGCTAAAATCATTCAACATAGTGTTCCAACAGTGCAACTGAGCATGTGCAAATCCTGCCTATGATCCGGAACACTATAAAATCTATATATTTATAAAGTGCTAAACATGTGCAAATCCTGCCTATGATCCGGATCACTATAAAATCTATATATTTATAAAGTACTAAACATGTGCAAATCCTGCCTATGATCCGGATCACTATAAAATCTATATATTTATAAAGTGCTAAACATGTGCAAATCCTGCCTATGATCCGGATCACTATAAAATCTATATATTTATAAAGTACTAAACGTGCAAATCCTGCCTATGATCCGGATCACTATAAAATCTATATATTTATAAAGTACTGAGCATGTGCAAATCCTGCCTATGATCCGGATCACTATAAAATCTATATATTTATAAAGTGCTAAACATGTGCAAATCCTGCCTATGATCCGGATCACTATAAAATCTATATATTTATAAAGTGCTAAACATGTGCAAATCCTGCCTATGATCCGGATCACTATAAAATCTATATATTTATAAAGTATTAAACATGTGCAAATCCTGCCTATGATCCGGATCACTATAAAATCTATATATTTATAAAGTACTGAGCATGTGCAAATCCTGCCTATGATCCGGATCACTATAAAATCTATATATTTATAAAGTGCTAAACATGTGCAAATCCTGCCTATGATCCGGATCACTATAAAATCTATATATTTATAAAGTACTGAGCATGTGCAAATCCTGCCTATGATCCGGATCACTATAAAATCTATATATTTATAAAGTGCTAAACATGTGCAAATCCTGCCTATGATCCGGATCACTATAATATCTATATATTTATAAAGTATTAAACATGTGCAAATCCTGCCTATGGTCTGGATCACTATAAAATCTATATATTTATAAAGTACTAAACATGTGCAAATCCTGCCTATGATCCGGATCACTATAAAATCTATAAATTTATAAAGTACTAAACATGTGCAAATCCTGCCTATGATCCGGATCACTATAAAATCTATATATTTATAAAGTGCAAGTGCTACTAGTCAAACAATCAATTAAGAATTAATATTCCAAACCATAACAACTCATAAACATATCAATCTACTCTGTTCACCAATGAAAATATAATCACTTGTATATATTATTAGGCATCCCAAAGGGGAACCACTGATATATATCAGTATCACAATACCAATCAAAAAATAATATCACAAATCTATCACAAAAAACATCACCAGAAAAAAAGCCGAGGTATCATGAAAATAACATGTGTGAAGTCTCCCCACCGCCTACCGCACCAGGAGCCACACGTTCCATGGGCACATCACCTACTTCATCAGGCTCTTCAGGCCCCAGCTGCAGATTACAACAAGTTTTATAGAAGAGAGATAGTTTTTTTTTTTAAATTCGCATTCCGTTCCTTCGGGTTGTGAAAGCGTTCCCTGTTCCGAGCTCCGGGTTGGCTTTTTTTTTTGTCCCGTCTCCTCCGTTTTTTTCCCTTTTTGATGTTCAGAGAGACGTGACGAGAAGGTTAATCGCGCAAAACCCCCCGACCACAAAAGACGCCCATTACCATGAGAAAAAAAATCATCACATGCGCAGCCGAGGGGGGTCCCAGGCTACTTACCCCGGCCTATCCATCAGCCCATAGAGACACTTACCAACCCACCCCGCCGGCAATTACCCCCCCGCGATCGGGAGCGCTGGAATGAATCCTCCAGTGACGATCATTTATAATCCCCAACCACTGACATCAGCCCTTCATCATAGGACAGCATGTGGGTCCGGGGGTCCCATCTGCCAGAGACACCTACCTACCAGCTAGCTATCCATCATTAGTGACACACCTAGCCATACCTGCCAAATGTCCCTGATTTGGAGGGACTGTCCCTCTTTTGAGTCCATGTCCTCCTGTCCCTCGTTGTTCTCATTTGTCCCTCTTTGAGGTGTAACCTGCAGATCTGCAGCAATAAATGATTCATTTGCCTATTCAAAGTGTTTCTATTGTTGTGACTGTTACAATGTATCTCCTATCCATCCCTAAATGAGGGAGCGTGGCTTCATCCATCCCTCAATGAGGGGGTGTGGCTTCATTTACATATTGTCCCTCTTTGAGGTGTAACCTGCAGATCTGCAGCAATAAATGATTAATTTGCCTATTCAAAGTGTTTCTATTGTTGTAACTGTTACAATGTATCTCCTATCCATAAATCAATGGCCTAATTTAACAAATGTCCCTCTTTCCCACCCTGAAAAGTTGTTAGGTATGCATAGCTACGGTGGGCAGCAGGGGAGCACATGCCCTGGGTGCAGCAGGTCAGGGGGGCGCCAAAGGGGGGCCTGAGCACAGATAGGGGGCGCCATTTCGAATCTTTGCCCCGGGTGCCAGAAAGCCTAGCTCCACCTCTGCACCTACCTGCCAACCTGGCCATCAATGCCCCCTGGACCATAATTTATGACCCCTACCTGACAACCTTACCATCAATGCAGCTTGGGGGGCACATGCCTCATGTGCAGCAGGTCAGGGGGGCACCAAAGGGGGGTCTGAGCACAGGTTAGGGGCGCCATTTGCCCCGGTTGCCAGAAAGCCCAGCTACTCCTCTGCACCTACCTGCCAACCTGCCCATCAATGCCCCCTCGCCCATCATATATGATCCCTACCTGACAAACCCTACCATCAATAAGAAGATTTGGCCATCGTTAAAGCGGAACAAAACCCAGGATTTTGACTATCACAGGTTTTGGTCCTTGCCCCCTGGGCTCCCCGATCAGGGATGCCCCACTATGTGAAACCCCCCACATCGCCGATGCCAACTCACCTCTACCTGGTGCTACAGCGCATGCGCGGCCACTCGTCCAATCAGCGCACTCACGTTTTGTTCCAGTTCCCCAGGGGCATCCCAAATGGGGATGCCCTGCTGTGTGGAACCCCCCCAGAAAGCCCCAAACAACTCATCCCTTAGGTATTCCAATGGTGCATGTGCCAATAACAGTCGTTTGCTGTGTTTACCTCTTTTGCAAAATGGCTCTCATTGACTTGAATGGGCATCGCGTGCTGTCGTATCCCCCGTATCCCCGTCCCAGCCTGTCTGTCTGTGAGAGCCACCTGCCATAGCCTAGTCACAGCCTGTGGCTGTCATTGGATGAGAGCCCGCACATGTGCCATTGCACTGGGGGGGTAAGAGATTACCAGCGACCTGGGTGGGCGTTCACACATCAAATCGGGATGCCCAGGGGGGAAAGCCAGTGGCAGGCCCTGGAATATTTTAGATTCCAGGCTGGCCGATGATGGATTTTGCTCCCTTTAGCAGTGGAGGCCCTGGAGTCTAAAAGATTGTTTGAGTTCCACTCCTTGGGGCATTCCAAATTGGGCTGCCCCGCTGTATAAGACCCCGCAGAACCCCCAATACCCTCACCTTCTCCCATAGCCCTCACCACGCCTCTGCGCTGCGACTGCATCCCTGCTCACCTTTAGCCACACACGCCCTTTCTGGATGGGCGGCACGGGCACACCATGGCGGCTGGCGGCACACTTGTCTCCCTTCGGTGCCGCTTTGTTCTAGGTGGCTTAGCCATCAACGGAGCCAAAGGGAACCAAGTGAGTGCGCTGATTGGCTGATCGGGCCAGTCAGCCAATCAGCACGCTCGTTCTCGTTTGCGCCATGCGAGCGACAGGAAGGTATAGCATATGGGGCGAGCATATGGAAGCATATGGGGCGAGCTGTGGGGGATACACGGAGCAGGGCATCCTAATTTGGGATGCCGCCGCATAGAGGAACAACACCCCAAAAGGTCAAAATTGGTTGTGTTGTACCTCTTTAATGAGAGACCTACCTGCAACATTATCACCAGCCAGCAAACCAGACACTTATCTTTCATCACTAAACACTCCCAACACGGACCCTCAGTAAGAGCTGAAAAATTTCCAGTGGTAGTAAAAATTCACCTTATAAGGTTATCGCTGGTCTCCAGAGAAGGAATTGATGTATAATATACAGTATATATATATATATATATATATATATATATATATATATACCGATATATATATATATATATATATCCATTGTATCTGCGGCTGAAACACTGTCTGTTCATATAAATAAAATATTGTGATCATGAAACAGGGCTGTGCGTTAGCTGTTACTATGTATCTCTGGGATTCTGCATGGGATATATTCCTTGATACAGTAAGAGTTGATAAAAAACCTAATGCTAGTAAAATATTCACTATAGGTGGAAAAAGCCTGAGAATGTCACTGTTGCTGAATCACCAGCTAGGAAGACAAATGAAGGGCGACGGCGATTTATTACTCCTAAAAAAAACTTTTACACTGTAGTAAAAAGCTCCATTGACTTCCATTGTCTTCCTTGCTGGTGATTCAGTAACAGTGACCTTTTCAGGCTTTTTTCTCCTATAGTGAAGTGTTTACTGCCATTAGAATATGTTCAACTCTTACTGAATCTAGGAATATATCCCAGACAGAATCCCAAAGATACATAGTAACAGCAAAAGCACATCCCTGTGTTAAGATCACAATCTTTTATTTATATGAACAGACATTTCAGGCTCACACTGGACTCCTTACTCAGATTCAATGGACATATATATATATATATATATAGTATTATATATAGTAATATATATTATATTATTATTATATATATTATACATCAGATCCCTCACTGGAGACCCCCTACAACCTTGTCTGATCACCACCAACTCACTTAGCACAGTGAGATTCAGATTCCTATTGATAGCTTGCCAGATAAATACGATCAGACACAATGGAGCTCCAAAATTATCAAATTATGATGATCCATAATTCAGGAGCGCTCCCCCTCCCCCATCTCCAAGCAACTCCCTCTGACAATCCTAACACAATAAAAAAAAACAAAAAAAAAAAAACAACAAACTCCCCATCTCTAACTCGTGAGAGACACCTGCCTGCACCTACCCACTACCTTTACCCCACACACCAGAAACTCCCTCAAAACCGCCAAACTCGCCTGGATCCGAACTTACAGAATATCGCAATATGTGGCAACCTTCGATCAATCAACTAACTTGGCCCAAAGAAGATTTAAAGAACAACAACAGCCAAGAAATTGACTTTGGGATTCCCAGTTTGTTTATCGTCGGGGATCACCGGTAAACTCACCTTATCCCTCGTCCCGTAGCGAATGTGCAGGACACTCAGCCAATTACCTGGACTTGTTCCATTCAGATTTTCTTCGCCTCACTGACGCCGGTGCAGCAAGGAAATCTGAATTGAGCGAGCATCCCCGGCCCGACCTCTAGCTGCAGTTGCAATTGCGCTGGCCATTCAGAAGGGCCTGATCTGGGTGGGCGCCTGGCTAAAGTTATGCCGGGGTTTTGACTGGGGCGGGGAGATGCAGCGTAAGCTCTAGAAAGAGGTTAGTGGATCAAGCAATTTGGGGGGTTTCACACAGAAGGACATCCTAATTGGGGATGCCTTTTAAAGGCAGAACAGCCCACCCATGAGTGTTATTGACTTATGGGCAGTGTTGAGCTTCTTTAAATCATTGTGATCATAGCTGTGCCTGGAGGAAGATGACATTGCAGCCTGCACAGAAGTCAGTGTATCTGTCTGAAGAGACGCCAACAAAACACCTACACAGAGCCCAACACAAGGAATAATAGATTTACCCATCACTCTCTGCAGTGAGCGGGGCCATGCGAATCACCTCTTTGTGTCTCAGGGCCACCCAAGCCCCCCTTTACTAAGCCTCACATTGGTCTCTACCCATGGTGGCTTGTGACTATGTTCTGGTACTCACCCCTCATCCAATACTTCTGGCCTTGTACCGCTGAGAGCCACAAGCCCAAAACAGGTGTCCACAAGTAAAGGGTGTATCTGAAACCAGGTGGCGCAATTGGGCATATAACCAGTTTCAACTTAATAGCGAGATAAGATACCTCTACTAGTTTCACGTAGCCAATTGTTTTCAGCCACGAGAAAAAGTAAAGGTGGCTACATCTGTAAGACTGTCTCTCCTCTCTCTCGCCTCGCGTACTCCATATATTAATGTGTTTTGCTGAATTTGGCTCATGATACTGTACGCATTATATGCATTTGTAGCTACTGTATATCTCTGTTATATACAACTCAAAATGTCCTGCTTATTTTAAGTATGTTACTAGTCTCACCCTCCTGTAACTTTGTACAGTGCAATGAAATACAATGGTGCTTTATAAATAAATAAACAATAATAATTATAATTAAAATAATAAGAAGCTAAAACCCCAAATAAGCATAAGTTTGGGAGTTCACCACATAAACCAGTCCAACGATTTACACAGACATGGAAAGCAAAAATAATACATATAATAGCTAATAATAATAATAGCTAATCATATGTATACTATTTTAAAATGAAATAAATTCACTGTGCTGTAATGTGTTTGGAATTAGGACTTTGTCAGTCACCACAGAACATTATAATATCCACATACGCAGTATTATTATTAATAATAATAATTAGATGACATTCCCCTAAAAAAAAAACAAAGCAGAACACAGGAACACTCTTTATAATGAGGCCTCCAGAGATCTTCCTCACATCAAAATTGAATTCCTTTAGTATTGACCTGAGGAGGGAGCTTGCTCCTTAGTAAATCTTGCTGTTGATAATAACTCTATCGGTCCAATAAATCTCTTCTGCTGAATCTTCCCTGTTCCATCGATTCGACAGACCCCCAAGTGTCTGGAGCAGGGAACACAATCCCGGTATTTACAGATAGAAAGTTGGTAAGCCGCACGAGGTCCCCGCACACAGATATATATATATATATATATTTCTGTCTGAATAACCCAACAATCGGAAGCCGGGCCCATCACATTTTGTACGTTTATTACATCCTGATATAGAAGTGAAGTGACCAATGTATTATAAAACATGCATGTGACAGAAGATATATATATATATATATATATATATATATATATATATATATATATATATATAAAATATATAATATATAACAGACATGCAACATATATATATATATATATATATTATATATATAATATAACAGACGTACAACTATATATATATATATATATATATATATATATATATATATATATATTGACATGTGACCAATATACTATATATATATATACATATATATATATATATATATTATGGAACAGACATGTGTCCCAGTAACGGTATATACTTATTAATACACAGGGCCTTTTGGGTCAGAGTCATTCTACCAATACCCAGGGATGCTGGAAGACACTAGAAGTGTGGGGACCCAGCCCAAGGGGCAGTTATGGGAACCGATCTTGTGACCAGAGGGTTGCAGGTTCCATAACTATCCGGGGGAATGACTGAAGTGACCTTAAGCAGGATACCTAACTGCTCCTCAGGTGCTGTGGTTAGGCCATCCCACCACTCCGAGCATGTGTGTACTCACTGCTTGTGTTTCTCACGGCACAAATGCTGAGGATCAATTTCTATGTGTGCACAAGCATACAATGGCCATATACTGTATGCACAAAAATCCCAAATCTCCAGCAGGTTCTTTTCGCCAGCTGTTAAAATGATTAAAAAATTACCCCCGTAACCCATTGTAACTCCTCCGTAATCACAAGCTCCCAGGGAAAATAAGGAACAGCGATTGGCCAACATTTTGCCCAGGGGATCAGGGTTCAGGTAAGGATTTCTTGGGAGGGGGTTGATGCGTGGGGGGGTCTCCAGCAATCAGAGTTTCGCAATGTGTCACCGAACATATTATGTAGACAATGGAAATGGGACCGCTTTAAAGGCTGGAATCATCTGGGAACATATTAGATTAGGTTCAATTTACCCCCCCCCCCCCCCAAATCCTAGCCACAACCTGGAGATTTTTTTTAACTATCTATTGAATCAAGGCCAGTGTGTCTGTTGTGGTTATAATAGGTCATGCGCCACCTAGCCAATTGTTTCAGCCACAAGAAAAAGTAAAGGTGGCTACATCTGTAAGACTGTCTCTCCTCTCTCTCTCTCCTCACATACTCCATATATTAATGTGGCCTACCTGGCTATCGTCTGAGAGAGACACCTACCAGCCACCTTTACCCTTAACCAACAGACCCGCCCAGTGTTCCGAGAGACACCTACCCGCCAGTTTGTCCATCAACAAGCAGATCTGGCCATTATTTTTGAAACACCTACCTGCCAATGTGATAAGCTACAAACAGTCCTGGCCAACATTTATGAGAGTCACCTACTTGCCAATTCGACTATTACCCAACAATCTTAAGCATCACCTTAAAGAGATACCTACCTGCCACCTTTTCAATTAAAGCGGAGACCTGGCTATGATTTATAAGAGATGTCTACCCCCTGACCTTAGCTAACAGACCTGGCTATCATTTGTGAGAGACACCTACCTGCCAACTTTCCCATTAATCAGATGTCTCAGACATTATTTATGAGAGACACCTACCCGCCAACTTGCCCATCAACAAGCAGTCCTGGCCGTTATTTATGAGACACCTTCCTGCCAATTTTGATCAGCAACAGCAAGCGGCCCTGGCCAACATTAATGGGGGGGACACCGACCTGCCAAAGTTGCTATTAATTTAAAGTACTTGCCTTCGTTTGTTAGGGACACCTACCTGCCAAATTTTCCATTAACCAACATACCTGCCCATCGTCTACAAGAAATACCTAGTTTCCACCTTTCCCGTTAATCAGGAGACCTGGCTGTCATTTATAGGAGACACTTACCCACCAACTTTACCTAACAGACCTTGCTATGACTTGAGAAAAGCACCTACCTGCCAACTTTCTTTTTAATCAAGAGACTTTAATTATTTATGAGAGGCACCTACTAACGTAGTTATTTTTTAAATCTCTCTCTCCCACCAACAAGCAACGAGCAATTCCACTCCCATCTCATATTTAACGCCGGTCACATGACCTATTTTCTAGAGGACACGTAGTAATGGACTTTGGGGGTCACCAGCAGATTCTTTCCACCTTAAAGTCATCAGCAAACGATCCAACAAATTCTGACTCCTGGGAGATAGAGTGTTTGGAAGCCCCGATGTTGGATATGAAAACGGAGCATCGCCATTCAGAAGTCTCAATTTTCCATCGACATGACAACCAAAAATTTACGTAACAATTTTGTAAATCTCTGTCTCCCACCAACATGTAATGAGTGACTCCGCTGTCAATTTCGTTATTGATCTCTTGACATTAAAGTTATCAGACAATCAGACAAATCCAGACTCCTATCCCGGAAGATTGGAGCGTGGGATGCCCGGGTGGCTGTCGAATAAGTACCAACCAACCAACCAACCAACTGTCTCCCACCAACAAGCAACGAGCGATTCCACTCCCATCACATATACCTACCCATTATCTTTACATTTGGTAAGGTTCCTGAGGAGGTTTTCCGAGAACATGGAGCGTCTGCGTCCAGAAGGTGCAACAACGCGACAACGTTACAGCCAACACTAATGTCACAATTTGCTAAACATTTTGTGAATCTTTATTCTCCATCGACACGCACCGTAACCAAAATTACCTCCACCAGACAAGCACGCGGGGCCCAGCACATACATGACATCTGACGTGTCAGAGATTTCCCATTGTAACGCACATATGGCCCATGTAGCTTTGCAGATAATAGACATCACTGTCACCAGCACGGCCGCCAGCTGATACATTTTCATTTTTAATCATTTGCTATTTAAGTTCTAAGCCTACGATCCAGCAAACCTCGAGATTCATCCTCAGATTTGACACATGGGAAGCCCCTGATGGCTGTACGTAAAGCGTCGCTGTCCAGAAGCTGCAACGATCCGACAACGTGACAACCATCATTAGTGTGACAATCTGCTGAACGCTTTACAAATCTCTGTATCCCACTACCACGCAACATAACAAAATTCCCTTCCACCTGACAGGCACAGTGGGGCCCGGCACATGTGTTATCTGTCATTTGAGCGGAATCCTGTGCACATATGATCGATGTTATGCTGCAGACACTTTACAGTTGGCATTTGGGTTTCCAGCATTACAGCCAGCTGATACAACGTGACATTTTTAATCATATTTTATTCAAGTTATAAGCCAGCAAACCCGGGCTCTTATCGTAGAAGATGAAACAACGGAAGTCCTGATGGCTGTACGATAAGAACATGGAGCTGTCCAGAAGCTTAAATTTTTCAAGTCAACATGACAAACAACATTAACATGGCAATTTTCTAAACAGTTTTCAAATCTCACATGTAACAACCGATTCCACCAGCACCAGGCAGGCACGTCAGGGCCCAGCACATGTATGACACCCGAAGTATAATAGTGACAGTGATAGCTCACCAAGCAAGAACACCCAATGGGGCATTCTTTATGGGAGATTTGGGGGGTGCGGTACCCCATTGGGGGCCTGGAAAATACATGATGTCGGTCATGTAAGCTATTTTCAATTACAACACCAAGGACATCAGGGTCACCAGCAGATTCTTCTTGTCTGCTAGTTACCATCAACTGATACAAAATGCCTTTTGATATTAAAGCTGACAAATCCCAAGTCCTGGAAGATGGAGCCCCAGATTGGCTCTATCCTGCGAACCTGGAGCGTTCGCTGTCTGGACGGTGCAACAATTCAACAATGTGAGAACCGACATTGACGTAACAATTCACTAGACAGTTTTCATATCTCTGTATCCCCTAAACACACAAGTCACAAATCACTGTCACCAGAAAGGCATCTGTGTCACCATCCAGCATACACACGACATGTTACATGTGAACGATTCCCTGTCACAACACACACATGTCCAATGTGGAGTGGCTAATGCTTAATAATGGACATTGGGGGGGGGGGGGTGAAAAGAAAATATTTCACTAGATTTCATTTTAAATCTTTTGGTCATACATTTTCAAACCCAAACCCGCAAAGATGTAGCATGGGAAGCCTGAATGGCTGTTGGATTAGAACACAAAGGATCACTATCCAGAAGGCTCAATGACGACAAACAATAAATGTAACAATTTTGTAAATGGTTCAGAAATCTCTGTATCCCACCAGTATTTGATTTTAATGTCATCAGCCAACGATCCAACAAATCCTGTCTCCTATCCTATGAAGCATCTGAAGCCGGGTGTTGTATAAGAATACGGAGCGTCACTGTCCAGCCGGCTCAATTTTCCGACAACCAAATATTAAGGTAACAATTTCGTAAACCTCTGTCTCCCACCAACATATAACTAGCGGCTCCACTCCCATCACATACATGACACCTGTCACATGACCTATTGTCTGTTATAACACACAGGACATTTAACAACAGACTTCAGGGGTCGCTAGAAAATTCTTCTTGTTCGTCAGCTGAATGATACAAAATGTCTTTTGATATTAAAGGTATAAGCCAACAAATCCTGAGTCTTTTTCTGGAAGGTGAAGCATTGGGAGCCCCGATGGCTGTGTTCTAAGAACACAGAACATTCGCTGTCCAAAAGGTGCAACAATCTGACAGCGTGACGACCTACACTAATGTAACAATTTAGTCCACAATTTCCAAATCTCTGTATCCCACCAACACACAACAAAACCAGATTCCCTTTCTCCAGTTTTTCCAGCCTTGACACCAGATTTAATTTTTAATATTTCGGTATTAAATGTATCAGCCAACAATCCGCTGCACCCCAACTCTAATCCTCTAAGATAAAGCATGGGATTCCCAGGCAGCTGCTGGATAAGAACATGGAGCGTAGCTATCCAGAAGGCTCAATTTTCCGACAACATGACACAATTTGCTAAACAGATTTTGTTATTGATCTCTCGACATTAAAGTGGACCAACACCCAGGATTTTCACTATCCTGGGTGTTGGTCCACTTCTGCGGGGCACCCCCGCTGTGTGAAACCCCCCAGAAAGCCCCCAAAAAACTTACCTCACCGCCGACGGACAAGCTGAGGCCGCCTCCGCCGCCTCTCGTGCGTTCCTCTTACAGGGAGCGCGCCCGCGCCAGCTATTCACAAACGCCCGGCGCGGGTGCGCGCCCTGCTAGAGGGACGCGCGAGAGGCAGCGGCATGCACCGTTGGAGCGGGAGAGGTAAGGTTTGTGGGCGTCCGGGGGGGTTTCACACAGCGGGGCATCCCGATTTCGGATGCCCAGCGGGGAGGGAGCTGATCGGCATCTATAAGATTCCCGGGCCAATCAGCGGTGGGTGTAGGTCCACTTTAAAGTTATCAGCCAGCAATTGGACAAATCCAGACTCCTATGCCGGACAGGGGATGTCCGGGTGGCTGTTGGATAAGAAGGCGGAGTGACAATGTCCAGAAGGCTCAATTTTCTGACAACCCAAAATTAACATAACAATTTCGTAAATGTCTGTCTCCCACCAACAAGTATCAAGCCATTCCACTCCCACCACATATATTGCTTTCCGCCTACCATGTGACCTACAGTATTTCCTGGAGGACACTTAATAACAGACTTTCAGGTCGCCGGCAGATTCTTCCCGCCCAGCGTTACTGTCAATTACATTTTCAATCTCATTATAATAAAGTTATCAGCCAACGATCCAACAAATCCAGAGTCCCAGAAGATAGAGTATTTGGAAGAACCGATGGCTGTTGAATAAGAACACGGAGCATCGCCGTCCAGAAGGCTCAATCTTCCGACGACATGACAACCAAAAATTAACGTAACAATTTTGTAAATCTCTGTCTCCCACCAACACGTAACGAGTGACTCCACTGTCATTTTCATTATTGATCTCTTGACATTAAAGTTATGAGAAAACAAACAGACAAATCCAGACTCCTATCCTGGAAGATGGAAGGTGGGATGCCCGGGTGGCTGTTGAATAAGAATACGGAGTGACATTGTCCAGAAGGTTCAATTTTCTGACAACCAAAAATTTTCGTAACAATTTCGTAAATCTCTCTCTTCCACCAACAAGCAACGAGCGATTACACTCCCATCCCATATGTAACACCGGTCACATGACCTATTTTCTAGAGGACATGTAGTAATGGTCTTTGGGGGTCACCAGCAGATTCTTTCGACCCCGAGTAAGTGTCAGTTACATTTTTAATCTCTCGATATTAAAGTCATCAGCCAACGATCCAACAAATCCCGACTACCGGAAGATAGTGTTTGGAAGCTGTTGAATAAGAACATGGAGCATCGCCGTTCAGAAGGCTCAATTTTCCAACGTCATGACAACCAAAAATTAACGTAACAATTTTGTAAATCTCTGTCTCCCACCAACATGTAACGAGTGACTCAATTTTAATGTTGAGAGATTAATAACGAAATTGACAGTGATCAGCCAACAATCGGACAAATCCAGACTTTTCTGACAACCAAAAATTAACGTAATTTCGTAAATCTCTGTCTCCCACCAACACACAACGAGCGATTCCACTCCCATCACATATATAACGCCGGTCACATGATCTATTTTCTAGAGGACTTCGGGGGTCACCGGCAAATACTTCTCGGCCCGTGTAACTGTCAATTACATTTTCAATCTCTCGATATTAAAGTCATCAGCCAACGATCCAACAAATCCCGACTCCCAGAAGACAGAGTGTTTGGAAGCCCCGATGTTGGATAAGAACACGGAGCATCGCCGTCCAGAAGGCTCAATTTTCCAAAGACATGACAACCAAAAATTAACATAACAATTTTGTAAATCTCTGTCTCCCCCCAACACGTAGCGAGCGACTCAGCTGTCAATTTCGTTATTAATCTTTCAATATTATCAGCAATTCGGACAAGTCCAGACTCCTATCCCAGAAGATGGAGCGTAGGATGCCGGGATGGCTGTTCAATAAGAACAATGTCCAGAAGGCTCAATTTTCCGACAATCAAAAATGAACGTAACAATTTCGCAAATCTCTGTCCTCCACCAACATGTAACAAGCTATTCCACTCCCATCACATACATAATGTTTGTCACATGACCTGGCAGATTCTTGCCGCCGTCACTGTCAATTACATTTTTAATCCATCGATACTAAAGTTCTCAGCCAACGATTGGACAAATCCCGAATCCTATCCAGGAAGGTGGCTCATGTGATGTCCGGATGGCTGTTGGATAAGGACACAGTACGTCTCTGTCCAAAAGGCTCGATTTTCCAACGACCCAAAATTAACGTAACAATTTGGTAAATCTCTGTCTCCCACCAACACGTAACGTAATCCCGACTCTCATCCAGGACGGGTGAGCATCGGAAGCCCCCCGGGGTGGCTGTATTCCGGGAACTCGGAGCGTTTCGCAGCCCAGAAGCCACAATTATCTGACAATCCCGACAACTTGGGAACCACCAACATGAACGCGACCGTTTATTAACCAGCAAGCGGTTCCAGCAGACTGGCAGGTCGGCGGTCATGTGGCGTTTTGGTGGGGTACAGAGATTGGCACAGCGCTTTTTTCTATTATTTAAAGCGTTAATTAATCATTCATGATCATTATTAGTGGCTGTCGCTTATTGATTATTATCATTTATTAATCATTCATGATCATTATTAGCGGCTGTCGCTTATTGATTATTAGAGTTTATTAATCATTCATGATCATTATTAGTCGCTGTCAGACCCAGCCTCACGCATGAAGTTGAAATGCCACAGCCGTGACCGGCAGCCGCAGCGCATTCCTGCACGGAGCGCGGCGAGCGACTGGCGGGCAACATCATGGGAGTCACGCATTGGACATGTATGAGGTGGGTGAGGTAAGTGAGTATTAAAGTGACAGTGTTAACCCTTTACCCGCCGGGCGTTCTTTTTGTACCGGGAGACCCCTCGGCACCTCCCTGTGCAGCGCTTTGTTCTCGCTGACCCCCAAACGCTGGCACAATGCAGCGGGGAAGTTCCCAAGCTCCTGACAAAAGGACGGGGCGAGGGGGGCGACAGGGCGTCAGTACAAAAGGGCACCTGTCAGTGCGGGGGGGGGGGCAATGTAATAGAATGGGTGGGGTGGATGGAGGGGCATTAGAATAATTAGTTTTTTTTTGGAGGGGGGAGCTGAGGAAGTCACCAATGAGGGGCAAAAAAATAAATAGGGCAGAATAAAGGGGGCACAGGGCAGATTAATTGGGGGGAAAATAGGGGGGCAGATGTATGGGCACATAAGCTCCTATTAAAGGCAGATGGGGGGTGAGGGGGTTTTGGTACCCGGGGAAGGGGCAGGATGAGGAGTTTCGAGGGGGCAGAAGCATCCGCAGCATTCGGAAACCCCCCGGCAGGTGGGCAGCACCCTCCACCCCCCCGGGAACACCCACATAGGGGCACCTACCGGGCTCCGGGGCGGCCGGGCATCGGTCGGGGCTCCCGCAGCGCCGGTCACACACTCCGCTCGCCGCGGACTTCGCTGAGAATCTGGCGGAGGAGGAGGCGGAGGCCCCGACTGATGTCACTGAATAGAAGAGGGGGCCGAACCTCCGACACTGCCGCTGCCTCACCGCCAGGGGGCGCCACACACCCGAGACACTGCCTCCGCTGCTCCCTGACACTCACTGCCTGTGTGCCCACTAACTGTCACCGTGCTCTGCCACAGACTGTGTGCCCACTAACTGCCACCATGCTCTACCATTGCCTGTGCCCACTAACTGCCACCGTGCTCTGCCACTGCATGTGTGCCCACTGTCACTCTGCCACTGCCTGTGTGCCCACTAACTGCCACCATGCTCTACCACTGCCTGTGTGCCCACTGTCACCGTGCTCTTCCACAGGCTGTGTGCCCACTAACTGCCACCATGCTCTGCCACTGCCTGTGTGCCCACTAACTGCCACCATGCTCTACCACTGCCTGTGTGCCCACTGTCACCGTGCTCTTCCACAGGCTGTGTGCCCACTAACTGCCACCATGCTCTACCATTGCCTGTGCCCACTAACTGCCAGTCCAGCCTGTGTGCCCACTAACTGCCACCATGCTCTGCCACTGCATGTGTGCCCACTGTCACTCTGCCACTGCCTGTGTGCCCACTGTCACCGTGCTCTGCCACAGACTGTGTGCCCACTAACTGCCAGTCCAGCCTGTGTGCCCACTAACTGCCACCATGCTCTGCCACTGCATGTGTGCCCACTAACTGCCACCATGCTTTGCCACTGCCTGTGTGCCCACTAACTGCCACTGCCTGTGTGCCCACTAACTGCCACTATGTTCTGTCACTGCCTGTGTGCGTACTAACTGCCACCGTGCTCTGACACTGCCTGTGTGCCCACTAACTGTCACCATACTCTGCCACTGCCTGTGTGCCCACTAACTGTCACTATGTTCTGCCACTGTCTGTGTGCCCATCAACTGCTACCGTGCTCTGACACTGCCTGTGTGCCCACTGTCACTATGTTCTGCCACTGCCTGTGTGCCCACTAACTGTCACCATGCTCTGACACTGCCTTTGTGTCCACTAACTGTCACTGCCTGTGAGCCCACTAACTGTCACTGCCTGTGTGCCCACTGTCACTATGCTCTGACACTGACTGTGTCACCCACTAACTGCCAGCCCATCCTGTTTGCCCACTAACTGCCACCATGCTCTGCCACGGCCTGTGTGCCCACTAACTGTCACTGCCTGTGTGCCCACTGTCACTATGCTCTGACACTGCCTGTGTGCCCACCAACTGCCACTACCTGTGTGCCCACTGTCACTATGTTCTGCCACTGCCTGTGCCCACTAAATGCCACCCTGCTCTGCCACTCCCTGTGTGCCTATAACTGCCACCATGCTCTGCCGCTGCCTGTGTGCCCACTAACTGCCACCATGCTCTGCCACTAACTGTGAGCCCACTAACTGCCACCATGCTCTGCCACTGACTGTGTGCCCACTAACTGTGACCATGCTCTGCCACTGCCTGTGTGCCCACTAACTGCCAGCCCAGCCTGTGTGACCATGCTCTGCCACTGCCTGTGTGCCCACTAACTGCCAGCCCAGCCTGTGTGCCCACTAACTGCCAGCATGCTCTGAATCTGCCTGTGCCCACTAACTGCTAGCCCAGCCTGTGTGCTCACTAACTGCCACCATGCTCAACCATTGCCTGTGTGCCCACTAATTGCCAGGCCAGCCTGTGTACCCAATAACTTCCACCATGCTCTGCCACTGCCTGTGTGCCACTAACTGCCAGCCCAGCCTGTGTGCCCACTAACTGCCACCATCCTCAGGGCCGTATCTAGTATTCGTGCTGCCCTAGGCACTTTAGGTGCTGGAGCCCCCAACAAGACGGGGCAGCAGCACCTAGAGACAAAAAAAGCGGGCGCCAGCAGCTAGAGAAAGAAAAAGGATAGAAGGACTGACAGAAAAGGGAAAGAGAAGGAAAGAAAGAATAGAAGGAAAGAAGAAAAAAAGGAATGGCACAACAGATGAAAAAAGAATAGATGGAAAGAAAGAAAAAGACTATAAGAATAACTGAAACAATAGAAGTAAAGATGAAAGGAAGAAAGGGAATGGCAGAAAGAACAGATGAAAGAAACAAACAATAAATAGAAAGAAAAAAGAAAAGTATAAAAGGAAAGAAACAAAGGTGGGTCCTGCCTGGGTACTCCCTATAGCAGTAACATCTGTGTGCCCCCCCCCCCTGCGTGCAGATGGGCACCCTTGGCACAGACCTAGGTTTGCCTAATGGTAAATACAGCCCTGACCATCCTCTGCCACTGCCTGTGTGCCCATTAACTGCTAGCCCAGCCTATGTGCCCACTAACTGCCACCATGCTCTGCCACTGCCTGTGCCCACTAACTGCCACCCTGCTATGCCACTCCCTGTGTGCCCACTAACTGTCACCATGCTCTGCCACTGCCTGTGTGCCCACTAACTGTCACCCTGCTCTGCCACTGCCTGTGTGCCCACTAACTGCCACCATGCTCTGCCACTGCCTGTGCCCACTAACTGCCAGCCCAGCCTGTGTGCCCACTAACTGCCACTGCCTGTGGCCACTAACTGCCAGCCAAGCCTGTGTGCCCACTAACTGCCACCATGCTCTGCCATTGCCTGTGTGCCCACTAACTGCCAGCCCAGCCTGTGTGCCCACTAACTGCCACTGCCTGTGGCCACTAACTGCCAGCCAAGCCTGTGTGCCCACTAACTGCCACCATGCTCTGCCACTGCCTGTGTGCCCACTAACTGCCACCAGCCATTCAGATAGCCGGGAGCGTGCGGGGCACTGGCGATGCAGCCGCTCTTGCTCCCCATTGAAGTCTATCAGAGCCGTTTGCCAAATGACATAGTCACGGCAACTGGCTCTAAATTGAACGAGAGCCCGCGCATGCACCATTGGAACCGGGAAGAGATGGGGGGTTTTTTGGGGGCGGTTTCACACGGTGGGGCATCCCATTTCAGAATGCAATTCAGGGCATGGAACAAAACCCAGGACAGTCAAAAGTTTTGTTCTGCTTAAAAGCGACTCAAAGAGTCCAGAAAGACACTTGGCTCGCTTACTAAGTTCCCCGGCAAAATCAGCCATTTGGGATGCCCCGTGGTGTGTAAAGCTGCAGAAAGACATTCACCTATTTCTGACTTGCCATGGCACTGCAGAAAAGCAGCATCCCGGTTCCCTCTGCTCTGCGCTCCACTGACGGCCTGTGTCGGAATCGGCTGTCTGGGGCCCAACAACAGAAGTGGCTATTGGGGCCCACCCCACACTTAGATGCCAGTGTTACCGGCTTACATTCAGGGGTCCTTGCACACATTATGTCAGACTGTATTGTCTGTGTGTGCATGCACTCGGGATGCCACAAATAAGCTATATGGAATGAATATGGAAAGTTTAAAAGGCAACAAAAAGAAATAACGATGTAAAAAGATTAAAAGAAGGAGAAAGTAAGAAGAGAGAAAGACACACAGAAGGTGAAAACGAAGGGATATGGCAGGAAGGAAGGAGATAGAGAGAAAGGAAGGGAATGTGGATATGAGAGTAAGATAGGGAGAAAAGCAATGAAGAAGGAGGTTATAGAAGGAGAGAGAAAGATAGAGGGATTCATCAAAAAAAGAGAAATGCAAAAAAAAAAAACAAAAGAAGAGGACGAGACCTGAGAGTGCCATAACAGAGAGGCAATGCATCTTAAAGAGGAACAACAACCCTGATTGACTTTTCGGGATGCCCCTCTGTGTGTACCCCCCCAGGTCGCCCCATTCACGCACCTTCCTGTCACTCCCATGACGCAGACTTGGGCGAGAACGAGCTTGCTGATTGGCTGAGTGGCTCGCTTTCATTCAGCTCCCTTCGGCTCTGCTGACGGCTAAGCCACCTGGTTGGTGAGGCAGTCGAGCGGCTAAGAAGGGAGCCGAGTGTGCCGCCGGCCGCTTCTCCCGCTCACCTCCTAGCTGTCCCGTGGCTGTGCCACTCATTCAGAAGGGTCAGGGGCAGGTGCGCGCATGGCTAGAGGGAAGTCGGGTTGCAGCCATGGCACAGAAATGCGACAAGGACTCCAGGACAAGGTGAGTAAAACGGGGCTTCCGAGGGCATCCCAATTCAGGATACCCCAAGGACTGGAGCCGGGATAGGAAATGCTCTGCAATCAGGATAGGGAATGCTCTGCAGCCAAGATAGGAAATGCTCTGTGGCCAGGATGAGAAATTCTCTGCATACAGGATAGGAAATGCTCTGCAGCAGGGATAGGAAATGCTCTGCAGCCAGGATGGGAAATGCTCTGCAGCCAGGATGGGAAATGCTCTGCAGCCAGGATAGAAAATGCTCTGCAGCAGGGATAGGAAATGCTCTGCAGCCAGGATAGGAAATGCTCTGCAGCCAGCACAGGAAATGTTCTGCAGCCGGGGTTGGTAAATGCTCTGCAGCAAGGATGGGAAATGCTCTGCAGCCAGGATATGAAATGTTCTGCAGCGGGGATGGAAAATGCTCTGCAGCCAGAATGGGAAATGCTCTGCAGCAGGGATAGGAAATGCTCTGCAGCCAGGATATGAAATGTTCTGCAGCGGGGATGGAAAATGCTCTGCAGCCAGAATGGGAAATGCTCTGCAGCAGGGATAGGAAATGCTCTGCAGCCAGGATGGGAAATGCTCTGCAGCCGGGATAGGAAATGCTCTGCAGCCAGTATAGGAAATGCTCTGCAGCCGGGATAGGAAATGCTCTGCAATCGAGATAGGAAATGCTCTGCAGCCAGGATAGGAAATGCTCTGTGGCCAGGATGAGAAATGCTCTGCATACAGGATAGGAAATGCTCTGCAGCCGGGATAGGAAATGCTCTGCGGCCAGGATGAGAAATGCTCTGCATACAGGATAGGAAATGCTCTACAGCCGGGATGGGAAGTGCTCTGCAGCCGGGATAGGAAATGCTCTGCATTCGGGATGGGAAATGCTCTGCAGCCAGGATAGGAAATGCTCTGTAGCCAGGATAGGAAATGCTCTGCAGCTGGAATAGGAAATGTTCTGCAGCCGTGATGGGAAATGCTCTGCAGCCTGGATGGGTAATGCTTTGCAGCCGGGATAGGAAATTCTCTGCAGCCGGAATAGGAAATGCTCTGCAGCCAGGTTGGAAAATACTCTGCAGCCGGGATAGGAAATGCTCTGCCACCAGGATGGGAAATGCTCTGCAGCCAGGATAGGAAATGCTCTGCAGCCAGGATGGGTAATGCTTTGCAGCTGGGATAGGAAATGCTCTGCAGCCGAGATAGGAAATGCTCTGCAGTCGGGATAGGGAATGCTCTGCAGCCAGGATAGGAAATGCTTTGCAGCCGGGATAGGAAATGCTCTGCATACAGGATAGGAAATGCTCTGCAGCCGGGATGGGAAATGCTCTGCAGCCTGGAGAGGAAAGGCTATGCAGCCTGGAAGGGAAATGCTCTGCAGCCGGGATAGGAAATGCTCTGCAGCCAGCATAGGAAATGCTCTGCATTCAGGATGGGAAATGCTCTGCAGCCAGGATAGGAAATGCTCTGCAGCCAGGATAGGAAATGCTCTGCAGCCAGAATAGGAAATGCTGCGCAGCCCGGATAGAAAATGCTCTGCAGCCAGAATAGGAAATGCTATGCAGCCCGGAGAGGAAATGCTCTGCAGCCGGGATAGGAAATGCTCTGCAGCCAGAATAGGAAATGCTATGCAGCCCGGAGAGGAAATACTCTGCAGCTGGAATAGGAACTGCTCTGCAGCCAGCATAGGAAATGCTGTGCAGCCCGGATAGAAAATGCTCTGCAGCCAGAATAGGAAATGCTAAGCAGCCCAGAGAGGAAATGCTCTGAAGCCGGGATAGGAAATGCTCTGCAGCCAGGATAGGAAATCCTCTGCAGCCGGGATAGAAAATGCTCTGCAGCCGGGATAGGAAATGCTCTGCGGCCGGGATGGGAAATGCTCTGCAGCCATGATGGGAAATGCTCTGCAGCAGAGATAGAAAATGCTCTGCAGCCGGGATAGGAAATTCTCTGCAGTCGGGATAGGAAATGCTCTGCGGCCGGGATGGGAAATGCTCTGCAGCCAGGATGGGAAATGTTCTGCAGCCCAGATAGGAAATACTCTGCAGCCAAGTTTGGAAATAATCTGCAGCCGGGATAGGAAATGCTCTGCAGCCAGGATGGGAAATGCTCTGCAGCCGGGATAGGAAATGCTCTGCAGCCAGGATGGAAAATGCTCTGCAGCCAGGATAGGAAATTATCTGCAGCCAGGATGGAAAATGCTCTGCAGCCAGGATGGGAAATGCTCTGCAGCCAGGATAGGAAATGCTCTGCTGCTGAGATAGGAAATGCTCTGCAGCCAGGATAGGAAACGCTCTGCAGCCGGGATAAGAAATGCTCTGCAGCTCAGATGTTCAGTGGAATTTGCTCAGGAAAGTAAATAGAGCTTCAGCTCGCTCTCTGCAGTTTGTAACTTGCCCGGCGGTCAGGATGAAATGGAATGTCTGGAACACATGAAATGCTCTGCAGGGCCCGGGGAGGAATACTCTGCACCCGGGAGGCCCCATTTCTCCAGCAGGATCTGGAAGCCGTCCAGGCCCTTCCACTTGTTATCATGAACCGCAGAGCTGACACTTGTTTAGATAAGCCCCTCTGAAGTTAGACAGGTTCTCTTTATCCTCACGACAAGTGCTGAGGGCCCAGACAGAGCGTCAGCTCTGAGGAACAGTGTTGGAGCAGAGAGTCAGCTAGAACCTCCCCAGCCAGGGGCCCTTAAAGTGGACCAACACCCAGGATTTTGACTATCCTGGGTCTTGGTCCACTTCGGTGGGGCACCCCCGATCGGGGTGCCCCGCTGTGTGAAACCCCCCCCCCGCTCCCAGCGCTGACGGACAAGCGTTTTGACAGCCGCGGACAAGCGGCTCCTCCGCCGCCGCCTCCCGCGTGTCACTTTTGACGCGCGCCCGCGCCGGACATTCACAGACGGCCGGCGCGGGCACGCGCAAGTCTAGAGGGGCGCGAGGGAGGCGGCGGCGGCCGGCCGATGACGAAGACAAGGTAAGGGGATTTGGGGTGTTTGGGAGGGTTTCACCCCGCGGGACATCCCGATCTCGGATGTCCCGTGGGGAGGGAGGTGATCGGCCCGGGAATCTTATAGATTCCCGGGCTGATCACGGGAGGGTGATGGTCCACTTTAATGTGTATACTCATAGTACTCATGAGCAGGGGTGATTTTGCACTATAGGGGTGTTTGTTCCAGATGGTTCTGGCATGTTCATTTGATATTAAGTAGATACGTTTTGCACATGTAATATTTATAACTTTTTTTTTTTGCACTAGCACTTCAGATTAGACACAGGATATTTATTGGTAGCAATACAATTATTTGATTATGTGTATATGGTATGAACTTTGGAAATTGTTATGAGGGCTCCTTGCTGTGGCCGGATTTGTGTATAAATGTTTTTTAAAATTGTGATTATATTGAGTTTATGTATATGTTTGTGAGTTTATGTCTATGTCTGTGAGTTTATGTATATGTTTGTAGTCTTTTTTTTAACATACTAATGAATTAAAAATGGTTGTATTGATAATAACAGTGTGTGAGTGCGGGGGAGACATTAGAGTGTGAGCTCTGAAGGACAGGAGGTCATGTGACTGCTTCTATGTACAGCGCTGTGGTATATGTCAGCGCTATATAATGTATAATAACAGTGTGTGAGTGTGGAGGAGACATTAGAGTGTGAGCTCTGAAGGACAGGCGGTCATGTGACTGCTTCTATGTACAGCGCTGTGGTATATGTCAGCGCTATATAATGTATAATAACAGTGTGTGAGTGCGGGGGGAGACATTAGAGTGTGAGCTCTGAGGGACAGGGAGAGGGGAGGGTGGGTTAGGTGAGTAGTTGGACTTTGGAATAAGCACAGACCTGCTATGGGGCCTCCTGATAACATCTGTTTACCTTGTGACAACCTCATTGCCAGTTGTGGCCTCTCTCTGTGCAGGATCAGCGCTTGTCCTGACCCCTATTAGTGGAGGTGGTGATAGCAGGCGTGTGCTGATTATGGCGCTGACATATACCACAGCGCTGTACATAGAAGCAGTCACATGACCTCCTGTCCCTCAGAGCTCACACTCTAATGTCTCCCCCACACTCACACACTGTTATTATACATTTATATAGCACTGACATATACCACGGCGCTGTACATAGAAGCAGTCACATGACCTCCTGTCCCTCAGAGCTCACACTCAATGTCTCTGCAGCAGAATGCGACATGCGGCTGCAAATCCCATATCGAATGGAGGTGCAGATATATTTATATACAGGGAGAAGCAGATTGAGGGTAAGGAGGACATGCCACATGCCTGGGGCGCCATATATGGTGGGGCGCCCCTCAGCTGTTTCAGTTACTGAGCCATGGTGGTGTGTAGCCAGCAGGGGGCAGCAGCATCAGCACCATAGGGCAGAGCAGAGCAAGCATACAGGGCTTGGAAATTTAAATCTGATTGGAAAGAGTGATGCTGATTGGCTGAGCGGCCGGCACATGCGTCATAGGAATGGGGAAAAGTACGATTACGGGCGTTCCTCGGGGGACACACAGTGGGGCATCCCAAATATGGATGCCAGAGAGGAACAACACTCCAGAAAGTCAAATTCCTAGGTGTTGTTCCTCTTTAAAGTGTAACAAAACGTAAAAGTTTCCAGGGCCGGACACTGGCCTTCCAAATTCTGGAAGACACACTGTGTGAAAACCCCCCTGGGCACCGTTAAACACTCACCTTTCTTCGGTCAGAGGGTCTCGTCCAATTATTTTCAATGGGGAGAGCAAGCGGCAGCATCCCCTGCATCCCTTAGGATGTGTGCGCTGCCAATTATTTTCAATGGGTAGAGCAAGCGGCAGCATCTCCTGCATCCCTTAGGATGTGTGCGCTGCCAATTATTTTCAATGGGGAGAGCAAGCAGCAGCATCCCCTGCATCCCTGGGATGTGTGCGCTGCCAATTATTTTCAATGGGGAGAGCAAGCAGCAGCATCCCCTGCATCCCTGGGATGTGTGCGCTGCCAATTATTTTCAATGGGGAGAGCAAGCGGCAGCATCCCCTGCATCCCTTAGGATGTGTGCGCGGCCAATTATTTTCAATGGGGAGAGCAAGCAGCAGCATCCCCTGCATCCCTTAGGATGTGTGTGCAGCAAATTATTTTCAATGGGGAGAGCAAGCGACAGCATCCCCTGCATCCTTAGGATGTGTGCGCAGCGAATTATTTTCAATGGGAAGAGCAAGTGACAGCATCCCCTGCATCCCTTAGGATGTGTGCGCAGTGAATTATTTTCAATGGGGAGAGCAAGCGGCAGCATCCCCTGCATCCTTGGGCTGTGTGCGTGCTCCCGTCCCAGCCATTCACATAGGCACGAAACGCACGTAGCTGGGGATGCGGACGCTCTCGCTCCCCATTGAAATCAATGAGAGCCCTTAGCCGAAGGATGTAAACAAGGAAAGTGCTCTGATTGGACGAGAGCCCACGTATGCACCGTAGGATCGAGGAGAGGTGAGTATTACTGAGGGATATGGGGGTTTCACAGACAGAATTGGGATGCCCTAGTTCCACTTTAGCAGCTTAAAGTGGAACAAAACCCGTTGCAACATGGCCCTGGACTAGATTCCAGGGCTTGACGCTGGCCTTCCTCCAGGGCATCCTTAATCGGGATGCCCCGCTGTGTGAACCCCCCCTCCCATGGACACCGCAAGACTCACCTACTTCCCGGCTCCATTGCCTATTTAAAGCTGGCAGCCGCATCCCTAGCATCTTTAGGGTGTGAGCGCGCTCCCACCTCCAGCCATTCTGATTGGCCGGGGACGGGAGCGGGCGCGCGGCTGCGGATGCTCCTGCTCCCAATTGCCGTAAAAAGTGCAAGCAGCTCATGCGTCATAAGACCGGGAAGAGGTGAGTATTTCTGGACGATCCGGGGGGTTTCACACAGAGGGGCATCCCGAATCAGCAAGGAAAAAAACCTTCTCCAACTGTGGTCTTTTGTTCTTCTTTAAAGCGGAATTATTAATAATAATAATAATAATAATAATTAATAATAATAATAGCACAGCGAATATAATGGTATTAAATGAGGTGGGTGCTATTCTCTCCTCAGCCGCTACCAGAAACGTAATCTCATGGGAAACTTCTGATGATAAACGATAATTCGCTGTTTAATAAGGAAAAGGAAAACATAGCCATGGGTTCATATGACATCGTAAAAGGCTTTATTTTTCTGTGATATACCAAAATAACTGTGTAACAACTTTGGCCCTTATTCATCAAGCGATAGCGCCAGGTAGTGTCTGACGAGCGCCAGGTAGCGGCAGCTAACGGCGACTACCGACTCAAGTACGCCCGGCGGCGGTCACAATGACGCATTTATCAAGCAAAATGAGGCTAGCGCCGGCAAGAGCGACGGCTAGCGCGGCATTCATCATGAAGCCGCCTGGACCGAACAGCGCCGCTGCAAATTCCCTCACAGCGCCAGGTATGAGCTGTCGCTCCCTGGCGATGTCCAATGCATTTCAATGGAGCAATCTATAATTATTCCTAATTAATTGGTAATATTTTTTTTTGTTATTTTTTTAATGTCAAAAAATCGGAGACCACTTCTGCAATGTTAGGATTTATTTTTAAGTCAAAAAAAAAATAAAAAAAAATATGTGCAGAATTGATCTAACAGGTCTGAGATTAATGTATTCATATAACAAAATGATTCTAAAAACATGTATAATGTTACATTCAAAAAATATGGTTGTTTAGGGGTTAAAAACTAGTTAATACAGATCGCCGCCAGCGCTCTGGGGTTTAAACAAGGAATGGACAGCGACAGCACATTCGGAGCGTGATTTTTTGATGAATATGAAGCTAGCCGTTCGCTCTGGCCATTCGTTGTCAGGCGCTCACATACAACGCTGGACCTGTGAAACAGCGACCCCCCAGCCCGTATTCAGCATTACCGCACACCGACTGAGTCGCTGTCATCAAGCTAATGCCGGCCAAGCACAGGGAATACTAGCTGGCGCTGAAAAAATCACGCTACAGTCGCTCATCTGTCGCTACCTGGCGCTATTAATGAATCGGCCTCTTTGTATTATGTACATTGTAACTATGTTAAAAAACCCAATAAAAACAATTAAAAAAATAAATAAAAATTGAAAGGATGCACAACACACAGATAATTATGTTTGCGTCAAATAAAGTGTATTAACAATATATACAAACAACAATCAATGATCATAGGGAAAAGGATCCAAAGATGTAATTATGGTCCATAATCCTCAGGAGACTAGTGCACCTCATATGAAAAGAAGAGAGAGTAATAAACAGGCTGATTCATCACTAACGCCAGGTAGCGACAGATGAGCGTCTGTAGCGGCATTTTCAGAGCGCCCGCTAGTAGTCGCTGTGCTCGGCCGTGGGTCGCTAGTTTATAGCGACGGGCAGGCTGATTCATCACTAACACCAGGTAGCGACAGAGGAGCGTCTGTGGCGGCATTTTCAGAGCGCCTGCTAGTAGTCGCTGTGCTCGGCTGTGGGTCGCTAGTTTATAGCAACGGGCAGGCTGATTCATCACTAACGCCAGGTAGCGACAGATGAGCGTCTGTAGCGGCATTTTCAGAGCGCCCGCTAGTAGTCGCAGTGCTCGGCCGTGGGTCGCTAGTTTATAGCAACTCAGTCGCTGTTCAGTAATGTTGAATACATTGTGAGGAGTCGCTATATGACCAGTACAGCGCTGTATGGGAGCGCATGTTAGCGACTGCTCATAACGACCGAATCACACCATATTCAGCAAAAAAACAGCCTCACAAATCTCTGGCGCTGAAAAATGCTTCTCTGAAGCCCAGAGCACAGGAGGCGGTGTGATTAAAGTCTGTTTTTCAGCATCTATCCACCAGTAACAAAGCGAAAACATATGGAATTACATTGTAACAACATTGTAACATGACACTTTAATGGCAGAGCTGTGATGTCATTTCTGAAGAAATATATAAAAAATGTAAAAAATTGTGAAAAAACTGCTTATTCAATGTCAGGAGAGGTCACAGAATTATTTGTGATTTAAAAAAAAAAAAACCCAGTTTAAAGAGAAGAAAGGTATCGTCCATTGAAATGTATGGGGGAGCGACAGGTAGCGAGAGGTCATACCTGGCGCTGTGCAAGGCTGAACGCTGTTCGCTGAGGCTGTGAAAATGATGAATCAGATGCTACATGGCGTTATCCCAGTCGCTAAACAGATTCTGCTTGATAAATGTGTAATTGCGTGCCGTGTCCGGCGTTCACCTGTCGCTACGTTTCGCTACCTCTCATTAACCAGCCGCTACCTGACGCTATCCCTTCTTAAATAAGGGCCATAGACTATTATATGTAGGTAATAGATAATTACCCATGATGCTTTAGGTCCTCCTGAGAGTTATTTATGGTGACTGACTGTTAGCACAGGATTAAGGAAATAGTTGCTAATGATCATATATAAACAATTGAGAAGTGGCGTCAGTCAGCTACATAATAAATGGCGACGAAGCATCGATACCATGGAGTGCTCAGCATATGATACAAAGCAATGCGCCCGTATCACAGAGAGCGGATCGCTGTAAAGGCGCCAAGTTGCGCCAACGTTTCAGGGCTCTGCGCCCTTTTCTCAAGGCAGCGATCTTCTTTAAAACAAAACCTGAGAATGTGACTTTGTTCCGTGGCCTTGGGGCATCCCGAATATGGATGCCCCGCTGTGCGAAACCCCCCCCCCAGAAAACTCACCTCCAACCACTCCAACTGTGCATGTGCGGGCTGTCGGCCAATCAGAGCCCTTTGCCTTCACTATGTCATTCAGCAAAGGGCTCTAAATAAAATGAATAGGATGCGCTGCCGCATCCCCCGTATCCCCGGCGTTGTGCGCGCTCCCGCCCCGGCCTATCTGAACAACCCGATACATGAATGACCAGGGAAAAGCCAACGTCCGGCCCTGGAATCATTCAGACACTGGTGGAATTTGTTCCGCATTAAACCGGACCATCAGCATCATTTAATGAAAAACCCAAACCCTTAAAAAACAATTTCTCAGCATCTAAAATTAGGATATTTTATGTTTTTAGTCACTTACTTTATATTCTTTCCCCACTGGGCTGCAACTCTGTGGGAAACATATAAGATAGGCTCTTATTCAGGGTGAGGGTCCGGATTAATGTGAGCAATCTGTATGTACAGGGTGTGGGAAACATATAAGATAGGCTCTTATTCAGGTTGAAGGTCCGGATTAATGTGAGCAATCTGTATGTACAGGGTGTGGGAAACATATAAGATAGGCTCTTATTCAGGGCGAAGGTCCGGATTAATGTGGGCAATCTGTATGTACAGGGTGTGGGAAACATATAAGATAGGCTCTTATTCAGGGCGAAGGTCCGGATTAATGTGAGCAATCTGTATGTACAGGGTGTGGGAAACATATAAGATAGGCTCTTATTCAGGTTGAAGGTCCGGATTAATGTAGACAATCTATATGTACAGGGTGTGGGAAACATATAAGATAGGCTCTTATTCTGGGTGAAGGTCCGGATTAATGTGAGCAATCTGTATGTACAGGGTGTGGGAAACATATAAGATAGGCTCTTATTCAGGTTGAAGGTCCGGATTAATGTAGACAATCTATATGTACAGGGTGTGGGAAACATACAAGATAGGCTCTTATTCAGGGTGAAGGTCTGCTTTAACAATTGGCAAACGTCTCTGATCGCATGCGCCGCTATATCAGGGAAAGGTGAGTATTAATGGGCGTCTCGAGGGTTTCACACAGGGGGGCATCCCGATTCATGGACGGCCAGGGAAAAGCCAGCGTCCGGCCCTAGAATCTTCCAGTCCGGCTGCTGGTGGCTTTTGTTCCGCTTTAATACTAATTAATACATCCTAAAGATCTTTAGCCACACAGGCCTGAATCGGGATGCCCGGGGAGGAGAGATTGCATTGACTTCAGCTCCGCTTTAATGAGCCAAAGAGATATTTTTGCCGGATCTCTGGAATCGGGGAAAAGCCGATTTCCTCTCAGCTGAAACATTCTCACACCCACAGAAGGAGTCCAGGGCCGGCAATCTGAGTGCAAGCTTCACAGGCGAGGACTCGGGTATCAGAGTTCCGGCTTTATCTCTCCTGCGGACGGATGGAGCGCGACACTCACCTATCATCAGCCCGAGGCGCTACTCTGCGGCCAAGGGCGCCACCTAGTGGTATATTATTTTGTTTAAAGATTTATTTTCTTTAAAGTGGACCTGCAGTGATCCGGTCCTGAATTTGCAATGACCCACCGCGCGAACAGTCAACGTAAACCTGAAATTGGGCCGAACTACTCACCTGTCTCTCGTGCCATCCCCGGCAGTGGCTGCTCTCGCTGTTAGCTGGAGCAACCTCCTCACATTAGAAGCTGAAGAGGCTAAAGCAGACCTAAACCCTCCAGGTCTGCAGGGACTCTAACCCACCTACTCTTTATACCCATGGAGCCCGAATTTAGGAAATACCTACCTCTGTCTTATGGGGCAGGAAACTGGAAAGGGGCACATACCTCTAATGCAGGGCTCACTGATGGTGTGAGGGGGAGGTGCAGTAGTTTCCTGTCCCCCATCAGATGGAGCTCTGCTAGGAAAAGGTGAGTATCTCTCTAATGTAGGGTCACTGATGGTGTGAGGGGGAGGTGCAGTAGTTTCCTGTCCCCCATCAGCTGGATAGAGTCTGTCTGGCTGACATTGCTTCCCGGCCATCTAGCCCTTGTCTCTGTGTAATAGAATCATGTCTGAGGGCGTGAGACTCACTGGTGACTGGCAGCACCTGCTCCAGGCATTTCAGAATGGCAAGGAAATCATATTGGGCGTCCAGCGGGGCATCCCATATCCTGGGTTATCCTAATAACTGCTGCCAGATGTGGAACTGGCATGAAGGAAGTCCCCAACAGCTCAATGTGAGGGTATAAGGGAAGATACAGGAGGAGAAGAGCTTACACTCTATTAGGGTATAAGGGAGGATACAGGAGGAGAAGAGCTTACACTCTATTAGGGTATAAGGGAGGATACAGGAGGGGAAGAGCTTACACTCTATTAGGGTATAAGGGAGGATACAGGAGGGGAAGAGCTTACACTCTATTAGGGTATAAGGGAGGATACAGGAGGAGAAGAGCTTACACTCTATTAGGGTATAAGGGAGGATACAGGAGGGGAAGAGCTTACACTCTATTAGGGTATAAGGGAGGATACAGGAGGGGAAGAGCTTACACTCTATTAGGGTATAAGGGAGGATACAGGAGGGGAAGAGCTTACACTCTATTAGGGTATAAGGGAGGATACAGGAGGGGAAGAGCTTACACTCTATTAGGGTATAAGGGAGGATACAGGAGGGGAAGAGCTTACACTCTATTAGGGTATAAGGGAGGATACAGGAGGAGAAGAGCTTACACTCTATTAGGGTATAAGGGAGGATACAGGAGGGGAAGAGCTTACACTCTATTAGGGTATAAGGGAGGATACAGGAGGGGAAGAGCTTACACTCTATTAGGGTATAAGGGAGGATACAGGAGAAGAGCTTACACTCTATTAGGGTATAAGGGAGGATACAGGAGGAGAAGAGCTTACACTCTATTAGGGTATAAGGGAGGATACAGGAGGGGAAGAGCTTACACTCTATTAGGGTATAAGGGAGGATACAGGAGGGGAAGAGCTTACACTCTATTAGGGTATAAGGGAGGATACAGGAGGAGAAGAGCTTACACTCTATTAGGGTATAAGGGAGGATACAGGAGGGGAAGAGCTTACACTCTATTAGGGTATAAGGGAGGATACAGGAGGGGAAGAGCTTACACTCTATTAGGGTATAAGGGAGGATACAGGAGGAGAAGAGCTTACACTCTATTAGGGTATAAGGGAGGATACAGGAGAAGAGCTTACACTCTATTAGGGTATAAGGGAGGATACAGGAGGAGAAGAGCTTACACTCTATTAGGGTATAAGGGAGGATACAGAAGGAGAAGAGCTTACACTCTATTAGGGTATAAGGGAGGATACAGAAGGAGAAGAGCTTACACTCTATTAGGGTATAAGGGAGGATACAGGAGAAGAGCTTACACTCTATTAGGGTATAAGGGAGGATACAGGAGGAGAAGAGCTTACACTCTATTAGGGTATAAGGGAGGATACAGGAGGAGAAGAGCTTACACTCTATTAGGGTATAAGGGAGGACACAGGAGGAGAAGAGCTTACACTCTATTAGGGTATAAGTGAGGATACAGGAGGAGAAGAGCTTACACTCTATTAGGGTATAAGGGAGGATACAGAAGGAGAAGAGCTTACACTCTATTAGGGTATAAGGGAGGATACAGAAGGAGAAGAGCTTACACTCTATTAGGGTATAAGGGAGGATACAGAAGGAGAAGAGCTTACACTCTATTAGGGTATAAGGGAGGATACAGAAGGAGAAGAGCTTACACTCTATTAGGGTATAAGGGAGGATACAGAAGGAGAAGAGCTTACACTCTATTAGGGTATAAGGGAGGATACAGGAGGAGAAGAGCTTACACTCTATTAGGGTATAAGGGAGGATACAGGAGGAGAAGAGCTTACACTCTATTAGGGTATAAGGGAGGATACAGGAGGAGAAGAGCTTACACTCTATTAGGGTATAAGGGAGGATACAGGAGGAGAAGAGCTTACACTCTATTAGGGTATAAGGGAGGACACAGGAGAAGAAGAGCTTACACTCTATTAGGGTATAAGGGAGGACACAGGAGGAGAAGAGCTTACACTCTATTAGGGTATAAGGGAGGATACAGGGGGAGAAGAGCTTACACTCTATTAGGGTATAAGGGAGGATACAGGAGGAGAAGAGCTTACACTCTATTAGGGTATAAGGGAGGATACAGGAGGAGAAGAGCTTACACTCTATTAGGGTATAAGGGAGGATACAGGAGGAGAAGAGCTTACACTCTATTAGGGTATAAGGGAGGATACAGGAGGAGAAGAGCTTACACTCTATTAGGGTATAAGGGAGGATACAGAGGGAGAAGAGCTTACACTCTATTATTGTATAAGGGAGGATACAGGAGGAGAAGAGCTTACACTCTATTAGGGTATAAGGGAGGATACAGGGGGAGAAGAGCTTACACTCTATTAGGGTATAAGGAAGGATACAGGAGGAGAAGAGCTTACACTCTATTAGGGTATAAGGGAGGATACAGAAGGAGAAGAGCTTACACTCTATTATTGTATAAGGGAGGATACAGGAGGAGAAGAGCTTACACTCTATTAGGGTATAAGGGAGGATACAGGAGAAGAGCTTACACTCTATTAGGGTATAAGGGAGGATACAGGAGGAGAAGAGCTTACACTCTATTAGGGTATAAGGGAGGATACAGAAGGAGAAGAGCTTACACTCTATTAGGGTATAAGGGAGGATACAGGAGGAGAAGAGCTTACACTCTATTAGGGTATAAGGGAGGATACAGGAGGAGAAGAGCTTACACTCTATTAGGGTATAAGGGAGGATACAGGAGGGGAAGAGCTTACACTCTATTAGGGTATAAGGGAGGATACAGGAGGAGAAGAGCTTACACTCTATTAGGGTATAAGGGAGGATACAGGAGAAGAGCTTACACTCTATTAGGGTATAAGGGAGGATACAGGAGGAGAAGAGCTTACACTCTATTAGGGTATAAGGGAGGATACAGGAGGGGAAGAGCTTACACTCTATTAGGGTATAAGGGAGGATACAGGAGGGGAAGAGCTTACACTCTATTAGGGTATAAGGGAGGATACAGGAGGAGAAGAGCTTACACTCTATTAGGGTATAAGGGAGGATACAGGAGAAGAGCTTACACTCTATTAGGGTATAAGGGAGGATACAGGAGGAGAAGAGCTTACACTCTATTAGGGTATAAGGGAGGATACAGAAGGAGAAGAGCTTACACTCTATTAGGGTATAAGGGAGGATACAGGAGGAGAAGAGCTTACACTCTATTAGGGTATAAGGGAGGATACAGGAGGGGAAGAGCTTACACTCTATTAGGGTATAAGGGAGGATACAGGAGGGGAAGAGCTTACACTCTATTAGGGTATAAGGGAGGATACAGAAGGAGAAGAGCTTACACTCTATTAGGGTATAAGGGAGGATACAGGAGGAGAAGAGCTTACACTCTATTAGGGTATAAGGGAGGACACAGGAGGAGAAGAGCTTACACTCTATTAGGGTATAAGGGAGGATACAGAAGGAGAAGAGCTTACACTCTATTAGGGTATAAGGGAGGATACAGGAGGAGAAGAGCTTACACTCTATTAGGGTATAAGGGAGGATACAGGAGGAGAAGAGCTTACACTCTATTAGGGTATAAGGGAGGATACAGGAGGAGAAGAGCTTACACTCTATTAGGGTATAAGGGAGGATACAGAAGGAGAAGAGCTTACACTCTATTAGGGTATAAGGGAGGATACAGGAGGAGAAGAGCTTACACTCTATTAGGGTATAAGGGAGGATACAGGAGGAGAAGAGCTTACACTCTATTAGGGTATAAGGGAGGATACAGAAGGAGAAGAGCTTACACTCTATTAGGGTATAAGGGAGGATACAGGAGGAGAAGAGCTTACACTCTATTAGGGTATAAGGGAGGATACAGGAGAAGAGCTTACACTCTATTAGGGTATAAGGGAGGATACAGGAGGAGAAGAGCTTACACTCTATTAGGGTATAAGGGAGGATACAGGAGGAGAAGAGCTTACACTCTATTAGGGTATAAGGGAGGACACAGGAGGAGAAGAGCTTACACTCTATTAGGGTATAAGTGAGGATACAGGAGGAGAAGAGCTTACACTCTATTAGGGTATAAGGGAGGATACAGAAGGAGAAGAGCTTACACTCTATTAGGGTATAAGGGAGGATACAGAAGGAGAAGAGCTTACACTCTATTAGGGTATAAGGGAGGATACAGAAGGAGAAGAGCTTACACTCTATTAGGGTATAAGGGAGGATACAGAAGGAGAAGAGCTTACACTCTATTAGGGTATAAGGGAGGATACAGAAGGAGAAGAGCTTACACTCTATTAGGGTATAAGGGAGGATACAGGAGGAGAAGAGCTTACACTCTATTAGGGTATAAGGGAGGACACAGGAGGAGAAGAGCTTACACTCTATTAGGGTATAAGGGAGGACACAGGAGGAGAAGAGCTTACACTCTATTAGGGTATAAGGGAGGATACAGGGGGAGAAGAGCTTACACTCTATTAGGGTATAAGGGAGGATACAGGAGGAGAAGAGCTTACACTCTATTAGGGTATAAGGGAGGATACAGGAGGAGAAGAGCTTACACTCTATTAGGGTATAAGGGAGGATACAGGAGGAGAAGAGCTTACACTCTATTAGGGTATAAGGGAGGATACAGGAGGAGAAGAGCTTACACTCTATTAGGGTATAAGGGAGGATACAGAGGGAGAAGAGCTTACACTCTATTATTGTATAAGGGAGGATACAGGAGGAGAAGAGCTTACACTCTATTAGGGTATAAGGGAGGATACAGGGGGAGAAGAGCTTACACTCTATTAGGGTATAAGGAAGGATACAGGAGGAGAAGAGCTTACACTCTATTAGGGTATAAGGGAGGATACAGAAGGAGAAGAGCTTACACTCTATTATTGTATAAGGGAGGATACAGGAGGAGAAGAGCTTACACTCTATTAGGGTATAAGGGAGGATACAGGAGAAGAGCTTACACTCTATTAGGGTATAAGGGAGGATACAGGAGGAGAAGAGCTTACACTCTATTAGGGTATAAGGGAGGATACAGAAGGAGAAGAGCTTACACTCTATTAGGGTATAAGGGAGGATACAGGAGGAGAAGAGCTTACACTCTATTAGGGTATAAGGGAGGATACAGGAGGAGAAGAGCTTACACTCTATTAGGGTATAAGGGAGGATACAGGAGAAGAGCTTACACTCTATTAGGGTATAAGGGAGGATACAGGAGGAGAAGAGCTTACACTCTATTAGGGTATAAGGGAGGATACAGGAGGAGAAGAGCTTACACTCTATTAGGGTATAAGGGAGGACACAGGAGGAGAAGAGCTTACACTCTATTAGGGTATAAGTGAGGATACAGGAGGAGAAGAGCTTACACTCTATTAGGGTATAAGGGAGGATACAGAAGGAGAAGAGCTTACACTCTATTAGGGTATAAGGGAGGATACAGGAGGAGAAGAGCTTACACTCTATTAGGGTATAAGGGAGGATACAGAAGGAGAAGAGCTTACACTCTATTAGGGTATAAGGGAGGATACAGAAGGAGAAGAGCTTACACTCTATTAGGGTATAAGGGAGGATACAGAAGGAGAAGAGCTTACACTCTATTAGGGTATAAGGGAGGATACAGAAGGAGAAGAGCTTACACTCTATTAGGGTATAAGGGAGGATACAGGAGGAGAAGAGCTTACACTCTATTAGGGTATAAGGGAGGACACAGGAGGAGAAGAGCTTACACTCTATTAGGGTATAAGGGAGGATACAGGGGGAGAAGAGCTTACACTCTATTAGGGTATAAGGGAGGATACAGGAGGAGAAGAGCTTACACTCTATTAGGGTATAAGGGAGGATACAGGAGGAGAAGAGCTTACACTCTATTAGGGTATAAGGGAGGATACAGGAGGAGAAGAGCTTACACTCTATTAGGGTATAAGGGAGGATACAGAGGGAGAAGAGCTTACACTCTATTAGGGTATAAGTGAGGATACAGGAGGAGAAGAGCTTACACTCTATTAGGGTATAAGGGAGGATACAGAAGGAGAAGAGCTTACACTCTATTAGGGTATAAGGGAGGATACAGAAGGAGAAGAGCTTACACTCTATTAGGGTATAAGGGAGGATACAGAAGGAGAAGAGCTTACACTCTATTAGGGTATAAGGGAGGATACAGAAGGAGAAGAGCTTACACTCTATTAGGGTATAAGGGAGGATACAGAAGGAGAAGAGCTTACACTCTATTAGGGTATAAGGGAGGATACAGGAGGAGAAGAGCTTACACTCTATTAGGGTATAAGGGAGGACACAGGAGGAGAAGAGCTTACACTCTATTAGGGTATAAGGGAGGACACAGGAGGAGAAGAGCTTACACTCTATTAGGGTATAAGGGAGGATACAGGGGGAGAAGAGCTTACACTCTATTAGGGTATAAGGGAGGATACAGGAGGAGAAGAGCTTACACTCTATTAGGGTATAAGGGAGGATACAGGGGGAGAAGAGCTTACACTCTATTAGGGTATAAGGAAGGATACAGGAGGAGAAGAGCTTACACTCTATTAGGGTATAAGGGAGGATACAGAGGGAGAAGAGCTTACACTCTATTATTGTATAAGGGAGGATACAGGAGGGGAAGAGCTTACACTCTATTATTGTATAAGGGAGGATACAGGAGGAGAAGAGCTTACACTCTATTAGGGTATAAGGGAGGATACAGAGGGAGAAGAGCTTACACTCTATTATTGTATAAGGGAGGATACAGGAGGGGAAGAGCTTACACTCTATTAGGGTATAAGGGAGGATACAGGAGGGGAAGAGCTTACACTCTATTAGGGTATAAGGGAGGATACAGGAGGGGAAGAGCTTACACTCTATTATTGTATAAGGGAGGATACAGGAGGGGAAGAGCTTACACTCTATTAGGGTATAAGGGAGGATACAGGAGGAGAAGAGCTTACACTCTATTAGGGTATAAGGGAGGATACAGGAGGGGAAGAGCTTACACTCTATTATTGTATAAGGGAGGATACAGGAGGAGAAGAGCTTACACTCTATTAGGGTATAAGGGAGGATACAGGAGGGGAAGAGCTTACACTCTATTATTGTATAAGGGAGGATACAGGAGGAGAAGAGCTTACACTCTATTAGGGTATAAGGGAGGATACAGGAGGAGAAGAGCTTACACTCTATTATTGAATAAGGGAGGATACAGGAGGGGAAGAGCTTACACTCTATTAGGGTATAAGGGAGGATACAGGAGGGGAAGAGCTTACACTCTATTATTGTATAAGGGAGGATACAGGAGGAGAAGAGCTTACACTCTATTAGGGTATAAGGGAGGATACAGGAGGGGAAGAGCTTACACTCTATTAGGGTATAAGGGAGGATACAGGAGGGGAAGAGCTTACACTCTATTAGGGTATAAGGGAGGATACAGGAGGAGAAGAGCTTACACTCTATTAGGGTATAAGGGAGGATACAGAGGGAGAAGAGCTTACACTCTATTATTGTATAAGGGAGGATACAGGAGGAGAAGAGCTTACACTCTATTAGGGTATAAGGGAGGATACAGGAGGGGAAGAGCTTACACTCTATTATTGTATAAGGGAGGATACAGGAGGAGAAGAGCTTACACTCTATTATTGTATAAGGGAGGATACAGGAGGAGAAGAGCTTACACTCTATTAGGGTATAAGGGAGGATACAGGAGGGGAAGAGCTTACACTCTATTATTGTATAAGGGAGGATACAGGAGGAGAAGAGCTTACACTCTATTAGGGTATAAGGGAGGATACAGGAGGGGAAGAGCTTACACTCTATTATTGTATAAGGGAGGATACAGGAGGAGAAGAGCTTACACTCTATTAGGGTATAAGGGAGGATACAGGAGGAGAAGAGCTTACACTCTATTAGGGTATAAGGGAGGATACAGAGGGAGAAGAGCTTACACTCTATTATTGTATAAGGGAGGATACAGGAGGAGAAGAGCTTACACTCTATTAGGGTATAAGGGAGGATACAGGAGGGGAAGAGCTTACACTCTATTAGGGTATAAGGGAGGATACAGGAGGAGAAGAGCTTACACTCTATTAGGGTATAAGGGAGGATACAGGAGGGGAAGAGCTTACACTCTATTATTGTATAAGGGAGGATACAGGAGGAGAAGAGCTTACACTCTATTAGGGTATAAGGGAGGATACAGAGGGAGAAGAGCTTACACTCTATTATTGTATAAGGGAGGATACAGGAGGAGAAGAGCTTACACTCTATTAGGGTATAAGGGAGGATACAGGAGGAGAAGAGCTTACACTCTATTAGGGTATAAGGGAGGATACAGGAGGGGAAGAGCTTACACTCTATTATTGTATAAGGGAGGATACAGGAGGAGAAGAGCTTACACTCTATTAGGGTATAAGGGAGGATACAGGAGGAGAAGAGCTTACACTCTATTAGGGTATAAGGGAGGATACAGGAGGAGAAGAGCTTACACTCTATTAGGGTATAAGGGAGGATACAGGAGGAGAAGAGCTTACACTCTATTAGGGTATAAGGGAGGATACAGAGGGAGAAGAGCTTACACTCTATTAGGGTATAAGGGAGGATACAGAAGGAGAAGAGCTTACACTCTATTAGGGTATAAGGGAGGATACAGGAGGAGAAGAGCTTACACTCTATTAGGGTATAAGGGAGGATACAGAAGGAGAAGAGCTTACACTCTATTAGGGTATAAGGGAGGATACAGGAGGAGAAGAGCTTACACTCTATTAGGGTATAAGGGAGGATACAGGAGGAGAAGAGCTTACACTCTATTAGGGTATAAGGGAGGATACAGAAGGAGAAGAGCTTACACTCTATTAGGGTATAAGGGAGGATACAGAAGGAGAAGAGCTTACACTCTATTAGGTTATAAGGGAGGATACAGAAGGAGAAGAGCTTACACTCTATTAGGGTATAAGGGAGGATACAGAAGGAGAAGAGCTTACACTCTATTAGGGTATAAGGGAGGATACAGAAGGAGAAGAGCTTACACTCTATTAGGGTATAAGGGAGGATACAGAAGGAGAAGAGCTTACACTCTATTAGGGTATAAGGGAGGATACAGAAGGAGAAGAGCTTACACTCTATTAGGGTATAAGGGAATTTTTATTAGTAAACAAACAAACAAAACTCAGCTGATCAGCATTAATACAGAATACAAAGAAAAAACATAATTGTATACAAAATAAACATAACACAGCAGAACTACTGCTACTACTACACACTATTCATTATCCATCATGTCAATACTGTTAATGATTAGTCAGTAAGGACCCATCAGGCTACAGGTCGGGGGGGGGGGGGGTAGGTACCGGGTTATCACAGGGACACATCATGCCATAACCTCCTGTTTTCTCGGCCTCGGATCCAGCGTAACTCAGAGATTATCAGGTCTGCGGCCTCCTTGTGCTGGAAAGGCTCGCGGTACATGGAGGTGCGGGTTCGGGTGTGCCAATGGTAATACTTTATGGTGGTTATAATGAGGTACAGGGTCTCTGGGTGGATTTCTGGACACAGTGGGGACACTCCGTAGACTCTTTCTAGGTAGGTCAGATCTTTTAACCTCTTAATCTTTAACCTATTGGCCACCTCCCCCCAGATTCTGCAAGCCCCCCAGCACTGAACCAGAAAGTGCTCCATTGTCTCCTCCACGCCACAACCTAAAGGGCAGCTCCGCTCAGGCTGGCACAACCACTTCATGTTCCCGCGAACATATAACTTCCTGTGAAAGGAAAGCCAGGCAGTGTCATAGAACTTAGGAGGTAACCTGGCCCCATTCAGGAACCTCAGGCCGTCCTGAAGGGTTGAGCAGCTGCAGTCCGTGATCTCGAGTGGTGAACAAAAGAAAGTCTCACATACTCTATTGTATACCTGCTTTCTGGAGTTGCCCTCTAGGTAGGACTTCCCAATTTTCCACGTTCTTAAAGACCTCAAACCCCCCTCCAGGTATGTAGGAAGGTGAGTCTGGGTCCACCTCCCCCGCTTAAGACTTCCATCCCGCATCCAGGACTCCGCAAAGGGCATAATCCAATTTATTATGCTTTTAACCCACAGGGAACTGCTACTAGGGCTCAGGCTTCCAAAATTGGTCTTTAAAAAGAGAGAGTCATACAGGACTTTAGGGTTCAGCATTTCCAGCCCCCCCTCTTTCTTTTTTAGATATGTCACCCCCCTCTTTACTGGGTTCAGTCTATTACCCCAAAGAATGTGGAAGAACAGACTGTAGAGCCTGGCTGATAGGGATTCTGGCAATGGGAAGATGACTGCAACATACAGGAAGATGGGAACTAGGTAAGTCTTTATCAGCTTGACCCTTGCTAGATAGGAGAGCTTAGGGTTTCTCCACTGCTGGACTCTGGAACTTGCAATCTCTAGCTTCTCTTCCCAGTTTAGTTTGGCATTGTCCCCTCTCCCAAACTTGATACCTAGGATCTTGATTTCAGTCTCTGCCTTTGCAAACTGAGGGAGGTCAAATGTTGGGTCACCCTGCAGTGTCCAGAATGCCTTGCTTTTCTCGAGGTTTACTAGAGACCCTGAAGCCTCCGAGTAGCATGAGATGACCTGGGACAACCTCTGTGTCTCACCTGGGTCAGACAACACCACTGTCACATCATCTGCGTAGGCCAGAACGGTAAATGGTTCAGCACGGGGCACTGGCACTCCCTGAAAGTCACACTCCTGCAGAGATCTCAAAAAGGGGTCAATGGCGAAAACATATAACAGGGGACTCAAGGGACAGCCCTGCCTCACCCCTGCTTCAACCCTAAAGGTGTCTCCTTTCCACCCATTTATTAAAGGAAAGGCCTCTGCCCCACGGTATAAGGTTTTTAACCACTCCACGAATGATGCAGGAATGCCGTATCAAAGTAAAGTCATCCACAGGTATTGGTGATCAACCCGGTCAAAAGCCTTGGCTTGGTCAAGGCTAACCACATATTTGCTATGGCCAAAAGCTCTGCACCTCTCTAGCATTTCTCTAAGCGATATCACTGCCCCAGTGATGTTCCGGCCTTTCACAGTCCCATACTGGCAAGTTGACAACAGGGCAGGAGACAAGCAGTTGAGTCTGGAGAATAGAATTTTTGCCAGGATCTTCCTGTCCACATTAAGGAGGGCAATGGGCCTCCAATTCTTTATATCATTGGCTTCTTTCCCCTTAAAAAGCAGGATCAAGGATGATTCTCTCATCGACTTCGGCATCACATAACTGTTAAAACAACTACTATATACATCAGCCAAGATGGGAGCCAGGAGATCTTTAAATTTCTTATAGAATTCCGCTGGTAGGCCATCAGGCCCAGGGGTCTTCTTTAAGTGCAAGCTACTTATGGCTTCTTTCACCTCCTCAATCGTTATATCTGCTGTTAAAAGGGAAAAGTCCACATCTCTGGTGTCTGGTTTTGGAGAGGATTCCAAAAAATGCAACATTTTTTCTTGATCTAGCGCCTTTTTCTGGAAAAGATCTTCATAAAAAGTCTTAACAACTCCCAAAATACCTGCCTGGGACTCTTGCAGGTTACCCTGGGTATCACAAAGGGCCATTACCAACTTTTTGGCCACTTTGTCCCTGCAGCTTTCGAAAGGGTCGGGTGTCTCTTGGGGTCCATAATCCCGCTCCACTATTAGGGACTTATAACGATTATACTGGTGTTGCTGTAATTGGGACTTCAGATCATCTATTTTTCCCCTTGCCTCCAGCCCTTGTGAATAAAGTGACTCTAGTTGTTTCCTCAACTTCATATACTGGCAGTAGCTGCTCTGTCCCCTCTTAGCTGATAGTTTCCTCAGCAGTGTGGCAATGTCCTTCTTGATGTCCTCCCACCACTCAGCGCTGCTTTCATAAAAATCTATTCTGTCCATCTGCTGTTCTATCAGGACCTCCACCCGCTCTTGGACTTCTTGTTCCTCTAGGAGCCTTGTATTGAGCCTCCACAGTCCTTTGCCGACGTCTGGGCGCTTACTAGCCCCTATACAGAAGCACAAGGCCACGTGGTCAGAGTAAGGGACCAACTTTTCGCTTAAGGAATGAACAGATTCCGCCGGGCTCACAAGTGCCAAGTCTATTCGGCTCCTTCTTCCTGCGCATGAGTAAGTAAAGCCAGGTTTACGGCCATTTTGGGCAAAGACATCACAAAGTCCGGCCTGCAGGATAATGCTGTTCAGTGTTCTTGCATCAGTGCTTACTCCTCTGCCAGATAAACGATCACTTGATGACCTGGCTACATTAAAATCACCTGCAAATATCACTGGCACAGAGGTGAACAGATATGGCTTAATTTCCTTAAATAAGCTGATCCTTCTGGTCACTGTCTGTGGCCCATAGATATTGATGAGCCTGAGCCTTCTACCCTGGATTGTGACCTCCAGAATTAGACACCTGCCCATCAAGACCTCAGTCAGTCTATGAATAATCACGTTTTGGGTCTTAAAGAGTATTGCAACGCCTGCAAAAGGCTCCACAACCAGTGACCAAAAGGATGGGCCCATCTGCCATTCCCGCTCTGCCTCCTGGATTTGCTGGATGGAGGACAAGTGATGTTCCTGCAGGAAGATGACGTCTGCATCTAGATACTTCAGGTGTTCATACACAGCATGCCGGGTTTTCTTATTCTTTATACTGTTCACATTGCTGGTGACTATACTTAAAGAGAAGCCTGCCATTATTATGCAGAGCAGCCGCACCTTAAACCCCATCATCATAGATCAGAATCAGAGTCGTCCTGCCTGCCAGTCACTTCCATATCAGAGTCTATTGGGTCTATAGCTGCTGATGACTTTTTCTTAGTCGGTGGGTCCTCCTCTGACCCCGAGTCACATTCTCTGGCTATACGCTTTAACTCTTGCTCCAGCTCCATAGTATCGTGCCCAGAAATATCTGCACCTGACTCAGAAAGTACGTTATATCGGTTTGATGTAACTGTCACTGCTGTATCCGTTCTTCCCTTGGACTTTTTCCCTGGCTTTTGGACTAAGGACCATGCGCCCTCCGGTCTGCGGGAGGACTTGTCTTTTTTTTTCCCTCTCTTATCACCAGGGGCTTTACTATCTCCAGAAGAGGCCGGAGCAGAGCAATGGGCCATAGCAGGGGAAGGGGCTACAGGGGAAGATGGGCTATCAGCTTGCCCCGGTGCTGGCCGTGGGATGGCGGCCACAGGCTGTGGGGTTACATCTGTCTGATCTCTTATCTCAGTTGTCTCAGACCCTGGCCTTGTTACTATCTGCCCAGACATCAGAGCCTCCTCCTCTGTAACCTCACCTGCTGCCTCCAGCTCCTCCGCAGCCTGGCTATAGAGGTTATGGAAGGCCTCCGAGCAGTCCTTATGGTAATGACCCATCTGACCACACAAGTTACACCGGACATTTGTACACATGGCGCTGGTGTGACCAATCTCCCCGCACAGGTTACACTTCACTACAGTACACACTCCGGCCACATGACCGGCCTTCCCACACTTAAAGCACAAGTGTGGCTGACCGGCATAGAAGCACACCCCCCTCTCACGGCCGATAAAGAAGGAGTTGGGCAAATGTAAGGTAACATTACTGTGCTGCCTGAGCTTCACCAGCACCCTCCAGCCTCCCGTCCAGATCCCATCATCATCAAGACACTTTGTCAGGTCAGACACCATATCACAATGTCTCCTCAGCCATATCACAATATCCTGCAGGGGGACAGACTCATTCTAGAACAAGATATTAACGCTCACAGTGCCTGGCTTTGATACCGGGATAAGGATAAACTGGTCCCATCCCTCAGTGCCCCTAAATTTTGTCACACTTGCCCAGAACCTGTCCAAGCTGGCCATGAGCTTGAAGGTTATATCATAGCCCTGCCTGTCCGGGAGGTTTATGACAGCCAAGATATCTGCGGGTGTGAACCCCATCTGGTTACACAGGAGCTCCCGGATCACATGTCTCCTGTCTGACAGATCTTCCTTTGCCCCCTTATTCTTAAATCTTACCACGTTCCTCCTCTTAAATGCCTGACCAGTGTAATGTAAGCCGGGGCTAAAAGATGGGGCACCGCGGCTCCAGGCATTCTGAGGAGGCGTGTGACCAGATGCATTGCCAGTATGATCACTGCAGGGTCTGGATTGCGGGGGACCCGCTACCTGTGGCTGAACCCCTATGGGAGTAAAAACATTATTAGTACATGCAGACGATTCAGTTCCATTACTATCAGGAACCGCAGGTTGTTCATTGTCCCAAACAGATTGTATTGCATTGGGACTTGCTTGCTTGTTTCCTCGATTGGGGGACAGTTCAGAGGTGTCACGGCTGTGACCCCGGGCTTGCAATTTGGGGGGTCGCTCCAACTTCCATAGTGTCACTGGCTGCATCACATCCATTCTCAGGCTGGGGGAGGGCTCCTTGTGAAACACAGAGATCATTGCTATTCAGGGATTGCTCACAGCTGCCCCCTGGGGGTGGTTGGCTTACTTGGCTGGCATCATGAAAATATGGGGCAGAATCTTACAGCACTGGGGTCCTGTACAGCAGCTCCTGTGAGGATGTCTCCTGCTCTGATGGTGAGGGGGAGGATGAGCTGGGTTCAGATAACTGTCTGTGTTTTAGGAGCTTCTGAGACTCCTCAAACCGATCCAGGTTCTTGTATCTCTCTGCCATTTGTTTCTCAAGTGTCTCAATGTCTCTAACAATTGCAGCAAGCTGTGTGCGGCAAGTCTCTAACAACCCATCATAGAAGGTTGCCATGCTGGGGTTTGCTGTCTTTAGTTTATTTATTCCCTCTATGTGTCTTTGCAGCTCTGTCCTGGATGCTCTTAAGTTGTTTATGTTGTTGACTAAATCTGGAATCTTGTCTGCAAGCTGCAGTTCTGGTGCGCGCTCTGTCTCTTTAAGACTTGCCTTGCGCCTTGGCTTTTCTGCTGAGTCTTTGAATGTCTCTGCTGCCTCAGTCCTGGGAGACTTGTGGCCATTTGCCCCCAGCTCAGCATTTGCCTTGTCTGATAACTTCCCAGATTTATGTCCAGTGGCAGATTTAGCAGATTTCCCCCCAGTTATGGGGTCACCGGTGGCCGGCTGGGTCTTGAATCTCAGGGCCCGGGACTCTCGGCTCACACACACATTCTGCTGCATGTTTTCCTGCATTGTCAGTCTTTCCAAAGATGTCCTCCTCAGCTTGTGCTGCTTCCCACTGCCGGCCTGAGCTGGCTGCTGAATGTCCATCACAACAGGTTGTTGGATCTCCCTGCCTGGATCAGCACAGTCACTTTGCTGGGGCTGCCGCCCTCCCTCCATTACATGCTGCACACAGACACTGCTACACGGCCCATCATTATTATCCACCACTTCCATTCCAGCTTCACTTACTTTACTGTAACTTTCTTCCATGAAGACTCTTCCACCTGCATTGTAATCCACCGCGGTCAGCAGCATATTCAGTAGCCAGAGGGTCTCTAACATGGACTCCAGATTCAGACCCAGAAGCCTGGAGCTCACCTGGGGAGCGACCCCACCCAAGGCAGCCAGGCCCTGGGCTAGAGCCAGACATTCACAGCACCTGCAGAGCTCACTCACACACCTCCTGCCACCTTAACGATCTATTAGGGTATAAGGGAGGATACAGGAGGAGAAGAGCTTACACTCTATTAGGGTATAAGGGAGGATACAGGAGGAGAAGAGCTTACACTCTATTAGGGTATAAGGGAGGATACAGGAGAAGAAGAGCTTACACTCTATTAGGGTATAAGGGAGGATGCAGAAGGAGAAGAGCTTACACTCTATTAGGGTATACGGGAGGATGCAGAAGGAGAAGAGCTTACACTCTATTAGGGTATAAGGGAGGATACAGAAGGAGAAGAGCTTACACTCTATTAGGGTATACGGGAGGATGCAGAAGGAGAAGAGCTTACACTCTATTAGGGTATAAGGGAGGATACAGAAGGAGAAGAGCTTACACTCTATTAGGGTACAAGGGAGGATACAGAAGGATTAGAGCTTACAATCTATTAGGGTATAAGGGAGGATACAGGAGGAGAAGAGCTTACACTCTATTAGGGTATACAGGAGGATGCAGGAGGAGAAGAGCTTACACACTATTAGGCTATAAGGGAGGATACAGGAGGAGAAGAGCTTACACTCTATTAGGGTATAAGGGAGGATACAGGAGGAGAAGAGCTTACACTCTATTAGGGTATAAGGGAGGATACAGGAGGAGAAGAGCTTACACTCTATTAGGGTATAAGGGAGGATACAGGAGGAGAAGAGCTTACAATCTATTAGGGTATAAGGGAGGATACAGGAGGAGAAGAGCTTACACACTATTAGGGTATAAGGGAGGATACAGGAGGAGAAGAGCTTACAATCTATTAGGGTATAAGGGAGGATACAGGAGGAGAAGAGCTTACACTCTATTAGGGTATAGGGGAGGATACAGGAGGAGAAGAGCTTACACTCTATTAGGGTATAGGGGAGGATACAGGAGGAGAAGAGCTTACACTCTATTAGGGTATAAGGGAGGATACAGGAGGAGAAGAGCTTACACTCTATTAGGGTATAAGGGAGGATACAGAAGGAGAAGAGCTTACACTCTATTAGGGTATAAGGGAGGATACAGGAGGAGAAGAGCTTACACTCTATTAGGGTATAAGGGAGGATACAATTGATTACAGTGTTGGGGGTCAGTGGGTTCAGGTCCTCTTTAGGGGCATTATATTCTGAGCTCTTGTACATCTCCAGAACGAATCCTGAAGCTCAGAGGAAATCCAGGTGATACATTGTGACAGTTGCCCTTTTTTCTGTCACGCTGTGACATTGCTGATAGCAGTTAGGCGCTAGATTATTCCGCCGCGCTCCCAGGTGTCTCTGCGCCATGGAAGGGTTAACAGGCCCGGCATCAGGCAGCGGCATAGAAATGATCTGTATGGAGTCGGAATCGGATCTTGAATATGTAAATAATGTCGGCTTGTAAATCGTCCTCTTCTTTGCAGTAAAATTAAACCTGCCAACGCTTCCCCCAGCCGGGAAATCAGCCTGAATCCTCCATATTCATGACATCACTGCTCTGCGCAATGTGAGGAACCCATCACCCGGCAACACCCAACCTGACCGAAGGCGAGGGGTACATTTATATAGCGCTGACATATACCACAGCGCTGTACATAGAAGCAGTCACATGACCTCCTGTCCCTCAGAGCTCACACTCTAATGTCTCCTCCACACTCACACACTGTTATTATACATTTATATAGCGCTGACATATACTGCAGCGCTGTACATAGAAGCAGTCACATGACCTCCTGTCACTCAGAGCTCACACTCTAATGTCTCCCCCACACTCACACACTGTTATTATACATTTATATAGCGCTGACATATACCACAGCGCTGTACATAGAAGCAGTCACATGACCTCCTGTCCCTCAGAGCTCACACTCTAATGTCTCCTCCACACTCACACGCTGTAATTATACATTTATATAGCGCTGACATATACCCCAGTGCTGTACATAGAAGCAGTCACATGACCTCCTGTCCCTCAGAGCTCACACTCTAATGTCTATCGCAATGCCGGGGCAGAGTATGGGTTTGGGTAGAAACCAGTAGGATCAGGTACAAGGGGCATGAAGACTAAGGAACATGGATCGGATGGTGGCAGCAGCCCAACTGGCCTCAAAGCAGTGCGGGCCACCTGGAATTCCCCCGGGTCTCCGTATAGCCAGTCCCCCTCTGGTGGAGCCAATCATTTTCTTGCGTCAGTGCGGCGAAGAGAAGCTCATTGGCTTTCCATCCACGTTACAGAAATGCCGCAAGGGTGAGACTTACCGGCAATCTGTGGGGATACACCCAGCGAGCATCCCAAACCAGGATGCCCATTAAATGGACCAAAAACCAGAGGAGTGAAAAAGCCGGGTTTTGTTCCACTTTAAAGCTGAATACAACTGACTATGGCAGAGGTTCCCTTTAGCCAAATAATGTTTTTTTTAAAAGAGAAAAAAAAACAATCTCCCTGTAACTCCTTGTAAAAGGTTTCCTTAAAGCGGATCAAAACCCTGGATTTAGACTTTCCCGGGTTTTGTTCCATTCCCCGGGGGCATCCTGATTGGGGATGTCCCTCTGTGTGAATCCCCCCCCCCCTCCCAGTTTGCCCAGTTAAACTCACCTCTCCCCTACCCAGCGGTGCACGCGCAGGCGCTATGTGAATGGCTGGGACGGGAATGCCGCGCAACGCCAGGGATGCCGCAGCGAATTACGTCAGTCAGGCAGCTCTCATTGGACCAGAACCTGCGCATGCACCTTTCGGACTAGGGAAAGGTGAGCATGAGGGGTGCCCTTGGGGGGTTTCACGCAGCGGGGTATCCCCATTTGGGATGCCAGGCAGCAGAACCAGTAAACTTAGTGATAAAGGGCCTCAAATGGGCCCCTGAGTCTGGAACCCCTCCGGGAGATTTCCTGGTGGCCCTGTGGGCCAGTCCGGGCCTAGCTAAGGCTAATGGAAATAGACGTACCGGTCTCCCTCTCAGTTAAAGTGGACCTAAACCCAGTATTTTAATTATCCTGGGTTTTGGTGCTTTCCTCCGGGGCACCCCGGTTGGGTATGTCCCGCTATGTGAGACCCCCCAGGTCGCCCAATGTAACTCGCCTTTCCCTGGTCCTGCGACACATGCGCAGCCTCTCGTCCAATCAGCGCGCTGGGATCCGCTCCCACCTGTCCATCCAGGAGCCTGTCTAATGTGAGCGGATCCAAGTGCACTGGTGGCCGCATCCCCCGCTACCCTTTAACAGGAAGCATGGCCGTGCTGTCCATTCAAAAATGCCTGACGCGGGCACGCGCCCTGCTAAACGGATAGTGGGGATGTGTCCGCTGCCCGCACATGCGCCGTTGGACCGGAGAAGAAGGTGAATTTCTGGGTGACCTGGGGGGTTTCACACAGCGGGGCATCCCGAATATGGATGCCCCAGGGGTTCGGGAATCTTATAGAGTCCTGGGCCAATCTCTGTGGGGTTTGCCCCACTTTAACCACTTCTGATATGTTTGATATTTCATCCTTGTAATCGTATATGTACCGTATGTTTCTACCCTGTCTGTAATTACTACCCTGTCTGTAATTACTACTTTGTAAAGCGCTACGGAAGATGATGGCGCTATATAAATAAACAATAATAATAATAAATAATAAACGACATGGCAGACAACTCGATCCAGCGACAATCTCTCCTGACGAAGCCAGCATGGGCGAAACGCGTTGTAAGCTCAAAGCGATTTGCTTCTGTTGTGATGTCTTTTTAATTGACCCTATGGGCCTTATTCATGAAGGGACAGCGTCAGGTAGCGCCTTGTAAATGACAGGTAGCGCCAGGTAGCGTCAGGTGAACGCCGGACACGGCAGCAGTTACACATTTATCAAGCGGATTCTGGTGAGTGACTGGGATAACACCATGTAGAGTCCGATTCATCATTATCCCAGTCTCAGCGTACAGCGCCGGCGTTCAGCCTTGCAGAGCGCCATGTCTTACCTCTCGCTACCTGTCGCTCTCCCATGCATTTCAATGGACGTTCTTTTATTTCTCTTTAAACAGGGGATTTTTATTAATTTATTTTTTTTTATTCTCAAATAATGTTGTGACCTCTCCTGGGCTAGAAAAAGCCATTTTTTAAAATATTTTACAGTTTTTATATATTTATGCAGAATTGATATTACAGGTCTGGCATTAATGTGTTCATGTCACAATGTTATTACAATGTATTTCCATATGTTCTCGTTTTGTTACTGGTGGATACATGTTAAAAAAACAGCCTTTAATCACACAGCCTCCGGCGCTCTGGGCTACAGCGAAGCATTTTTGAGCGTGTGTGAGGCTGTTTTCTTGAATATGGTGTGAGTCGGTCGCACTGACCAGTCGCTAACATTCGCTCCCATACAGCGCTGTACTGCTCATATAGCGACTCCCCACAACGTATTCATCAATGCTGCACAGCGACTGAGGCGCTCTGAACTAGCGAACCACAGCCGAGCACAGCGACTACTAGCGGGCGCTCTGAAATCCGCTCTACAGACGCTCATCTGTCGCTACCTGGCGTTAGTGATGAATCAGGGCCTAAGTACTCCTTTAAATTGCAATACGCTATAAGAGCCACGGCCCGGCCGGATCCGTTTGGTTATATAATTTATTAAAGAATTAGGTGGAAGGTGAGTGTTGCCCAACAACACAGCAGCTCCCAATAATTGGCCCGAGCGCCCCCCTCGCCCTGCCGCCCCCCCCTCCACCAACTGTAATTAAATGCAGCACAAATGCATCCGCTCCGGTACGAGACGCTCCACCATTAGCATACGCCGCTCTCTGCTTCCCAGGCCCCGAATATTTATTACAGGAGAATCAATAAATCATATTCTCTGACAATAAATCACACTCGCCGCGCTCTCGGCACAACGTGCGACCATCGCGGGGACGCGTCCAGAGCGCAGAGCTGCTTGTAGGGACACGACAGCCCGTCCACTTTATGTGATTATTATGCCTGTGTGTCCACCTTATACTATTATATTTTTATTATATTATACATTGTATAGATTGTGTATCACCTTTATACTATTATTATATCCGGATACATTGTATAGATTGTGTATCGCCTTTATACTATTATTATATCCAGATACATTGTATAGATTGTGTATCACCTTTATACTATTATTATATCCAGATACATTGTATAGATTGTGTATCACCTTTATACTATTATTATATCCGGATACATTGTATAGATTGTGTATCGCCTTTATACTATTATTATATCCGGATACATTGTATAGATTGTGTATCACCTTTATACTATTATTATATCCGGATACATTGTATAGATTGTGTATCACCTTTATACTATTATTATATCCGGATACATTGTATAGATTGTGTATCGCCTTTATACTATTATTATATCCAGATACATTGTATAGATTGCGTATCACCTTTATACTATTATTATATCTGGATACATTGTATAGATTGTGTATCGCCTTTATACTATTATTATATTATACATTGTATAGATTGTGTATCACCTTTATACTGTTATTATATCCAGACAAATTGTATAGATTGCGTATCACCTTTATACTGTTATTATATCCAGATACATTGTATAAATTGCGTATCACCTTTATACTATTATTATATCCGGATACATTGTATAGATTGTGTATCACCTTTATACTGTTATTATATCCAGACAAATTGTATAGATTGTGTATCGCCTTTATACTATTATTATATCTGGATACATTGTATAGATTGCGTATCACCTTTATACTATTATTATATCCGGATACATTGTATAGATTGTGTATCACCTTTATACTGTTATTATATCCAGACAAATTGTATAGATTGTGTATCGCCTTTATACTATTATTATATCCGGATACATTGTATAGATTGTGTATCACCTTTATACTATTATTATATCTGGATAAATTGTATAGATTGTGTATCGCCTTTATACTATTATTATATCCGGATACATTGTATAGATTGTGTATTGCCTTTATACTATTATTATATCTGGATACATTGTATAGATTGAGTATCGCCTTTATACTATTATTATATCCGGATACATTGTATAGATTGTGTATCACCTTTATACTATTATTATATCCAGATACATTGTATAGATTGTGTATCACCTTTATACTATTATTATATCCGGATACATTGTATAGATTGTGTATCACCTTTATACTATTATTATATCCGGATACATTGTATAGATTGTGTATCGCCTTTATACTATTATTATATCTGGATACATTGTATAGATTGTGTATCACATTATACTATTATTATATCCGGATACATTGTATAGATTGTGTATCGCCTTTATACTATTATTAAACCCAGATACATTGTATAGATTATGTATCACCTTTATACTATTATTATATCCGGATACATTGTATAGATTGTGTATCACCTTTATACTATTATTATATCCGGATACATTGTATAGATTGTGTATCACCCTTATACTATTATTATACCCAGATACATTGTATAGATTATGTATCACCTTTATACTATTATTATACCCAGATACATTGTATAGATTGTGTATCACCTTTATACTATTATTATACCCAGATACATTGTATAGATTGTGTATCACCTTTATACTATTATTATACCCAGATACATTGTATAGATTGTGTATCACCTTTATACTATTATTATATCCGGATACATTATATAGATTGTGTATCACCTTTATACTATTATTATATCCAGATACATTGTATAGATTGTGTATCACCTTTATACTATTATTATATCCGGATACATTGTATAGATTGTGTATCACCTTTATACTATTATTATATCCGGATACATTATATAGATTGTGTATCACCTTTATACTATTATTATATCCGGATACATTGTATAGATTGTGTATCACCTTTATACTATTATTATATCCGGATACATTGTATAGATTGTGTATCGTCTTTATACTATTATTATATCCGGATACATTGTATAGATTGTGTATCGCCGTTATACTATTATTACATCTGGATACATTGTATAGATTGTGTATCACCTTTATACTATTATTATATCCGGATACATTGTATAGATTGTGTATCGCCTTTATACTATTATTATATCCGGATGCATTGTATAGATTGTGTATCACCCTTATACTATTATTATACCCAGATACATTGTATAGATTATGTATCACCTTTATACTATTATTATACCCAGATACATTGTATAGATTGTGTATCACCTTTATACTATTATTATACCCAGATACATTGTATAGATTATGTATCACCTTTATACTATTTTTATATCCGGATACATTATATAGATTGTGTATCACCTTTATACTATTATTATATCCGGATACATTGTATAGATTGTGTATCACCTTTATACTATTATTATATCCGGATACATTGTATAGATTATGTGTAAACTTTATACTGTTATATCCCGACACAATGGGGTTGATTCAGAGCCGTTGCTACAAATCTCTCAATGCCACTCGCCCAATTTAAAGCCTCCTCCGAGATTTTTTCTTAGCTGCGGATTAAAGCGAGAAATCATGGTACGAATTCTCGCTTCCATCTAATGATTTTACAACTCGCATGACCATGATCAGCCACTATCAGCGAGTTGTACTCGTTTTCATTGATAAAAGGAATGCATATTGGGATGCATTATCTCTCCATCCTGCTGTGACTGTAACAAACAAGATGAGTCATTCTTGAAAGCCTGCCGGCTCCCTGCTGGGAGTTACATTGTGTTACATTGTTACAACCGAAGAGCAGCTGATGTATCATCATTGTATCTATTGTAATCAGCTTTGATACATTGTAAAGCAGTCATATGCCTGCTATTAAAGCGGAACAAAACCCACCAGCAGCCAGCCTACAAACTAAAAATCTCCAGGGCCGGCCGCTGGCTTTCCTCTGTTTCGGTATGCCTTGTGTGAAACCACCCACATCACCGGTAATCTCTTACCTTCTCACCGGAACGTGGGTGAGGTGAGTTGTTTGGGGCTTCCTGGGGGGTTCATACAGTGGGGGCATGGAACAAAACCCGGGAAAGTCAAATTCACAGGTTTTGTTATGCTTTAACATTTGAATAGCTCACAGATAGCTCATAGCTTTAGGTGATGTGTGCGGTGTGCTGCTGTGATGGAGAGAACACTGTGAGGATTGTCTCCTCTGTAGATTGTGTTTCCACCTTATATTTTTATAATATCGGGATACACTGTATGGACTGTGTATCCACTTTATACTATTATTATACCACACACTGACCACTAGAGGGAGCGCTCCTACATCACACTAAGCAGAAGGAGCTCATGATGGCAGTGCTCCCTCTAGTGGTCAGTGTGCAGTGTGATGGAGGGTGTAATACACACACTGACCACTAGAGGGAGCGAGCTCCTAGATCACACTAAGCAGAAGGAGCTCATGATGGCAGTTCTCCCTCTAGTGGTCAGTGTGCAGTGTGATGGAGGGTGTAATACACATACTGACCACTAGAGGGAGCGCGCTCCTACATCACACTAAGCAGAAGGGGCTCATGATGGCAGTGCTCCCTCTAGTGGTCAGTGTAATGGAGGGTGTAATACACACACTGACCACTAGAGGGAGCGCACTCCTACATCACACTAAGCAGAAGGAGCTCATGATGGCAGTGTGCTCCCTCTAGTGGTCAGTGTGCAGTGTGATGGAGGGTGTAATACACACACTGACCACTAGAGGGAGCACGCTCCTACATCACACTAAGCAGAAGGAGCTCATGATGGCAGTGTGCTCCCTCTAGTGGTCAGTGTGCAGTGTGATGGAGGGTGTAATACACACACTGACCACTAGAGGGAGCACGCTCCTACATCACACTAAGCAGAAGGAGCTCATGATGGCAGTGCTCCCTCTAGTGGTCAGTGTGCAGTGTGATGGAGGGTGTAATACACACACTGACCACTAGAGGGAGCGCACTCCTACATCACACTAAGCAGAAGGAGCTCATGATGGCAGTGTGCTCCCTCTAGTGGTCAGTGTGCAGTGTGATGGAGGGTGTAATACACACACTGACCACTAGAGCGAGTGTGCTCCTACATCACACTAAGCAGAAGGAGCTCATGATGGCAGTGCTCCCTCTAGTGGTCAGTGTGCAGTGTGATGGAGGGTGTAATACACACACTGACCACTAGAGGGAGCACGCTCCTACATCACACTAAGCAGAAGGATCTCCTGATGCTGCTCTTGCTGGATACTGAGCATCTTCTTGTACACAGATGACTGACCTTCCTTTCAGGCTTTTATCTCTGTCGGGATCCCCCAAATCAAATCATTACCCAGAATCCTCAGTGAGCCTCGCCCCCCCCCCCCCCCCCTCTTGTGTTGGTGGCATCTAAATCTTGTTTATCGGCGGCGTTCCTGATTACATTTGGTTGGCGCAGCAGAGAACACGCTGATAAGAGATATCACACAGAGGTCATCAGCACGCGCCAATGTCGCCCACAGCGGCGGGAGAGTCACTGCACCAAATAAATAAATACATAAATATATTTTATATATTGGATCTCAGGAGTTGTTTTACTTTTCTCAATAAATATCATTCCTGGGCCCCAAGAATGATTTCCTCTGGTGACCCCAAGAATGATTCCCTCTGGTGGCCCCAAGAATGATTTCCTCTGGTGACCCCAAGAATGATTCCCTCTGGTGACCCCAAGAATGATTTCCTCTGGTGACCCCAAGAATGATTCCCTCTGGTGGCCCCAAGAATGATTCCCTCTGGTGGCCCCAAGAATGATTCCCTCTGGTGACCCCAAGAATGATTCCCTCTGGTGACCCCAAGAATGATTTCCTCTGGTGACCCCAAGAATAATTCCCTCTGGGGGCCCCAATAATGATTTCCTCTGGTGACCCCAAGAATGATTTCCTCTGGTGACCCCAAGAATGATTTCCTCTGGTGACCCCAAGAATGATTCCCTCTGGTGACCCCAAGAATGCTTCCTCTGGTGACCCCAAGAATGATTCCCTCTGGTGGCCCCAAGAATGATTTCCTCTGGTGACCCCAAGAATGATTCCCTCTGGTGGCCCCAAGAATGATTTCCTCTGGTGACCCCAAGAATGATTCCCTCTGGTGACCCCAAGAATGATTCCCTCTGGTGGCCCCAAGAATGATTCCCTCTGGTGGCCCCAAGAATGATTCCCTCTGGTGACCCCAAGAATGATTTCCTCTGGTGACCCCAAGAATGATTTCCTCTGGTGACCCCAAGAATAATTTCCTCTGGTGACCCCAAGAATGATTTCCTCTGGTGACCCCAAGAATGATTTCCTCTGGTGACCCCAAGAATGATTTCCTCTGGTGACCCCAAGAATGATTTCCTCTGGTGACCCCAAGAATGATTTCCTCTGGTGACCCCAAGAATGATTGCCTCTGGTGACCCCAAGAATGATTTCCTCTGGTGACCCCAAGAATGATTTCCTCTGGTGGCCCCAAGAATGATTTCCTCTGGTGGATCTCAAGAATGATTTCCTCTGGTGACTCCAAGAATGATTCCCTCTGGTGACTCCAAGAATGATTTCCTCTGGTGACCCCAAGAATGATTTCCTCTGGTGACTCCAAGAATGATTTCCTCTGGTGACCCCAAGAATGATTTCCTCTGGTGACCCCAAGAATGATTCCCTCTGGTGACTCCAAGAATGATTTCCTCTGGTGACCCCAAGAATGATTCCCTCTGGTGACCCCAAGAATGATTTCCTCTGGTGGATCTCAAGAATGATTTCCTCTGGTGACCCCAAGAATGATTTCCTCTGGTGACCCCAAGAATGATTTCCTCTGGTGACCCCAAGAATGATTCCCTCTGGTGACTCCAAGAATGATTTCCTCTGGTGACCCCAAGAATGATTTCCTCTGGTGACCCCAAGAATGATTCCCTCTGGTGACTCCAAGAAATATTTCCTCTGGTGACCCCAAGAATGATTTCCTCTGGTGGATCTCAAGAATGATTTCCTCTGGTGACCCCAAGAATGATTTCCTCTGGTGACCCCAAGAATGATTTCCTCTGGTGACCCCAAGAATGATTTCCTCTGGTGGCCCCAAGAATGATTTCCTCTGGTGACCCCAAGAATGATTTCCTCTGGTGACCCCGAGAATGATTTCCTCTGGTGGATCTCAAGAATGATTTCCTCTGGTGACCCCAAGAATGATTTCCTCTGGTGACCCCAAGAATGATTTCCTCTGGTGACCCCAAGAATGATTTCCTCTGGTGACCCCAAGAATGATTCCCTCTGGTGACTCCAAGAATGATTTCCTCTGGTGACCCCAAGAATGATTTCCTCTGGTGACCCCAAGAATGATTCCCTCTGGTGACTCCAAGAATGATTTCCTCTGGTGACCCCAAGAATGATTCCCTCTGGTGACTCCAAGAATGATTTCCTCTGGTGACCCCAAGAATGATTTCCTCTGGTGACCCCAAGAATGATTCCCTCTGGTGACTCCAAGAATGATTTCCTCTGGTGACCCCAAGAATGATTCCCTCTGGTGACCCCAAGAATGATTTCCTCTGGTGGATCTCAAGAATGATTTCCTCTGGTGACTCCAAGAAATATTTCCTCTGGTGACCCCAAGAATGATTTCCTCTGGAGACCCCAAGAATGATTTCCTCTGGTGACCCCAAGAATGATTTCCTCTGGTGACCCCAAGAATGATTTCCTCTGGTGACCCCAAGAATGATTTCCTCTGGTGACCTCAAGAATGATTTCCTCTGGTGACCCCAAGAATGATTCCCTCTGGTGACCCCAAGAATGATTTCCTCTGGTGACCCCCAAGAATGATTTCCTCTGGTGACCTCAAGAATGATTTCCTCTGGTGATCCCAAGAATGATTTCTTCTGGTGACCCCAAGAATGATTTCCTCTGGTGACCCCAAGAATGATTTCCTCTGGTGACCCCAAGAATGATTTCTTCTGGTGACCCCAAGAATGATTTCTTCTGGTGACTCCAAGAATGATTTCCTCTGGTGACTCCAAGAATGATTTCTTCTGGTGACCCCAAGAATGATTTCCTCTGGTGGCCCCAAGAATGATTTCCTCTGGTGACCCCAAGAATGATTTCTTCTGGTGACCCCAAGAATGATTTCCTCTGGTGACCCCAAGAATGATTTCCTCTGGTGACCCCAAGAATGATTTCCTCTGGTGACCCCAAGAATGATTTCCTCTGGTGACCCCAAGAATGATTTCCTCTGGTGACCCCAAGAATGATTTCCTCTGGTGACCCCAAGAATGATTTCCTCTGGTAACCCCAAGAATGATTTCCTCTGGTGACCCCAAGAATGATTTCCTCTGGTGACCCTAAGAATGATTTCCTCTGGTGACCCCAAGAATGATTTCCTCTGGTAACCCCAAGAATGATTTCCTCTGGTGACCCCAAGAATGATTTCCTCTGGTGACCCCAAGAATGATTTCCTCTGGTGACCCCAAGAATGATTTCCTCTAGTGACCCCAAGAATGATTTCTTCTGGTGACCCCAAGAATGATTTCCTCTGGTGACCCCAAGAATGATTTCCTCTGGTGACCCCAAGAATGATTTCCTCTGGTGACCCCAAGAATGATTTCCTCTGGTGACCCCAAGAATGATTTCTTCTGGTGACCCCAAGAATGATTTCCTCTGGTGACCCCAAGAATGATTTCCTCTGGTGACCCCAAGAATGATTTCTTCTGGTGACCCCAAGAATGATTTCCTCAGGTGACCCTAAGAATGATTTCCTCAGGTGACCCTAAGAATGATTTCCTCAGGTGACCCCAAGAATGATTTCCTCAGGTGACCCTAAGAATGATTTCCTCAGGTGACCCCAAGAATGATTTCCTCTGGTGACCCCAAGAATGATTTCCTCTGGTGGCCCCAAGAATGTTTTCCTCTGGTGACCCCAAGAATGATTTCCTCTGGTGACCCCAAGAATGGTTTCCTCTGGTGACCCCAAGAATGATTTCTTTATGACATAAGCCTTTATACTTAGAATATAGAATGTATATGATGTATTTGCACAAATTGGTTTATATAAGGATGTCTATGATCAGTTAGTGTTTATATATATATCTTCAATAAAAAACATTGAAAAGGAAAGGTACCTCCTGGGACCCGGGGTCCACCGGGGGATTTCCCGGTAACCCCAGTTCAAGCCGGTTGCTCTGACTTATTACCGCAGAAAATCCCCGAAC